>BSBN01001350.1:1200000-1800000 GCA_027924645.1 Cunninghamia lanceolata
TGCACCTCTTGTGGGTTGCAACCCTCCTCTACCACTGTGGGCTTCCCAACGCCCTTACTTGTATAAAACCTTGCAAAATCAAATCTGCTCCCCAAAATGCCTGGGATGCCATTTTAGGCCAGCCACCATAGTCTCTTTGCTGTGCATAGTATGCCTGCAAACAAAGTATTGAAATTCAACATATATCTCTATAATTGAACCAGTTTCAATTCCTCCTGTTAACAACAGTAATATCTGAGAATTGACAATTATGCACAAAAAACTCTTCTAGAAGAGTCCATTCAAAGAAAAGCTCAGAATAATCTACACAAACGCAAACGCAAATAATAAATAAAGGAGGAAAAAAAAAACAATAATATTCAATCTATGTGTGGTAACTTCTAGTATCTTGTGAAGATCTCTTAACCAATAACTTATCTATATGATTTGAAGGCATTGAGGATTTAACTGGCTAGCACTGGTGAAACCCATTGGGATCAATTTGGAAGCTGTAAAAAACAATATTCAAATCTAATCAAGTCCTGGGCTCTCTTCCAAACAACAGCTACTTGCCTCTACACGTGCCCTTGGTATATCATTGCATGCCACCCATCTGCATACAACCAACAGGTTCAAAGTGAAAGTGGATGCAATCTATGATGAGAGCCAGAAACAATAGACATTCGGTGTAATTTTCACCTTGTTTTTTTTTTTTTCAAAAATATATTAATTTAGACAACAGAAAAAATTATAAAAGGATTTCCAAACAGTAATAGCTGTTACTAGAGTTTATAGAATAAAAATTCAAGGAGGTTTGTTACTGTCCTAACACCTTCAGGAATCAAAGGAAACCACAAAACTATCAAAGCACAAAATATCAAGGAAAAACAAATCAGAACTATCAAACGAAGTAATTTTGAAGGAGCTTTAGAAACTGCCAAGAATGGACAGAAGATAGGAGACCCCATTCTGTAACATTTCAGCTGCAATCAACATCAGATACCTATTTAGCCAAACAATCAGCAACGGCATTAGGAGTAGGAAGATGAATATTTTGTTAATTGGGGAAAAACTGCACAGCCCAATCAGAAATCAAGTTTAATGTTTTTGGAAAGAAAATAATTCCAACAACCAAGTAAACATTAAAAAGGACATTTAATATTTTCAATAACACAAATACCAAGAGAAATACTAAAATTTGCCATAGTGAGAAAATAAAAATTCTTTGGCGGAGACTACTTATTATTTTATTTATTTATTTTTAATCAAAACTTACTTTTAAGTATTAAACTAAATGATGTTAAAGAACAACCATCACAACAGAAACAAGTCAGTCGATGAAACCTGGACTTGCATTCAATGTTTTTTTTTTCAGTTAAAAACTAATAGAGAGATTTGCAATGAGTTATAATTGAGAGATGGTGACCATGGCAGCAGGAACAGTAGGAAGAACTTGACGGAAAAAAAAAAAGAACAGAGAGACACAGAGATTTACATGGCTGCTAAACTGGAGCTTACTAATTTAAACTTAAGATTGGAGCTAAGTTCTTTCCTTGCTCATTGTATTCTTATTTATAGGCAAATTACATTCAACAGATTTTACAATCCACACTTTCCATATTGCAGATTATTCATACCAGTTCGTTGAAAACATTTATGAAGGTTGCTGTGAATGTTGACGGTGAGTAGAAGGAACGTCGTTGTCGGCTTTGTCGGCAGATGGTCTGTGCCGATCAAAACAAGAAAATAATTTATTCGAACAGAACTTTCCCCTGCCTGCAGCTTGCCACTACCCCCTGCATCTCAGTTAACAGGAATATCTCTCCACGTGTCTTCTCACTTTTTGGACTGGGGAAGGTTGTCCAGCCATGTGCTTCAATATCAATATGCAATATTCAAAATCTCCAAGCTCAAGGTTTTTAGTCCTCTGAACTCATAAGATCTCATTGAGATTGAAGCACATCGTCCACCAACCTTCCCCTTTCCAAAACTTTAGAAGATGAGTGGAGAGATTTCCTCCTCAAGTGGGATGGAGGGGTAGTGGTAACCTGCAAGTAGGGAGCATTTTTCTTACTATTTCTATTGCCGTAGTCACTTTAAAAAGGTGTTGGGGAATCCGAGAAAATAAGAGATGTAGTTACATGTATAGTACATTTCCACCAAACTAGGAAAGTACAACCACCTTTATTAAATGCATACTACTTCCTTAAGTAAATACCTACTTAAGTAAGCTTATCTTAATGCAATAAAGTAATAAGCTAAATGCAAGGAAAATAACATGCAAGGAAAGTAACATGTACCATCAATTTTACTCCAAATAATCTATAGATTTTTTGATTTAACTGTTTATTAATAAAACTACTTAGAATTGAATTATTCAATTTCTCCTTCAATAGATCAAATATCTCCACTAAAAGTCATTATTTTGTGTCAAATGTCATTATCAAACACTACCCATAAATGTTTGTGTACAACTCTTACAGTGTTTTAGATTGAATAGTTTTTTGTCTTAATTGCGTATGTCTCTAATTGGGAGCTAGCTTTTGACAAATACTTGCTAGATTACATAAAAATATATTATAATAATTGTGGCAAAATTATTTGTCTATAATATTACACTTCATAAACTTTATTTGTTTTATCTCAAAATGGTTCACAAAATACATTTGTATGAACTAAAAAATGATATATTTATGTATGTAGATGTATTGCTTATAGTCCTTGACATCCATGTAAAAGAATTTTTTTACTATAATTACATAAAGTGGATCAAAAAATCTTGTACGAGACAATGTACATGTATTCCAAGCTCTCGAGAATGCACTTAAAGCCCTCAAGAATGAATCTACACCTTGTATTGTTTAATTATTTGAGCTCCTTTAGTGGATGTCCTTTTTATTGAGGGGGAGGGAATCCCAATCAAATGAACATGACAAGTACAAAGATAAACAAAGGTAACTTTGTTGGAGTGCATCATGTATTGATCTATAGCCAATTAAACCATTGAACTCTATCTAGCTAATGTGGGGTGCATTTTAGACAATGTTAGAGGACCACATGAAGAAGAAAGATAGTCACCAATTTCAAAATTGCTATTAACATTGAGATTGTTTTCTTGTTATAATGGCAGTCTAGAGCTAAAACAACTATATAACTAAAGGCATTGATCATTAGTGACAGTGATGAGAAAAATTATACTCTAGTTGCACACAAGATGTTTAATGAAATGTAGTGAGGGCACAATCCTACTACAATTATTTTTCACTATTCAGTGAGGCTTAGTCCAACAAAAGAAGTAGTTGAGGTGGGCTCTGGTCTTACTTGAGGAGTAGTCAAGGTGAGGTAAAGCCTTACTTGAGGAGTAATTGAGATGAGTTCTAGTTCCCACTTTACCTGATGAAGAAGTAAGGTTTATTCTAATTACTACATTGTGTATGTTCATGGGAATATGCAGATTATGTAGTCAATTGTAGAGTGTGTCCCCATTGGTAATAAGGGAGGTGAGTATGAGATCATATATATATATAAACTATAAGTAATAATGAATTTGAATAGAGCAAAAATAATTCACATATTTAAAAGGGATATTAAAAATTAAAATCTCTAAATAAATTAACACAAATTTAGTAATTTATTGAAGAAATTGTTGAAATCATTTTTATAAAATAGAAATTGTTGAAGAAAAATAAATATTATATCCTTTAAAAAGATATGAAATAATCTTTATATTATTTATATAAATAACCACTTATGTTTGAATAAAAATATTTACTATGTGCAATCTCTAAACTCTAACCAAATTCTATCATTTGATGTTATATAATATATTTTGATGAGCTTTAATCACTAAAAAAATTATTTTTTAAAATACTATGCATGGAGTACCCTCTCACCATGTTAGGGCTTAAATTTAATGGTCATGTGATGTTATTTTAAATCTATTAACCATAATCTATTAAAAAAATTAAAGATAAATTGGTGAAACTTTAGGTCAACCCTCATAAATTATAAAGAATTGAATAAAAATTATATATTAATTATTTAATTTTTTTACTCTAACCATTCTAGTCTCTTGTTGGTGATATTCCTATAAAGGCTTAGAATCTACAAGTGTATTGTAACTATTGATTACTGAATAATACATTGAGTTGCATTGGAGTGGAGGGTTTTTTTCCTAAAAGTGCTTTCCCCACATAAATCATTGTGTTATAGTATATTGATTTTGTGTTTATATTCCTTGTAAGTATATGATTAGTTTTATTTTTTGCACATACCTCCTTTCATAGATTAGTGAAGGAAGTGTATTCCATACCTCTACTTTCTTTCATTTATCAATGCTCCTTTAGGGCATCAATTCTCATTTCAAAATTGTTTTTAGAATTTTAGTATGTACTTTGCCTTGTTTTTCTATATTGTCTAGAGGAATCATAGTAATTATGTATCCTTAAATCTAGAGGGTATTTTTGGAAAAAAAAAGTGTCAATTTATATGTTACATTCTATTAGAAATTGCATTTTTTGCCCAAGGTTTCATTTGTTTTAGGCTTGTTAAACCAGAGAAAAACCCCTAAAAGTCTAAAACCTTAATATAATGGTCTTTTTTAATTTTGCGTTGTAATCCTTTGTTGATCGCTTGTTAGTAGTTCTTGGTGACTTAAGTTATAACTTAAGTGTGTATTGTTGTCTAAGTCACCAGCCCCTTTCACTAGGTTGTCGGTAACGGGCCCTTTTAAAACAACTTTACTGCATGTGTGCTAATTGTCCTTTAAGTTGTGCTTCATCGGTAGTCCATGTCAGTTGCTCTTCCATTTCATCGAAGTTTCTTCCTTCGTAGAGCCTCATGTTGGGTCTTCGTGGGACAACGAAGTATTTGTGTTGGCCAAAGTGTCATATCTATTCCATGGTGAAAAGCATTTAGCGGAGGCTCAGCTCTCCATTGGAGCTTCCAAACATGTTCTACAAGACATCGGAGCCAACATGGCAGTTCAAATAACTCAATGATGCTTCACAAAGATTCTTTCCTTCACTGAGGTTGTTTAAGACTTCAACAAGATCATGAAGAAGATGATGTGGATTATGTGTCCATAGTGTCCACAGTGTCAACAACAACAGTGTTTCATAGGAACTAACATCTTTGCCAAGGCTTCAAATAACTTGACGTGAAGTAGCAAAGATGCCACCATGGAAAATAGACTCCATGTCATAAAGGGTTTTCTCATCTTTGCTGGAGTAAATTCAAACTCTAGTGAGAACCATTGATTTAGTTAGATCTATGGTGGAGTTTTAAAGTTGAAAAATGACTATCCTCTACTTATCTCTCCTACACACTCGACATTAATGGCACCCTAAATGGTTTAAGGCCAATTTGTGCAGTCAATTCACACAATTGAGAACACGAATTCAACTTCTGAGCTTTGTAGCTACATCTAAGCCTGAGATTTTCAAGTTCTTGCATCAAACAAGGTGTTATATAGTCATCTTGAGAGGTCATGAGCCACCATTAAAACTTGTAAGTGCCCTCCATTTGTTGAACTATATTTAAGGTTCTTTTCATGCGAATTGAGCTTCTGTGTGAAAGTTACTAGTTATTAGTGCTCTGGTATATTTGAGAATTTACATAGGAAGTATCTTATTAAAAGCATAGTCGTAGGGTTGTCTTGAGGAAACCTAGAAACCAGAAACCCTAAAACCCTAGTGCAGTCAGAAGGGATAGTTCATCACAGAGAGCCGTGAAGAAGATAGAAAGGAAGAGGGATAGGGAATTCAATGATGAATTCTTACCCAATTTTTTGGACCCTTCAAAAGACCTCACCACCAATAGGGCATAGGTATACAAGAAGATAGAATTTATGATGTTCATGAGGCCTACAAGGATACCATTCTCCCAATCCATGGATATGCACTATTCAAATACCATTTCAGGAAGTGCTTGAGGAAAATTCCAATGAAAATCCCTCTGAGGCTTATAGGGTTAGCTAGGTTGGTGGTCCCTAATGTATTCATCAATGTAGAGTTGATACAAGCACTCGCTACAAGCTATGTTCTAGAGAAGAAAATCATTTACACAGATAATGGAGAAGAACTAGTTAGACTAGACTGAGAGTTTATCTATGAAGTATTCATGTTGGACCCCAACCTTTAAATACCATTGGATATGGGGGCCTTTCTGAGGGAATATCACAAACTTAAGAGTGACTACAGGGTAAAGTGGCTCCCTTCTCACATGCCTAGGGTCAATGGCAAGTTGCATAAATACTCAAGCACTGACAAGGAGCTCTTCAACTATGACTTGTTTGAGGATTACTTCTAGAAGACATACTTTATTGTGTGCCAGTTCCTGGGAATGGATGCTAGTGTCTTCATGCCTATCAATGCTATGGTTTTGACTGCTGACATTCAAAAATGGGATGATAATAGGCATTTTGACTATGCATCATTCTTGGAGAATAAGATAAAAAAGGCCCTTGTAGATGTGAAAAAGGATAATTTTGTAGTCCACTTTAAGTGGTATTCTTTGTTATGTCACATCTTGTTATACAGAGGAATTGTAGTGTGGAAGCCTCCATTGAGAATCAGGAGAGTGGACATAAAGGGTAGACTATTGCCAATCCAGGAATGGACTTATATTTGGGATAGTAATTGCCCCCAATCTAATTATCTAATTTTTGAGGAGTTCTTTGTCAAGGAGGTCTTCAGGGAACTTGGCTTTTCAAAATATAGATTATGAAATAAAGTTTAAAGATTCTTGAGGCCAAAGCACATGTGCCCTAACTTGGCATTGGTCATAATTGGGGTGATTGGTACATCTTTGCAGATGTTACCCATTATCAAAGTGTATGGATTTGAAGGTGCACCTCATATTTTGCCAAGAATAGTTCTTGACAAAGTGGCAATCCTATAAATCATGTGGCAAATGAATGAGTCTGACAAGACTCACTTCAAGAATTATAAGAAGGAATCCTTCCTTCCAGGAACCATTTACTTTTTTGACTTTCTGGTCACATCAAAGGAAGGATTGGAGTTTCTAGCCACAAAGTTGGATCACTACAAGCTACCAAAGAGTGTACCAAGGAGGTGTGATCCAGAGGGATTTATAAATAAGGCCAGGATGGATAATGATTTTGCTACCTATGCGCATGAATTCCACCTTCTAGAGGATCTCATCAAGAACCATGCTACTGAATAGGAAGGTGAGAGAAGAATGAAATTATGGGAAGCAATCCAAAAGGTAGAGAAAATAAGACATGAAGTTGATCCTTCCTATAATGGAGCTCTCATGGAAATTGAAGACCCTGTTGAAAGAATTAGGGTCATGTTGCAAAATGTAAAAGAATTGTGCTCTAACCTACATATGGTGCAAAAGAAGATGCATCCCCCTCAAGGATCAGTTACTTCCTCATCAAGACAAACATCAAGCTCTAAAATTCCTAGAGCTATCACTCTACTACACCAGGTCTCTCCACAGCCTTCCCCCAGTCCAAGTTTTTCAGTGGATGAGGGTGAGACTCTAGGATCACCAAAAGTGATGGAGGTAATGCAACCTCCTGTGATTGAAGTAGGAGATAGTTCTCAGGAGAGGATGATTATAAGTTTTAAGGATGTGGATGAATTATCTGATGATGTTAGAACATTGGCATGTAGAAAATTCATGAATGATGATTCTTTTATTCTTTCTAAGGAGTTTAGAGAGTTTGTCCTAAGAATAAAGGGGTAGGAAATAAATAACCAAGTGAAGGAGATAACTCCTGAGAATAGGGTAAAAGTCATTGCAGAATTTTGGAAGAAGGTCCGTGAAGAAATGGCTGAGATGACCCTACAAAGGGGGAGATAAATTGTTAGAAAAAGTGGCCGCATGTTATATCCAAGGTGGGACATATCATCTGCCATTGCATTTGATACAATTAGAAAGCATGAAGGCATTGATTTAAATATAATAGAGGAGATGGCATATAAGATGTACTTTGGCTCTATCTTTGATCTAGATACAAATACCTTAGCCATCTAGTCAATTTCTCCCTTAGGTAACAAACCTCTTGTTATTAAGGACCACAATAAGGTGATAGGAAGCCTAATTGTGCACAGGCTAGATGACACCACTCCTGTTGAAGCTGGTGCTTTGACCACACATTCTACTATGTTTACTCAGGCTTCAGTCAGAAAGATGTAGGCAAAATTGGAAAAAAATGAATAAACAAAATTTGCCTTTGCAAGAAAGACTGAATGTGGCTACTGGTGCTCTCCCACCAATTAATCTTCTAGTTTCCTCTAGAGTAGAAGAAAATCTCAACAAGGAACTAGACAAAAGCAAAGCTAGAGAAGACGATGCCTTGAAGAAGATAAAGTAGGTAAAACTTGATGTTGTTCAAGGCCTATTGGATAGGAAATTGAAAAGAATAATGGCATATGTGGAGAAGACATGGGAAAGTCATAGTGCCTTGAGGAGCATGCTTGAAGAACATAATAGATTAGGAATTAAAATGGAGACATGGGAGAGGCATATGACACCCAAGATCATAATTTTCAATATTCTGTTAAGATCACAGATATGTGATGATAATTCAATTAAGTATTTAAAAGAATTAAAATGTTTTCTGATGATATTGCTAAAGAAATGACCTATTTCCAGATACTGCAAGGGCCATATTTGCCACAATTTTGGAAGTAGGATAGGTCATTGAAGAGCTTGGAAGAATGGAGGAATGAGTGCTCATAGCTCACCATTCCAATTATTCTTGAAATAAACAAGGACGAGGATAGATTCATTGACAATTTGAGCTCAACTCTAGATGAAATCTCAAGGGTTGAATTTGAGATAGCAACAAGCACAACTCTAATTTGTTGCAAGTATGGGCCTAACCGGTGTTGTCATTGATGTCAACATACTCCTGTTGCATTGACAAAAAGGATTGGATGAGCTGAGTGTTGAGGATATTGAGAAAATTAGTCCTAATCAGAAATAGAGAAGAACAGTGAAGACAGCAAGGTAAAAGTACAAGATAAGATGAGGATCGGAGGCTACGGTTTAAAGGGTTTGTAGATATGTGTCTTAAGGTGATCCAGTAAATATTTTAGAGGTCCGCATGAAGATCTGAAGAAGTTATAGCCATTCAAGTAAAAATAGTTCCGGTAAGTCCAGAGGTGACAGAGTGATACAGATAGGTCTGGTGAAATCTAGAAATGCATTATCCTATTCTACGGATTTGAGGGAGTGTTGAGGAAGTCTTTGTGAAGTGTCAACTCGATTGGTTCATGGTTTGAAGGTCCGCAAGCATCTATTCCTTTGTGACAGTGATGACAGACTGTGTTCTTAAGGTTCCAAATGAAGGAGAGAAGGATTTCAGTAAGTAAATGAAGTGTGGATGTTCTTGGTGATTCAAGCAATCTTGTGGAAGTCTTTAGATCGTGTCTAGTCATGTTGGTGGTCCGCATTGGAGTTGGAGCTCAAAATTGAAGAATAACTTCCAGATGATGGTGTTCTTCCTAAGACTGGCCGACCAGATGAGTTACACATCCTGCATATGTCCTTGCAGATGTTTTCTGACTTAATTTATTATTCCTAAGTCGATGTCTTGTATAAATAAGGGATTGCAAAGCCATTTCAAATCAGTCTGGTGGAGATGTGAGTGTGGTAGCGAGGAGGAGAGCAAAAGGCGGAGCAGAAGTATTGGGCTTAAATGGAACTGATTCAAGCATGGTGAAGATGCTATTCTCCAGTTCATGTATGTGATACTTATTACTTTGTAGATAGTGTGTCTCTTGTAGGTAGTGAGCCCTAATTGGCATGTGCCATTTTGTTCTTTCTATTCTTCTAACAGAGAATACAATCTTGGGTTAATCACCCTATGGTTTTTCCCTTAACTAGGTTTTCCATGTCAAAATCTTGCTATCTTATGTGTTGATGTGTTTCTGCTCTTGATTTAATGCATTGTGTTTCCATGATTGATTTATTGATATGCTGCTAAATCACTAAGAGGATTTAGGTGTGTAATTGGAAAGAAAGTTTTTGACAACTGATTCACCCCCCCTCTCAGTTGTTTGTCTTGAATCTAACAATTGGTATCAAAGCTAAGTTCCTCTAAAAGAGCTTAACCGCTTGAGGAGATCCAGGATGTCATCCTACAAGAAGGATAGTATAAAGTTTGATGGAACCAATTTTAATCTTTGGAAAAGTCACATGAAATGTCACTTGCAATGTATGAGAATGCAGTACTGGAACATGGCTTCAACGAAGTATACTCCTCCACAGGGTGGCCTGAAATCCCAAAGTGAAATCACAGATGCTGAAAATAATCTGCGGACTATAGAAGCTCTTCTAAGTGCATTATCTGACTCAGAGCTTTCAAATGTTGCTGATCTACCAACTACTTTCAAGATTTGGAAAAAACTGGAACTTCTACATGAAGGATGTTGGATTTAAGGCATACAACTGAGAGGGGGGGGTGAATCAGTTGTATAAAACTTCTTCTTCTTTCAAACACTTGATTCTTCGTTGTTAGTTAACAGCATATCAATTAATCATCCATGAAAGCATAATACATAAACACAAGAGCAGATAAACATCAACACATTGAACACCAAGATTTTGATGTGGAAAACCCGGTTAAGGGAAAAACCATGGGGTGATTAACCCAAGGATTATTCTCTGTTAGAAGAATAAGAAAAAGAATGGCACTTGCCAATTAGGGCTCACTGCCCGAGCACAATGCTCACAAAGAGGCCCACTGCCTACAAGGAGACACACTGTCTACAAAGTGATAAGAATCACAATCTTGAACTGGAGAATGACATCTCTACCATGTCCGGATCAGTTCCATTTAAGCCCAAAAACCTCTGCTCTGCCTTTCGCACTTCTCTTCGCTATGCCACACTCATCCACACAATCCACACTTCTAAATGAACTCATAAACCGTTATTTATACAAGACATCGACTTAGGAACAAACATCTAAGTCAGTAAACAACCATAAGAGTATCCGCAAGATGAATAACACATCCGGTCGGCCACCACAAGAACATTCGCAGGATGAACAACTCATCCGGTTGGCTAAACAGAGCAAGAACTTCATCCGGAAGAATAACTTCAATTCCGGGCTCTACTAGTGCAGGAGCACCCGCACATGATCAGGATATAGGTCCGCATGATGACATACATGATCAGGATGTAGGATAATTATCAGTATGATGACAGGATAGTCTATTTTTAGTATGTTTGACTTCTTCATGTAATAAGGTCCACTGGACCGATGCTATGTATTAGTTCAGCCTAGGAGTATGTGTAGGCAGTTAGAGATCGGGATAAGATAGTCTGAGTTGTCCTCTCTCCCAGCCGCTTGGAAGCTCCCAGCCGCTGGGAAGTGAAGTCAGTAGTACTCGAAGGATTTGTTATATATACCTTCGATCTGTTAGGGTTTAGACACAGTTCATATTGACAGTTCATTTTGATTTTGATAGTTGTTATGTTCAGGAGAGTAGTACTGGTGATATGCTGTACTGGTGATCAGTCCAGATATTGTGAAGTAGAATTGTAAAAGCAGGACATTTGAATCTCAATTGAATAAGATCTCATCTTTTGCAGTATCTGGTAGTATCAGTTGTATTTGTGTTGATTTCCTTTCTGTTTGCAAGTTGATGGGTATTTTCAACCCTTCCACCGGTTGATCCTGCAAATCGGTGGAATGGTCATGTATCATAGCTTAGGTTGCATTTGTGGTTTCTGTTTATGCATTGCATTGTTCAGGAGATCTGTTAGGAGCATGCTGTGAATCAGCCTAGCATCCTCATGTGCTAGGTCTAGAAGATAAGTTGTTAGATTTTGGTTTGAAGGTGATCTGGCCCGGTCGTCACAAGATCTTTGTGAAATAGAGTGGTTCGGAGTGCTTACATGCAGTGGAAGGATACACAGGAGTCTGCATGTGCGTTTCCAGTCGGAACGAGTCGCATCAACATCTGCGAATCCATCGCCGTCAGGATCGGGTCATGAAGTTGTTGAAGTTTGCAAGTTGCAGGTGCATCAGGATGTTTTGAGTTGGATATATACTCAGTGTATATATCGCAGTCAGGATCATCTCTCGGGGAAGTTCATCATCCGCATATCGCTAACGGATGCGGGTGTGAGAGTTAAGTTTTTTTTGGCTAAGTGTTGAAGAGTTCATCAGGATGATGTGTGACGTCATCGTCATCAGGGTATGACGTCATCGTCATCAGGATATTAAGAAATCCCTCAATGCGATTTTATCCTGTTATCACTAAGTGGTAAGGTATCGGCGTAGGCAGGAAGTTGTATTAGCATCATCAGGAGGTTTCGAGGAACTGGATGAACAATATCATGATGCTGTTGCTTGTATCGTCGGGGAGTGGAGCATCGAAGGCAAGTTGTTGAAGTGCAACGTCATCAGGATATTTGGAGCAACCGGATATTTGGATATCCTGCTGACGAAGGTGATATTGAATATCATGATGATGCCGCTTGTATTTGGCACCCGATGAACAGTGCAACCGGAGGATGTTTGCGCCCGTTGATTATCATGATGATGATGATAGGCGACAAACGGAGGAGGTAAATAGTAGTCGACAGGAGGATATTTGCGATCATCCGAAATATGATGATGCTGTTGAAATGTGATGATGCTGTTGGTGTCTCTAGGAAATATGATGATGACGTTCAACCGATAGAGAATTTTATCATGCTGTTTGTATTGTTGGTTACTCCTTCCTGTTAGTTAGCCTCCGTTGCGTCCCACTCTGCATCATAGTGGTATCAGAGCGCAAAGGTTAGGATCTTCTGGAGAGGATAAGCAGGATGTCAGACGAAGAAGGAACATCTGAGGTTCCAGCAAGGATGACCAACGCTGAGTTGGCAGTTCTGGTGAAGAAACAGATTGCAGAAAGTAAGGCCGTGAAGGCTCAGAATCAGGAGTTGAAAGATGAGTTAGCAAAGTTGAGGAGCAGAGTAGGTTCTGGTAGAGAAGATGATAGGGAAGAAGAAGATATCCCTAATTGGAGCGAGGAGGTCGTTCCTGCAGACCAGAGACCGTTGTTGAACACCCTCAAGGCCATGGAGAGGAGAACCATGGATGTGAAGCTGGATTTGCCAGTGTTTACAGGTAAGATGGACCCTGATTCAGTAATGGAATGGATAGATTGTTTGAACAATTTCTTTGTAACAGAGGAGATACCAGAACAGCAGAGAGTGAAGATAGCACAGTCAAAGATGAAAGAAGCTGCCTTGACATGGTGGAACTTTGTTCAGGATGATAGAGTACAGGAGGGAAAACGTAGAGTTGCCACATGGAAGAAGATGATGGAATTGGTAAAGGAGGCTTATATTCCTTTGGATTACAGTATCCAGTTACACAAGAGGAAGCAGAACCTGAAGCAGAAGGAGCTAGATGTCAGCTCATATACAGAAGAGTTCATGAAACTCTGTATGAAGACCAAGGTGAAAGAAAGTGAAGAGGAAAAGGTAGCCAGATACCTTAATGGACTGAGGTTTAATATTCAGGAAGATCTCAGTCTGCATAACCCAGATACAGTGCAGAAAAGCTTTCAGTTGGCACTGAAAGTGGAAGAAAAGCTGAAGAGAAAACAAGACCAAAACAATAGAGGAAGAGGAAGACAACAAAGAGGTGGAAGAAGTCCTTTCAGAGGCAGAGGGCATGGACAGGGATATCAAGGGGAATCCAGTCAAGACAATAGCAAGGGCAACAATAGTCAGAATCAGAGAGAGAATTTCAGTCAGCAAGGAAACTTCAGAGGCAGAAGACCTTACAGAGGAAGATCCCAGGGCAGAGGATCCATCAGATGCTACAATTGTAACAAAGAAGGCCATATAGCCAGCAGATGTCCAGACAAGGCCACAAGCTCAGCAGGAGAAAGGAGGACAAATCTGGTCAATGAACCTGATAATCAAAGTAGGACAAGCTCTAATGATTTTCAGAGTGTGAATGGTCCTGAGAATTATGGATATCCAGAAAGTGGAGAGTCCCTGATGATGAGAAGAACAGTGACTACCATGAAGGTACCTGATAAAGAAGCCCCTCAGAGAAAGTCTCTTTTCAGAACCACTTGCAAAGCAGGAGGTAAGGCTTGTAAAGTTTTGATTGATTCTGGTTCTACTGAGAACTTTGTGTCTGAAGAAATGGTGATAAAGCTGAAGCTTAGGAGATTGCCTCACCCAGCTCCATATAAAGTCTCATGGCTTACTCAAGGTCAGCAGACAACTGTAGAAGAGCAGGCTTGGGTAGAGTTTCAGATTGGTGGATATAAGGATAAGTTGTTGTTTGATATCACCAAGATGGATGCCTGCAACCTTTTGTTTGGTAGACCATGGCAGTATGATCTGAAGGCACAGCATGATGGTGTTAAAAACACCTATAAAATCACTAAAGATGGTAAAGAAGTAACGTTATTCCCATTGAAGGAGAAAGAGGAGAAGTCTAAAGGCAAAGAAGTGAAGGTCATGCTGATGGAAGGCAAACAGTTCATGAAAGAAGTAGCAGCAGAAGGTGCAGTTGCATATGCCCTGATCCCCTGTATGAGTGTGAATAAGAAACAACAGCAAGAAGCCAAGACAGAGAAGAAGCCAAGGTTGATAGACCCAGCTGTCCAAGAGTTATTGGGTAAGTACAAAGGTGTTATCTCAGAGGGAATGCCCAGATCCCTACCACCTGTCAGAGATATCAGTCATTGCATAGACTTGATTCCAGGGTCTAAACTTCCAAATAAAGCAGCTTATAATCTTACCCCAGAACAGAATGCAGAAGTAGCCAGGCAGATTGAAGAATTGATGAATTCAGGTCTGATTGGGAAGAGTCTGAGTCCATGTGCAGTACCAGCTGTACTAGCACCTAAGAAGGAAGGCACTTGGAGACTTTGTACAGATTCCAGAGCCATCAACAAGATCACAATCAGGTATAGGTTTCCAATCCCCAGAATTGAGGATTTACTTGATTGTTTGGGAAATGCTAAGTACTTTACCAAAATAGACTTGAAGAGTGGGTACCATCAGATCAGGATTAGACCAGGTGATGAGTGGAAGACAGCATTCAAAACAAATGAAGGATTATATGAATGGAAGGTTATGCCTTTTGGTTTGTCTAATGCCCCTAGTACTTTCATGAGGCTGATGAATGAGGTTCTGAAGGAATTCATTGGTAAGTTTGTCATAGTCTATTTAGATGACATTCTGATTTTTAGTAACACCAGAGAAGAACATCTCAGGCATATAGATCTGGTTCTCAAGAGGCTACATGAAGAGAAGCTGATGATAAACTTGGATAAGTGTCTGTTCATGAAACAGGAGATCACCTATTTAGGTTTTGTCATTTCACAAGGAAAGCTACAGATGGATAAGGAAAAGGTGAGTGCCATATTGAATTGGCCAACTCCACAGACCATGAATGAAGTCAGAAGTTTCCATGGGTTAGAAACCTTCTACAGAAAGTTCATCAGAGGGTTCAGTCATATTTGTGCACCCATGCTGGATACCATCAAAGGAGGACAGAAATGCAGGTTTGTTTGGACTCAAGGAGCAGATGATTCCTTTGAGGCAGTGAAGAGGAAGGTGGCACAGTAGCCAGTCCTTGCACTTCCAGATTTCAACAAGATCTTTCAGGTAGAGTGTGATGCCAGTCACATGGCCATTGGAGCAGTACTCAGTCAAGAGGGTAGACCAATTGCATTTTTCAGTGAAAAGCTCAATGATGCTAAGAAAAGGTATTCATCATATGATCTGGAAATGTATGCTTTAGTTCAGTCCCTAAAGAAATGGAGGCATTACCTGATGCCAAAGGAGTTCATAGTTTTCACCGACAACCAGGCTTTGAGTTTCATCAACAGCCAGGAGAAGCTGAACCACAGACATATGAAGTGGGTAGAGACCTTACAGGCTTTCACTTTTACCTTGAAGCATAAGAAAGGGGTTAAGAACAAAGTTGCAGATGCTTTGAGCAGAAGAGTTCTCATAGTCAATCAGATTCAGTTAGAGAGTGTTGGTATTGATTCACTCAAGACTATGTATGAGTCTGATGCTGATTTTGGAGAGATATATCAGGTCTGTACTTCTTTTGGGGAGAAATACCATGCTGAGTTCTCTGAATTCCTGATCTAGGATGCATTGCTGTTCAAGGGTGGACAGTTGTGTATCCCAAGGTGTTCTATGAGGTTGAATATAATCAAGGAGAAACATTGTGGAGCCATGGCAGGTCATTTTGGTCTAGACAAGACTCTTGATCTGGTCAGGAGGCATTATTTCTGGCCTAAGTTGCAGTCAGATGTCAGGAAATTTGTAGAAACCTATGTAATTTGTCAGAAGGCTAAAGGCAGGTCAACTAATGCAGGGTTATATCAGCCCTTACCCATTCCTTCCAGACCATGGGAAAGCATCAGTATGGATTTTGTTTTGGGTTTGCCAAGGACCAGGAGAGGATTTGACAGTGTCTTTGTTGTAGTGGATAGGTTCAGTAAAATGGCACATTTCTTGCCATGCAAAACCACTGCAGATGCCTCATATATTGCAGATTTATTCTTCAGGGAGATTGTCAGAATTCATGGGTTGCCTTTGAGCATAGTTTCAGACCGAGATGTGAAGTTTGTGGGTCACTTTTGGAGAACCCTTTGGAGGAAATTGGGAACCAATTTGTCTTTTTCCTCTGCATATCATCCTCAAACGGATGGACAAACTGAGGTAGTGAACCGTTCCTTGGGGAATCTACTTAGATGCTTGACAAAACAGCATGGAGAGAAGTGGGACAATATTCTGTCTCAAGCTGAGTTTTCATATAATGATACTGTCAACAGGAGCACAGGAAATCACCTTTTCAGGTAGTGTATGGAATGCATCCCAGAGGTATTTTAGAGTTGCGAAATCTACCTACAGCAGATCCTGTTAGTGCAGATGGAGAAGCTTTTGCTGAAGCAATCAAAGAAGTTCATGATCAGGTTAAGAACCAACTCCAGCAAACCACTTTGAAATATAAGGAGTATGCTGACAAGAAGAAGAAGGATGTTCAATTTGCTGTTGGAGATTTGGTTTGGGTTCACTTGAAGAAAGACAGGCTTCCTAAAGGGAAGTATACTAAGCTCATGCAAAAGAAAGTTGGACCATGTCAGATTTTGCAAAAGCATGGACAAAATGCTTATGAGATCCAACTACCACCTGATCTCGGTTTATCTCCTATCTTCAATGTATGTGATTTAACTCCATACAAGGCTAATCCAGATGCGGAGCAGGATATCCTACAGGATACAGTTGCTGAAGACATTCCTCAACATGATCCTCCACAGATACAGCAGATTTTGGACACTAGAGTGGTCAAACAGACCAGGAACAAGAAGTACTTGGAGTACCTCGTCTCTTGGAAGGGACAGCCGACTTCTGAAGCAGTATGGATGACTGCAGAACAGATACAGAAACATGGTGCCGACCTTAATACTCTCATCTCAAGTGGACTTGAGATTTCTTCTTTTGGGGAGTATGGTGCAGGAGCACCCGCACATGATCAGGATATAGGTCCGCATGATGACATACATGATCAGGATGTAGGATAATTATCAGTATGATGACAGGATAGTCTATTTTTAGTATGTTTGACTTCTTCATGTAATAAGGTCCACTGGACCGATGCTATGTATTAGTTCAGCCTAGGAGTATGTGTAGGCAGTTAGAGATCGGGATAAGATAGTCTGAGTTGTCCTCTCTCCCAGCCGCTTGGAAGCTCCCAGCCGCTGGGAAGTGAAGTTGGTAGTACTCGAAGGATTTGTTATATATACCTTCGATCTGTTAGGGTTTAGACATAGTTCATATTGACAGTTCATTTTGATTTTGATAGTTGTTATGTTCAGGAGAGTAGTACTGGTGATATGCTGTACTGGTGATCAGTCCAGATATTGTGAAGTAGAATTGTAAAAGCAGGACATTTGAATCTCAATTGAATAAGATCTCATCTTTTGCAGTATCTGGTAGTATCAGTTGTATTTGTGTTGATTTCCTTTCCGTTTGCAAGTTGATGGGTATTTTCAACCCTTCCACCGGTTGATCCTGCAAATCAGTGGAATGGTCCTGTATCATAGCTTAGGTTGCATTTGTGGTTTCTGTTTATGCATTGCATTGTTAAGGAGATCTGTATCCAAGAACCTTCACAAGCCTGCCTGAATGACCAGGTACATCTGCACTTTCTTTACTTACTAGAATCTCTTCTCTTCCTTATCCAGAACTTCAAGAACACTGTCTGTCGCCACTGTCATAATGCAAGAGGTACTTCCGGACCTCCAAATCATACACAACTTGAGATGGCACATCACAAGGACATCCCAAAGACTCCTTCCAATCCGCAAATTAGGATTATATAGTTCCGGACCTCACCGGACCTTTTTGTGATCCTCTGTCACCTCTGAATACTTGCTGGAACCGGTTCTACACCGACAGCCACAACTCCTTCAGATCTTCATGCGGACCTCTGAAATCTTAACTGAGGCATCTCAAGACTTATATCTACAAACCCTTTAATCCGCATCCTCCGGTTCTCAACCTATACAATACATTTGCCTTCTTCTCATCACGGTTCTTCACTGTTCCTGACTGAGGCTAATTTTCTCAATATCCTCAGCACACAGCTCATCCAATCCTTCTTGTCAATGCAATATGAGTAAGTTGACATCAATGACAACACTGGCTCACCTCATACTTGCAACAATCTCCCCCTTTGTCATTGATGGCAACATATGATGTGAAAAACCATCAAGACAAGAACTTCTCCTTTCTGTCACAGCTCCCCCTATCAACAACAACTTTTCACATGTCTTCTCTTCCTTTACTGCTCCCCCTTTGATCATCAACCACTTGTTTTTCACATGTCTTCTCTCCCCCTTTGACATCAATGGCAAAGGGCTCATACTTGCAATTCTCATACATCAGAATCATACCAGCTGCTCCCCCTTAGTTGCAGCTCCCCATCATCACTCCGGATCACAAGATATGACTGTGATATCCATCGGACTGATGCACATCAGTGCATCCTAGTTCATCACCGGAGGGGCCATGACCCCTAACTTCTCCCGGAGATGTTCAAAAGAGTCCTTGGGAAGAGGTTTAGTAAAGATATCTGCAATCTGATCCTTTGAGGGAACATACTCCAATCTGACTTCTTCCTTGTTCACTTGTTCTCTCAAAAAGTGAAACTTGATAGATATGTGCTTAGTCTTAGAATGCAATACCAGATTCTTAGAAATATTAATTGCACTTGAATTATCACAGAAAATTGTGATAGGCTCCTCATATTCAACTTTAATGTCTCTTAGCATCTGCTTCATCCATAAGATTTGAGTGCAACTACCTGCTGCTGAAATGTATTCTGCTTCAGTTGTAGACAGAGATATTGCATCTTGTTTCTTGCTTAGCCAAGAAACCAATCTCTTCCCCAAAAAGAATGCTCCTCCACTAGTGCTCTTCCGGTCATCCACATCTCCTGCCCAATCTGCATCTGTGTAAGCATGAAGAGAGAAATCTGGATCTCTAGGGTACCATAGACCATACTCAACTGTTCCTTTCAGGTACCTAAAAATTCTTTTGATTGCCATAACATGAGATTCTCTAGGATCAGCCTGGAATCTTGCCACAAGACCAACAGCCTGCATTATATCTGGTCTAGTCTGAGTGAGATACAACAATCCACCAATCATTGCTCTATACTTTGTCTGATCTGCCTTTGGGGAGTCATCAGCTTTGCTCAACTTACATCCGGTTGCCATGGGAGTGTTCATTGGTTTTGAATCTTCCATACCATATTTCCTTAACAATTCTTTCACATATTTGGTCTGAGAAATGAAGATTCCTTTCTTTGTTTGAGTAATTTACAGACCCAAGAAGAAATTCATTTCACCAAGCATAGACATTTCAAACTCACTTTTCATCTGATTTGCAAAAGTTTTGCACATACTATCTCTTCCTCCAAAAATGATATCATCCACAAACACTTCAACAATCAAAATGTTTTCATGAACAATTTTGAAATATAAGTTACTGTCAGCAGTACCTTTGTTGAATCCAATCTGCACAAGATGCTTATCCAACCTTTCATACCATGCTCTTGGGGCTTGCTTTAGTCCATACAATGCTTTCTTCAACTTGCAGACCATATCATCATTATCAGACAATTGAAATCCATCCGGTTGTTCAATGTAAACTTCTTCTTCCAGATCACCATTTAGGAAAGCAAACTTGACATCCATCTGATATACCTTGAAGTCTTTGAAGGCAGCAAATGCAAGAAATAATCTGACTGCTTCAATTCTTGCCACCGGAGCAAAGGTCTCTTCAAAGTCAATTCCTTCTATTTGAGAGTAGCCTTTGCAGACGAATCTAGCTTTGTTTCTGATAACTTCACCAGCTTCATTCAGTTTGTTCCGGAAGACCCATTTGGTTCCAATCACATTCCTGTCTCTAGGTCTGGGAACAAGATCCCAAGTATGATTTTTCTCAATTTGCATTAATTCATCTTTCATTGCTTTAGTCCAGTTTTCATCATTGCAGGCTTCATTTACTGTTTTAGGTTCAATCTTTGAAATCAGACAACATTCATCCTGATTTTGAGCAACATTCCTTCTAGTTTGCACACCTTTGCTTCTGTCACCTATGATCTAATCTTCAGAGTGGTTTAGTCTTACATACCTTGGAATTTTGGGAATATCCTGCACTGTTGCTCCTTGATCAGGTTCATTCTGACCTATTTCTTCTTCCTGATTTACTGGATCAAGTTGATTCTGACTTACCGGAGGGGATTGAGTCCCTTGAACCTGAACACCATCTTGATCATCTTCATCAAACTCATAAAATCTTGAAGGCTTCTCAATTCCTTCATCAACTTTCACATTGGCGCTTTCTATCATCTTCCTCAATCTCTTATTGTAACACCGGTATGCTTTGCTTTGAGTGGAGTAGCCCAAGAAAATTCTTTCATCACTTCCAGCATCAAACTTTCCTAGATCTTCATCTCTTTTAATATAACACTTGCTACCAAATACTCTGAAATATTTCACAGTAGGAGTGATGCCAAACTAGAGTTCATAGGGGGTCTTACCGGTGTTGTTTCTGATTTGAACTCGATTGAGAGTGTAGACTGCAGTGCTGATAGCTTCTTTCCAAAACATCTGAGGAACATTTTCTTCCAACATCATTTTCCTGGCAGCTTCCTGGATGGTCTGGTTCTTTCTTTCAACTACTCCATTCTGCTGTGGAGTCCTAGGAGCAGACAATTGTCTCCTTATACCCTGCTTCTCACAAAAGTCAATGAACTCACCAGATGTAAATTCACCACCTCTATCAGACCTTAAACACTTTAGTTTCAATCTGGTTTGATTCTCTACCATAGCTTTGAAGATTTTGAACTTCTCAAATGCTTCTGATTTTTCTTTTAGAAAGGTAACCCACATCATCCGGGAATGATCATCAATTAACAACATGAAATATCTATCACCTTGCAGACTCTTGATTCTTGTCGGACCACAGAGATCAGTATGTACTAATTCCAACAATCCGGTAGAAGACTGATGTTTGCTTTTGAAAGAGACTCTGCTCTGTTTACCTAGCTGACATTCTTTGCACAAACTATTTGTAGGTTTCACCAATTTTGGAAGGTCTCTTACAGCCTGAATATTGCTTATCTTGATGATGTTATCAAAATTCACATGACACATTCTTCTATGCCATAACCAACTCTGATCAACTTGAGCAAACAGACAACTTTTGTTTGAACCAACCAGATGAAAGATATTACCTTTTGTTTGAGCACCGGATGCAATTTCAGTTCCGGAGCTTGTAAAGATTCTGCATTTTCCATTCTTGAATCGGAGATCATAGCCTTTGTCCACTAACTGACCAACACTGAGAAGATTGTGCTTCAATCCTTCAACATATAGTACATTACCTATTTTGCTCTTTCCATCAAAGGAAATAGTTCCCCTACCTCTGATTCTGCTAGCAGAATTGTCACCAAACTTTACCATTCCTCCTTCATACCTTTCCAAATCTAAGAACTTATTCTTGTCACCAGTCATATGGTGAGAACATCCACTATCAATAACCCAATCATCCTTTTCTTCCACTTGAGCAGCCAAAGCTCTTTCCACAACCTTGTGATTGACAGATTCAGAGGATATTGAATCTTCTTCCTTGATGGCAATAAACACCCATTCATTTCCAGATTTGCTTTCTAGTTCTGATTCATCATCTATTACTCCTTCATTGTCATCTTCTTCATGAACATAACAGCAGTTCTTTTGAAACCTTTGTCTGTTAGTATTAGACCTTGCAAATCTTTCCGGACATCTTGAAGCAAAATGACCAATCTTATTGCAGTTGAAACACTTAAAGGGTAGTTTTCCTTCATACTTACCGGATCCTTTTGGCAGTCTCTTTGCAATGAGGGCTTCAAGTTGAGCTGTTTCTGCTTCTTCTTCTTCCATGTCTCTTCTTGCTTGATCATACCATGACATCTTCCTTGATGATTTTTCTCTCGGATCAAATCTCTGTTTGCCTTTCACATAGGCACTGGCTTTGAAAGTAGATTCAGTCTTGGGAGGATCATCTCCAAACTCAATCATTTCAAATGCAGCTAGTTTGCCAGCCAGTTGTTCTCTAGTGACAGTTGTGTGGGCTCTGAATTCATCAATGGCAGCAACCTTGATTTTGTAGGCAGCAGGAAGGGATCTTAGGATTTTGCAGACAATCTCATTTTCATCTAGAGTTCCACCAGCATTTCTAATTCCACATACCAGCTCATTCACTCTTGGCATAAAGGTAGTGATGTTTTCATCATCTCTCATCTTCAATCTTTCAAATTTCCCTTTCAGACTTTGCAACCTTGCACTTTTGACAAATTCATCTCCTTCATACAGAAGTTCCAGTTTAGTCAGGATCTCATATGCAGTTGGTAGGTCAATAACATTTGAGAGATCTGAATCATTCAATGCACTTAGTAGGGCTTCCTTGGTCCACAGATTATTTTCAGCATCTGTGATTTCATTCAGAGTTGTCGGACGACCTTGTGGAGGTACATATGGTTTTGAGACCATAGCCAAGTATGCTTTTCCCATACATTCCAAGTGACACTTCATGCGACCTTTCCAGAGAGTGAAGTTGGTTCCATCGAACTTCGGACTATCCTTCTTGTATGACGACATCCTGGATCTCCTCAAGCGGTTAAGCTCCTTTCAGAGGAACTTGGCTCTGATACCAATTGTTGGATTTAAGGCATACAACTGAGAGGGGGGGGGTGAATCAGTTGTATAAAACTTGTTGTTCTTTCAAACACTTGATTCTTCGTTGTTAGTTAACAGCATATCAATTAATCATCCATGAAAGCATAATACATAAACACAAGAGCAGATAAACATCAACACATTGAACACCAAGATTTTGACGTGGAAAACCCGGTTAAGGGAAAAACCACGGGGTGATTAACCTAAGGATTATTCTCTGTTAGAAGAATAAGAAAAAAAATGGCACTTGCCAATTAGGGCTCACTGCCCGAGCACACTGCTCACAAAGAGGCCCACTGCCTACAAGGAGACACACTGTCTACAAAGTGATAAGAATCACAATCTTGAACTGGAGAATGACATCTCTACCATGTCCGGATCAGTTCCATTTAAGCCCAAAAACCTCTGCTCTGCCTTTCGCACTTCTCTTTGCTATGCCACACTCATCCACACAATCCACACCTCTAAATGAACTCACAAACTGTTATTTATACAAGACATCGACTTAGGAACAAACATCTAAGTCGGCAAACAACCATAAGAGTATCCGCAAGATGAATAACACATCCGGTCGGCCACCACAAGAACATTCGTAGGATGAACAACTCATCCGGTCGGCTAAACAGAGCAAGAACTTCATCCGGAAGAATAACTTCAATTCTGGGCTCTACTATCAATGCGGACCAACAACACAACCTCAACATGATCCAAGAACCTTCACAAGCCTACCTGAATGACCAGGTACATCCACACTTTCTTTACTTACTGGAATCTCTTCTCTTCCTTATCTGGAACTTCAAGAACACTATCTGTCGCCACTGTCATAATGCAAGAGGTACTTCCGGACCTCCAAATCATACACAACTTGAGATGGCACATCACAAGGACATCCCAAAGACTCCTTCCAATCTGCAGATTAGGATTATACAGTTCCGGACCTCACCGAACCTTTTTGTGATCCTCTGTCACCTCTGAATACTTGCCAAAACCGGTTCTACACCGATAGCCACAACTCCTTCAGATCTTCATGCGGACCTTTGAAATCTTAACTGAGGCATCTCAAGACTTATATCTACAAACCCTTTAATCCGTATCCTCTGGTTCTCAACCTATACAATACATTTGCCTTCTTCTCATCATAGTTCTTCACTGTTCCTGACTGAGGCTAATTTTCTCAATATCCTCAGCACACAGCTCATCCAATCCTTCTTGTCAATGCAATATGAGTAAGTTGACATCAATGACAACACTAGCTCACCTCATACTTGCAACAAAGGAGACAAGTATGTTAAATGTGTAAGGCTATAGAGTCTGAAAGGGAAATTTGAAAATCTAAAGATGAGACAAGATGAAAATATCACTACTTTTATGCCAAGAGTAAATGAACTTATTTGTGGAATTAGATGTGCTGGTGGAGCCTTGGATGAAGATGAAATTGTTGGCAAAATTCTCAGATCCCTTCCTACTTCTTATAAAATCAAGGTTGCTACCATTGAAGAATTCAGAGCCCATACAACTGTCACAAGAGATCAATTGGCTGGTAAATTAGCTACATTTGAAATGACCAAGTTTGGAGATGCCCCTCCCATGACTGAATCTACATTCAAAGATAGTGCCTCTGTAAAAGGTAAACAAAGGTTTGATCTAGGAGAGAACTCCTCAAGGAAACTATCATGGTATGAAAAAGAAAGGAAAGACCTGGAAGAAGAAGAAGTAGAAACTACTCAACTTGAAGCCCTCATTGCAAAAAGACTGCCATGAGGATCTGGTAAGTATGAAGGAAAATTGCCTTTTAAGTGTTTTAACTACAATAAGATTGGTCATTTTTCCTCAAGATGTCTGGAAAGATTTTCAAGGCTAAATTCTAACAAATCAAGGTTCCAAAAGAATTGTTACTATGTTCAAGAGGAAGATGATAATGAAGGAGTAACATGTGATGAATCATAGATAGGAAACAAATCCAAAAGTGATTGGGTGTTTATTGCCATCAAGGAAGAAGAACCAATGTCCTCTAAATCTGTCAATCATAAAGTTGTAGAAAGAGCTCTGGCTGCCCAAGTTGAAGAAAAGGATGATTGGGTCATTGACAGTGGTTGCTCTCACCATATGACTGGTGACAAAAACAAGTTCATAGATTTGAAAAGGTATGAAGGAGGAGTGGTCAAATTTGGTGATAATTCTGCTGGTAGAATCAGAGGAAGAGGAACTATCTCTTTTGATGGAATAAAACTGGTAATGTACTGTATGTTGAAGGATTGAAGCACAATCTTGTCAGTGTTGGACAATTGGTGGACAAAGGCTATGATCTTCAATTCAAGAATGGAAAATGCAAAATCTTTGAAAGTTCCAGAACAAAGATTACATCCGGTACTCAAACTAAAGGTAATATCTTCCACTTGATTGGTATTGGCAAAAGTTGCTTATTTGTTCAAGTTGATCAGAGTTGGTTGTGGCATAGGAGAATGTGTCATGTGAATTTTGATAATATTATCAAGATAACAATACTCAGGCTGTAAGAGATCTTCCAAAACTGGTGAAACCTACAAATAGTTTGTGCAAAGAATGTCAGTTGGGAAAACAAAGCAGAGTCTCATTTAAAAGAAAGGAACAATCTTCTACTAGATTATTGGACTTAGTTCATACTGATCTTTGTGGTCCGGCAAGAATCAAAAGTGTGCAAGGTGATAGATACTTCATGCTACTAATTGATGAATATTCCTAGATGATGTGGGTACCTTTCTGAAAGAGAAATCAGAAGCTCTTGAGAAATTCAAAATATTCAAGGTTATGGTAGAGAATGAAACTGGATTAAAATTGAAATGTCTGAGGTCTGATAGAGGTGGAGAATTCACATCCAGTGAGTTCATAGAATTCTATGAGAAACATGGAATAAAGAGACAATTGTCTGCTCCTAGGACTCCATAACAGAATGGAGTAGTGGAAAGAAAGAACCAAACCATCCAGGAAGCATCTAGGACAATGATGATGGAAGAAAATGTTCCTCAGATCTATTAGAGAGAAGCTATCAACACTACAGTCTATACTCTCAATCAAGTTCAAATTAGAAGAAATACCGGTAAGACTCCTTATGAACTTTGGTTTGGCATTACTCCTACTGTGAGGTATTTCGGAGTGTTTGGTAGAAAAGGTTACATTAAAAGAGATGAATATCTAGGCAAGTTTGATGCTAGAAGTGATGAAAGAATATTTTTGGGTTACTCTACTCAAAGCAAAGCATACCGGTGTTATAACAAGAGACTGAGAAAGATCATAGAAAGTACAAATGTGAAGGTTGATGAAGGAATTGAAAAACCCTCAAGGTTTTATGAATATGATGAAGATGATCAGAATGGTGTTCTGATTCAAGGAGCCCAAGCCTCTTCTACAATTCAGATTCAAACTGATTTGGTAAATCAGGAAGAAGAAATGAGTTTCAATGAGCCTGATCAAGAATCAGAAGTATAAGAAACTCCCCAAGTTCCCAAGTATGTAAGACTGAACCACTCTGAAGATCAGATCATAGCTGATAAAAGTAAAGGTGTACAAACAAGAAGGAGAATTGCTCAAGATTCAGATGAGTATTGTCTGATTTCAAAGATTAAACCTAAGACAATAAATAAAGCTTGCAATGATGAAAGACTAAAGAAATGGAGGAAGAGTTGATGCAAATTGAGAAAAATCACACTTAGGATCTTGTTCCCAGACCTAGAAACAAGAATGTGATTGGAAGAAAAATGGGTCTTCCAGAACAAACTGAATGAAGTTGGTGAAGTAGTCATAAATAAAGCCAGATTGGTCTGCAAGGGTTACTCTCAAATATAAGGAGTTGATTTTGAAGAAACTTTTGCTCCGGTGGCAAGAATTGAAGCAGTCAGACTATTTCTTTCTTTTGCTGCTTTCAAGGATTTCAAAGTTTATTAGATGGATGTCAAGTCTGCCTTCCTAAATGGTGACTTGGAAGAAGAAGTATACATTGAGCAGCCAGATGGATTTCAATTGTCTGATCATGGTGATATGGTTTGCAAGTTGAAGAAAGCACTGTATGGACTGAAGCAAGCCCCAAGAGCCTGGTATGAAAGATTGGATAAGTACCTTTTGAAGATTGGTTTCAACAAAGGTACTGATGATAGTAATTTGTATTTCAAAATTGATCATGAAATCATCTTGATTGTTGAAGTGTTTGTTGATGATATCATTTCTGGAGGAAGAGATAGTATGTGTAAAACTTTTGTAAATCAAATGAAAAGTGAATTTGAGATGTCCATGCTTGGGGAAATGAATTTCTTCTTGGGTCTACAAATCACTCAAACAAAGAAAGGAATCTTCATTTCTTAGACCAAATATGTGAAAGAATTATTGAAGAAATTTGGAATGGAAGACTCAAAACCAATGAATACTCCCATGGCAACCGGATGTAAATTGGGCAAAGATGATGACTCTCCTAAGGATAATCAGAAAAAGTACAGGTTAATTGTTGGAGGATTGTTGTATCTCACTCAAACTAGACCTAACATTATGAATGCTATGGGTCTTGTTGCTAGATTTGAAGCTGATCCTAGAGAATCTCATGTCATGGCAATCAAGAGGATTTTTAGATATCTAAAAGGAATAGTTGAGTATGGATTGTGGTATCCCAGAGATCATAATTTCTCTCTTCATGCATATATAGATGCAGATTGGGCAAGAGATGTGGATGACTGGAAGAGTACCAGTGGTGGAGCATTCTTTTTGGGGAAGAGATTGGTTTCTTGGCTAAGCAAGAAACAAGAGGCAATATCTCTGTCCACTACAGAAGCAGAATATATTGTAGCAGTAGGTAGTTGTACTCAAGCTTTGTGGATGAAGCAAATGCTAAGAGACATAAGAGTGGAGTATGAGGAGCCTATCACAATCTTCTATGATAATTCAAGTGCAATAAATATATCTAAGAATCTGGTGTTGCATTCAAATACTAAACATATATCCATCAAGTTTCATTTTTTGAGAGAACAAGTGAACAAGAATGAAGTCAGATTGGAGTTTGTGCCTTCCAAGGATCAGATTGTAGACATCTTTACTAAACCTCTACCTAAGGACTCTTTTGAGTATCTTAGGGAGAAGTTAGGGGTTACTGCCCCTCTAGTGATGAACTAAGGTGCACTGATATGCATCAGTCCAGTGTGATACAGTCATATCTTGTGATCCAAATTAGTGATGGGGATATGGGAGCAACTGGTATGATTATGAAGTGGTGAAATTGCAAGTATGTGCCCTTTTCCATTAATATCAAAGGGGGAGAGAAGACATGTGAAAAACAAGTGGTTGCTGATCAAAGGGGAGCAGTAAAGGAAGAGAAGACATGAGAATGGCTATTGATGATAGGGGGAGTTGTGTCAGTAAAGAAAAGTTCTTGTCTTGATGGTCAAAATAGTTTTTCACATCATATGTTGCCATCAATGACAAAGGGGGAGATTGTTGCAAGTATGGGCCTAACCAGTGTTGTCATTGATATCAACATACTCATGTTGCATTGATGAAAAGGATTGGATGAGCTAAGTGATGAGGATATTGAGAAAATTAGTCCTAATCAGGAACATAGAGGAATAATGAAGACAACAAGGTAAAAGTACAAGATAAGATGAGGATCAGAGGATGTGGTTTAAAGAGTTTGTAGATATGTGTCTTAAGGTGATCCAATAAATATTTTAGAGGTCCACATGAAGATCTGAAGAAGTTATAGCCGTTCAAGTAAAACTAATTCTGATAGGTGTCTAGAGGTGACAGAGTGATACAGATAGGTCCGATGAGATCTAGAAATGCATTATCCTATTCTGTAGATTTGAGGGAGTGTTGAGGAAGTCTTTGTGAAGTGTCAACTCAATTGGTTCATGGTTTGAAGGTCCGCAAGCATCTATTCCTTTGTGACAGTGATGACAGACTGTGTTCTTAAGGTTCCAGATGAAGGAGAGAAGGATTTCAGTAAGCAGATGAAGTGTGGATGTTCTTGGTGATTCAGACAATCTTGTGGAAATCTTTGGATCATGTCTAGTTCATGTTGGTGTTCCGCATTGGAGTTGGAGCTCACAATTGAATAATAACTTCCAAATGATGGTGTTCTTCCTGAGACTGGCCAAACGGATGAGTTACACATCCTGCGGATGTCCTTGCAGATGTCCTTGCAGATGTTTGCCGACTTAGATGATTATTCCTAAGTCGATGTCTTGTATAAATAAGGGATTGCAAAGTCATTTCAAATCAGTCTGGTGGAGATGTGAATGTGGTAGTGAGGAGGAGAGCAAAAGGTAGAGTAGAAGTATTGGGCTTAAATGGAACTGATTCAAGCATGGTGAAGATGCTATTCTCTAGTTCATGTATGTGATACTTATTACTTTGTAGACAATGTGTCTCTTGTAGGCAGTGAGCCTCTTGGGAGCAGTGTGCTTGGGTAGTGAGCCCTAATTAGCATGTGCCATTTTGTTCTTTCTATTATTCTAATAGAGAATACAATCTTGGGTTAATCACCCTGTGGTTTTTCCCTTAACCAAGTTTTCCATGTCAAAATCTTGGTGTCTTATGTGTTGATGTGTTTCTGCTCTTGATTTAATGCATTATGTTTCCATGATTGATTTATTGATATGTTGCTAAATCACTAAGAGGATTTAGGTGTGTAATTGGAAAGAAAGTTTTTGACAATTGATTCACCCCCCTCTCAGTTGTCTGTCCTGAGTCTAACATAATTACCCTTCCCTCAAATTAGTAATATAAAAATAATTTGGTAGGTGTGCATCAAAATTTTCCACCTCAGCAATAGCAAAGACATATTGTCTCAAATTTTGTCAGCTAGTGGGCCAGCTTCTTCAAAGTCTTCACCATAAGGGGTCAACAATTGAAATAAAGATGAAATAAAATGCATGTAATTTGCATTTCATTTGGCTAGTAGGTTGCACTCATGTTCATCCCATCATTATGAGGTAATACATCTTTCCAAGCATGTAGTTGAAACTTCTAAATGTGGGTAAGGTCAGTTTCTAAAAGGAATAAACATCTTCTTTGATCTTTTTACTAGCTTCAACGGCATTCTTTGGGTGGGAAAATATGTTTTGGCTTGTAGTGCTTCAAAGATGCCTTTTGACATATTCTTTTTCTAATAAGAATTGTACATGGCTCAAAGCTTGTCACTTCCTTGTCCTATAAAAGGGAATTCAAGGCCATTTGTAAAGGGTTCTAAATCTTAATTTTGGGTAGCAGTGTATTGTGTTTTAGTCTAGTAAATAGAGAAGAGTTGTAGTCTGTATTTGTTTAAATCTGTAGAGCAATGTATGTCATTTCAATTCTGAATATCAAATCAAATTGTTTGTAGAATTTTCCCCATACATGTACTTTCTGAAATTAATATGAATACAAGATATCAAGGGTTTTTTGAATTCATCTTTGCAGTTCATTTGTGATGTGTGTGTTATTTCTTGCTTTGTTTCAAGGAGAGAAATAAATTCTTGGGTAATACACAATTGATTTCATATTATATTGTGGTTTAAAGGATAATTCTACATTACCATGTCTAGGAAATGTTAGTGTAAGGCATTAATATCATTAGTCCATTGAAGTGAATTAGGGTTTCTTGAAGGATACATTTGTTCTATGTAATTTGACTCTGTGGTCCTAGGATTAGGCACCAATCCAACACTATGCTAAAATTTCATTTAGAACAATCTCTATTATCATGATCATTTCCATTTCCCTTATTGTTTTAGGAGTAGATTAGATTAGAACCTTTTCTCAATACTAGCATGGATTGATTTATCAAAGGATCAAGCTAGTCTAATAGAAATCATTCATTTCCTTGGTATATTTTCATTGAGAACCATATGTTTAAGAACAACATCTTGTACACATTTAGAATATCCTTAGATGTTGTATAGGCACACTCGCCTTGGTCTTGTAGAACCAAAAATGCAGAGGATTTCAACTCTTTGTTGAATCTTGTTCATTGGCCACTTACCTTGATTCCTCAATCATAAGAACTAGGCTAAATCTTTAGAGGATTCAAAAAATTAGTTGGAGGAACCAACACATTCCTCTTCAAATCTTTCTTTAAAAGTATTTTTGTTAGACTTGGGTATTTCATCAAAACTCAAAAGATGAACATGATAAAATAATAAGCTTTATTCTAATCAAAAGGATGCAATGCACAAATATACAAGATAAGAGTGTTATTGCTCATGTGGAGTAAGAGGTGGGTATATATATGATACATTTCCAAGAGAATTAAATATACAAACAATGTTGGATAATAAGAGATGTAGTCACATGTGTAGTACATCTCCACAAAACTAAGAAAGTACATCTACCTTTAATAAACTAAATGCAAGAAAAATAAAATGCACAAACACTTCCACTAATTTAATTTCTCCTTCAATGGACCAAATATCTCCACTAAAAGTTGTTAGTTTGTATCAAATTTCATTATCAAACAAAATGTTCCTATACAAGTCTTATAGTGTTTAAGATTTAGTTGTTCGTGTATTAATCACATGCCTCTTTAATTGGGAGGCAGTTTTGACAAAAGCTTGCTACATTATGTAAAATTTATATTATAATAATTGTGGAAAAAACATTTTTCTATAATATTACAATTCATAAGTGTTGACCATTTTATGGTCACCATAAAATTGTAGTGCACCACCAGCAAACCGTCTTCACTCAATGGTGTAATATTAGTATAAAATGAGATGTGGCAACCTGTAGAGAAGAGGATATCAAAAATTAATTTTAAAGAAATAAATTTGCAATAACATTTGATGCAGAAAGGTCGATAAAAATTAAATGAAATTTAATCATCATAGTGGTGTACAACATTTTCTAGCATGGTAGAAATAAAAAGAATTAAATAGATTTCATTTAAAAAATCAATGGTTCATGGGAATTGTAAAGACTTTCAAAGAAAAGTGCAATGAAATGTCATTCCATTGGTTGGTCCTTCCAACTCAACAAAGGAAAAAGAAATATTTAATTGCAAAGAGTGGCGAGTTATAAAAGTAAAAAAAGTAAAATCAATGGCATTACTTTTAATATATCCAATGAAATGTTGGGACCCACAAGCAACTTCCCAATATTTTATAATATTTTGGTATTATTTAATATCCCCATAAAATGATGAAGATCAATAGCTTGTGGGAATTTCCAAAGCTTGGCAAGGAAAATATAAAGTGAATGCATGCCATTAGCTAAATTCTCCAACATGGAAAGAAAGAAGTAATACTTAATTATTGTTGAGATAAAAGAAAACTATGGGAAGGTAATTAAATGAAAGTTATGTCATATTTTTAATATGACAAGACAAGTCTTGGGGCCCACCAACATCTTTCCAATATTTAAATAATACTTATGTATTATTTAATATTGTTGCAAAAGTATTGAAGCTTTGCTAGAAATAAATCCGCTCTAGGTAATCAAAATAAGTTAATATTATTTTAATCATTATTTGATTAAAATGATTATTCGCAGGAGTCTACTACAGTTGAAAGAGAAAATTTTAGAGCCAAGCCCTGCCATTTTCCGAATGGTTGTGACATAATATATTAAATATTATTTTAATCATTTGATTAAAATAATTACTCAAGAACCAGTCCACATGCCAAAACTAATCTGCAAAAGTCCATGGCTAGTTAGGCCAGCTATGCAGATCAAGCTCTACAAAGGAAAAAGAAAGAGGATGAATATTAATTATTTTTAATATTATAAATATGAGAAGAGAAAAAAGAGGTAAAGTTACAGGTAAAAGGTTTAATGCAGAGGTGAAAGGAGGAAGGGAAATTAACTATGTAAAAAATTCTAAAGAGATGAATAATTAACAAAAGTCATTGCACATATTTCTAGCATGCATATAATTTAATTATAAAAGATAAAGTGTGAAGAAAAAGAAATGTGTAGCAATTAAAAATATCTTTTACGGGAGGTGAAGTATGCATGAAATAATCCAAGTGGCGGAAAACATATTTTAATAGGGAAGTAAATGTGGGAATCAAAATAGTTATTGTTTTATCAGAGATATTTAAGATTTGGTTTCTAAAATATTTTGAGAAGAATGCTCACATAAAGAATGTTACAAAATTGATGAGCTACTGACATCTACAATGAAGCATTGAAGGCTACAATCACATCTCAAGCTGCAGACTTCCCCCTCTTTATTTTTCCCTCTTCTTTTCTCTCCTATTCTATATATATCTCAGAGATTGAATTTGTAGCTTCTTCTAAACTTCTTGGTTTTTGGTTACCGGATGTCGGTTAATTATTTACAATAGCCATTTTCTATTGTGGTTTTCGAGTCACTCCAGGAAGGATTAGATGAATGTTTCTGGGTAGAGCTTGCTATTTTGTGCTACTCTGAGCCTGTGGGCTCTTGTATCTCTCTCTCTCTCTGTAACCTCATGATGGTCAGTACAATGAGTAATCTTCCTTTACCTCTCGTGTTTTTGTTGGGTGTGTTTATTTTTGGAATTGGGATGTAGTTATTTCTAGTTCTTCTACTTTTCTTGAAAATGTTCTCTTTTTCTTTCCTCTTTCCTTCTACTATTTGACTCTAGGGGAACCTCTGTATTTGTTTCCATTAACGAGTTATGTTCCACCACACATAATCTTAAAATCGTACCATGGCATTGACTTATGAGGATGTTACTCCAGAAGTTCTAACTCATAGTTGGTGTGCACAAATTATTGTGATTTTTGTGCATGCTCTTAGTCTTGTTATTGTTGATTATAAAACCATGAGTTGCTAAGCTCTGGTCAGATGGTGGTAGGATGCCTAATCTTGGCTTATGGCTTTTCGTGCTTTCTATATTTTACTTTCAACATGTTTCCCTCTTCCATTTTCCCCTTCAGTTAGAGTTAGCTCAGAGTAAGTGTGGAGCTGGCCCTAGCTCTAGAGATTGGTCTGTGGGTCATGTCCCACATTTGTAGATATTTCCATCATTGGTGGTCATGCTTATCGAAGTTCTTTTGTGCACTAGAACCTTGGCTACATGAAAAGACTGTCAACATTTTTTGGCACACCTAGTGGGACTTGAACCCACAATCGCCTGATTAGAAGTTAGAATTTCATGCAAGATTTCTAGCCTTTATTTTGGTCAAGCAAGCAAGCTGCTACATACTGCAATTTTGGTGATAAGTTGTATAAATACCCACTCTAAATGAGCACACATCATCCACCTTTCCTATGTCTACAAACACATTTATCCATAGAAGTAGACCATGTCTATATATTTCCATCTAAATATACAACCCAATGTGATGGCAGCCCCAAGGAATCTCTCATTTGCTGCCTAGAACTCCAATGGTCCTTTATTTCTACCACAACAAAAAAACAATATTCCACAATTAGCTCTTAAGGGCCTACGTCACTTTCATGGAGATGGTTCAGTATTACTAGATGATCACATCCAATATGTACTAAATCTATGTGACATCCATGGTATTGTAGAAGAGGAAGTTTCTTTGAGTGTCTTGGCTATTTCTCTCAAAGGCAAAGCACTTGAATGGTTTTGGGGTTTAAGACTCTCATCTATTTCAAGTTGGGAAGAGCTTGGAACTATGTTGCATGAATGGTTTAGGGAAAAGGATGACTGCATAAATTTAATTCAAAATCTCACCATGATAAAAAGAGCACCAAAAGAGTCTATGGATGAATTCAACACCTAATGTAGGAGCATCCAGAAGTCATTCAAGTAAATTGAGATAGTTAAAGTAGAGTTGTAGAGTGCCAGGAAGAGACATTGGAGATTACCGCATTTTACCACATTTGCACATCAGAACTTGTGGAGCTAGATTTAGTTTCTATGACATGACATCTACATCATATCCAAAATTCAAGTCAGTTGGACTTGTTTCTTGAGAGATATCGCTATCAGAAGATTACCTATTTTCATAGAGTAGAGCAGTCAGTGTTGATGCAGGAGCATCCCTAGTTCAAGAGCAATCTTGCATCAACCAAAAAACATTTGCATTTCAATTTGTTTCTTTTCATTTTCTAGTTCTATATAGTTAGTTCAGTCAGTAGTAGTTTCTATATTTTGGTCTGCATTGTATTGTAGTTTCATTTCAGACCTTGTAAGATATTACTATTAGAAGATCATTTGGCTCAGGCACCGGTAAGATATTACTATTAGAAGATCGATTGTTTTCTTAGAATAGAGCATCCTGACAGTATCAGACAATCAGCTAAAGGAGAAGACTTACAGAGCTAAATGACACATCATTCAATGTTGTTTGGATTATGGCTGACCTTCCCTAAGATCTGCACACTATTCCATTCATTTGCGGAGGAGGTCTATATGATTAGGTCCAACCTATCTGTGTACACACATTACAACTCTTCATTGGAATTTGTGATCCTCCTTGGCCAATGCAAAGGAGTCTTATGTTCTAGAGATGATATAAATTGATGTAATAGATGTCTAGGAAAGTAGTGAATTACATAGAGATAGTTGATAGTTTGAATTTCTCATGAAGGAGCTTCAAAGCTATATCTTGTGCATATTCTATAGCTATGAAATTAGGCTTGTAAGCTCTAATTGTAAGCCCGCATGTTGCCAGCCAATATGTATTTGAATTCCATGATATACTGAATGACTAAATTTGTATTTCTTGTACATCTTGAGTTGTTTTTGTTGTGTTTACTCTAGCTGCACAGCCTAGATAGTTCACTTTGTGGACCCTCCTAACTGTGACTACACCAAGTGGTATTAGAGTTAAAGTTTTAATCTTTGTGAGTGAATTGAGAAAAGTTGGCAAGGGAATTTTTTAAGATCTTGTTGTGAATAGATCACCAAATTCGAGGCAGGTTACTTGTGTTGCAACCGATCACCGATTGTGAGGTAGTTGTCACCTTGTAACCTGATCGTCAAATTTGAGGCAGTTACACTTGATCCAAGAAAGAATGCTGGCTGGAAGAATGGATGAGATGATGGAAATGATGAAAACAATGTGATTTCACCTGGATGCTGTTGAAGAAGATCAAAGAAGAGGACTTACACCTCGACCTAATGTTGAAAATGATGATGATGAAGAATTTCAATCTGCTGATCAGGATGAAGTAACCCTAGGAGATGAAGAAGAAGAATCAGATCAAGTCAAGATGTTGTGAGCTATTTCAAAGATTGGGAAAGGACCTAGAGTTGATGTACCAAACTATACTAGCAATTTGAATCCTGAAGAATTGATTGATTAGATAAATGACCTGGAAGAATACTTTGAATATGAAGAAATTGAAGATCCAGAGAAGTTGAAATTTGTAAAGACAAAGTTGAAAGGACATGCTGCTATATGGTGGAAAGAAGTTCAATTGGATAGAAACAGAAGATGAAAAGAGAAGATTACAAAGTGGGATAGAATGGTGACAAAATTGAAGAATCAGTTTATACATGCTGACTATGAGTTGGAGTTGTTGAAGAGATTGCAAAACTTGAGATAAAAGGAGAAATCTATGGAGTACATTGATGAATTTCATAAGATGATCATAAGGACAGGACATAGTGAAGCAAGTAAGGAGAAAGTGGCTAGATAAATCAATGGATTGAGATTGAACATTCAAGAAGAATTGAGTTTGTTGAGGATGACAACATTGGAAGAAGCATATCAATTTACCTTGAAAGTTGAAGAAAAGTTGAACAAGAGGCATGATCAAAGATAGAGAGGTAGAGGAGGTAAATTTCAGAGAGGTAGAACATTTTTCAAAAGAGAGAGATCATATGGGAAGAAGAACAAACAAGAGAACACATTCAAAAGGGAAGACAAAGATAACAATGCATACTAGAGAGATGATAGAACTTTTTATCGCAGAGGAAGCCCTAGTCCATACTGGAGTGAAGGATACAAAAGAGAAGGAAGAGGACCTAATAGTAGAACATTCAGAGGAACCCATTTTAAGTATGGAGGTGAAGGACATAGAGCATTTGAATGTAATCAAGGGAGTACAATCAAGAGGATAGAGAATAGTGGAAGAGCAGCCTATGTTGAAGAAGAACCTGTTGGATCACCCAGTTTAGTTGGTAAACATGAGAAAGGAGAATCACTTGTCATGAGGAGGCACTATTTCAAGCAAAGAAAATGAGGAACCATCGCAAAGGAATAGTTTGTTCAGAACTAGATGTAAATCAGGTGCTAAATGTTGTAAAGTTGTAATTGATAGTGCTAGTTTAAATAATTTAGTTTTAAAGGAGATGGTGACTAAGCTAAAGTTGGAAAGATTGAAACACCCTAAGCCATATCAGATAGCATGGATTTAGGATGATCATAAGGTACTGGTGAGTGAACAATGTTTGGTGAAATTTTATATTGGATCTTATCATGATGAAGTATTGTGTGATATTATGCCTATGGATGTATGTTATATTTTGTTGGGTAGACCTTGACAATATGATAGAAAAGCTATACATGGTGGAAGGAAGAATACATATACTATAAAATCAAATGGAAAGAGAATTACTTTGATTCCTTTGGAAGATGATCTTAAGAGTGAAGTATGTGGGAATGCTAAAATCTACTTGATAGATGGAAGAAAATTCTGGATGGTTTAAGACATGAGAATATGTGTTATGCTTTGATCCCTAAGAAGCCTGAAAACTTGAAGACTGAAGAATCACAACCAGAGGAGATAACTGAGTTGTTGACAAAGTATGAAGACATCATATCAGATAATGTACCTGAAGGATTGCCACCAATCAAAAGTATCAGTCATCACATGGATTTTATACCTGGAGCTAGTTTGCCTAACAAAGTAGCACACAGAATGACACTGACAGAGAATGAAGAATTGAATAGATAGATATAAGAGTTACTGAGGAAATGTTTGATTAGAGAAAGTTTGAGTCTTTGTACAGTACCTATAGTGTTAGCACCAAAGAAGGATGGAGAATGGAGAATGTGTACAGACTCTAGAGCTATAAACAAGATCACAATTAAGTATAGATTCTCTTACCTAGGATGGATGACATTATGGATTGTTCGAGTGGAGCAAAATATTTGACTAAGATAGAATTGAAGAGTGGATACCATCAGATTAGAATTAGAGAAGGGGATGAATGGAAGACTGCTTTTAAGACAAATGAAGGAGTGTATGAGTGATTAGTGATGCCTTTTGGATTGACAAATGCACCAAGTACTTTCATGAGGTTGATGAATGAAGTCTTAAAGAAATTCTTGGGTAAGTTTGTTATTGTATATCTAGATGATATTCTAATTTTCAATAAGACAAAGGAAGAACATTTGTGGCACTTGAGACAAGTATTGTAGAGGTTGAGAGAAGAGAAATTGTTGATAAACATCAAGAAGTGTAGTTTCATGAAGGAAGAATTGGTATACTTGGGATTTGTGATTTCTGTGGAAGGATTGAAGATGGATCCTGAGAAAGTAAGAGCAATTGTTGAATGACCTACACTAGAGAGCATTGGAGAAGTCAGATCATTTCATGGATTGGCTAGTTTCTACCAGTTCATCAGAAATTTCAATTTAGTATGTAACCCTATGACAGAGACAATGAGAGGTGACAGAAAAGACTTTAAGTGGACATCAGGAGCAGATAAAAGTTTTCAATAAGGTATTTCAAGTAGATTGTGATGTCAGTGGTAATGCAATAGGAGCAGTGTTAAGTCAGGAAGGTAGACCTGTAGCATATTTCAATGAGAAGTTGAATGATGCAAGGAGAAGATATTTATTTTATGGTCAAGAGTTCTATGCCATAATTCAAGCCTTGAAGAAGTGGAGACATTATTTGTTTCCTAAGGAGTTTGTGTTGTATACAAATCATGAAGCTTTGTAGTATTTGAACAGTCAAGGAAAGTTGAATCAGAGACATATGAGATGGGTAGAGTTCATGTAGAGTTATACTTTTGTGTTGAAGCATAGGAGTGGAAAATGAAACAATGTTGTAGATGCATTGAGTAGGAGAAGGAACTTGTTGACAGAGATGAGAGTTGAAGTGTTAGGATTTGAAGAATTGAAGAACATGTATGAGGAACATCTTGATTTTGCAGAACCTTGAAAAGCATGTAAAGAACCTGTTGTGACAAATAGGAGTAAGTGGTTGGACTATTTTGTTCAAGAGGATATGTTATTCAAAGGAAACTAGTTATGCATACCTAGGAGTTCAATGAGAGACAATCTGATCAAAGAGAAGCACAGTGGTGGATTGGCAGGACATTTTGGCATTGATAAGACAATGGCTTTAGTGAGTGAAAATTACTTTTGGCCTCAAATACATAAGGATGTTAGGAAATTTGTGCAGAGTTGTAGAGTTTGTCAAGTAGCAAAAGGGAGTAGTCAGAATACTAGATTGTACACATCTTTGATAGTATCAAAGAGACCTTTGGAAGACATAAGTATGGATTTCATATGGGATTGCCAAAGACATAGAGAGGACATGATTCAATATTTGTAGTGGTGGACAAATTTTCAAAGATGGCACATTTCATACCTTGTAAGAAGACAACTGATGCAGTGCATGTAGATGACCTATTTTTCAAGGAGATTGTGAGATTGCATGGATTAACTAAGAGCATAATTTTAGATAGAGATACAAGATTTTTGGGGTAATTTTGGAAGACACTTTGGAAGAAGATGAAGATAGACTTGAAGTTCAATTTAGCCTTTCATCCATAGACAGATGGACATACAGATGTAGTGAATAGGAGTTTGGGAAACTTGTTAAGATGTTTGGTTGTAGAGAAGGTAGGAAATTGGGATTTGATTCTTTCACAAGTACAGTTTGCATATAATAATTTAATGAATAGGAGTACTAGAATAACACCATTTGAGATTGTGACTAGAATGAACCCTAGTGGAGTAGCAGAATTGAGAGACATTAGCATGGAAGACAAGCAAAGTTTAGAAGCAGAAGAATTTGCAAGACACATGGAGACAATACATAATTAGGTTAAGAAGCATTTGGAGGAGATGAACAATAAATATAAGGAGCAAGCAAATGAGAAGAGAAGACACAAAGAATTTTTCAGTGGGAGATGAAGTGATGGTGTACTTGAGAAAAGAAAGATTTCTAGTTGGGACATATAACAAGTTGAAGATGAAGAAGTTTGAACCATGTAGGTTACTTAGAAAGTTTGATTTAGGAAATACATATGAAGTGGAGTTATCAGAGACATTGGGCATATCACCTATTTTCAACATTGCAGAATTACATCAGTATCTTAAAGTAGAGTTCAGTGACAGAATGGAAGAAGCCTTGAAGAAGTAGTTACTACAACAAGTATGGGAGAAGATTGAAGACATCTTGGATAGCAATGTTGGACGCAACACTAGAGGAAGACAATACAGAGAGTATCTTGTGAAGTGGAAAGGCAAACCAGAAGAAGACTCATCTTGGATTTCTCAAGATGAGGTGGATTGTCTTTGTTTTCCTCTAGCCCTAGCAAAGTGAGGGAATAACTTTTTCAACAACCCTGGATGTTTGATGTAGGAGCATCTCTGGTTCAAGAGAAATCTTGCATCAACCAAAAATAATTTGCATTTTAGTTTATTTCTTTTCATTTTCTAGTTCAGTAAAGTCAGTTTAGTCAGTAGCAGTATTTGTATTTTGGTCTACATTCTACTGCAGTTTCATTTTAGACCTTGCAAACCTAGACTTAACATCTAGACACATTCATGCACATCATATCCAAAATTGAGATCATTTGGATCAGGTATTAGTAAGACATCGCTATCAGAAGATCGATTGTTTTCTTAGAACATAGCATCCTGACAGTCTCAAACAATCAGCTAAAGGATAAGACTTGCAGAGCATTTGACAACTTGCAAAGCTAAATGACACATCACTTAATGTTGTTTGGATTGTGACCAACCTTCCCTGAGATCTGCATGCTATTCCATTCATTTGCAGAGGAGTTCTATATGATTAGGTCTGACCTATTCATGTACACACATTACAACTCTTCATTGGAGTTTGTGATCCTCCTTGGCCGACGTGGAGGAATCTTATGTTCTGGAGATGATATAAATTGATGTAATAGATGTCTAGGAAAGTAGTGAAGTACATAGAGATAGTTGATAGTTTGAATTTCTCGCAAAGGAGCTTCAAAGCTATATCTTGTGCATATTCTGTAACTATGAAATCAGGCCTGTAAGCCCTAATTGTAAGCCCGCATGTTGCCAGCCAATATGTATTTGAATTCCATGATATACTAAATAACTAAATCTACATTTTTTGTACATCTTGAGTTGTTTCTGTTGTGTTTACTCTAGCTACACGGCCTGGATAATTCACTTTGTGGACCCTCCTAACCGTGACTGTACCAATTGTTTAGTGAAGCCTAACTGGGTGTGCAAAGCAATTCTATGACTTGCGGAGTCTAATGGAACATCATTCAAGATATTTTAGGACCTAATGCGAACTGCACCAAGTACCTATCATTTGCAGAGCAGTGATGAGTGTTTAGGGTGGACCTATTTTTTTCCTACACATTTCATGTGGTAGTTAACATTTGGCCAACAAGATAGTGTTTTGAAGGCTTGCAGAGGATATAAATGAAGAATAGAACATTGTTACAAGGTAGTAAGGAGGTGTATGAAGAAAGTGTGTGAAAAGAAAGATCTGGAAGGCCTTGAGGTGTTCAAATTCTAGTAATTGATAGAGCAGAAGCAGGAGAGAGGGCAAGGTATAGAGCAGGGAATTAAGGAGAAGAATAAGAAAGGATGTTGTGTTATATGAGCCTTTGGTAAGCTTGGGCTGTGACCTAGCATCTGAAAAGCCCTAGGGGCAAATGTAATGTGATTTGGAATTCTAATATAATGAGAAGTGATCTTTGACGGCTTGGTTTTTCCATTTTAGGGTTCTCCCAGGATAAATCTTGTGTCATATGTTCATGAGCATTTCCATCTGTTATGTTGTTATTGCATCTTTGTTATGATATGATGTTAGTGGTTAAGGATGCAAGGTTGGATAGTCCTTCATTGGACCCTCTTACCTTAACTGCATCAAGTGGTATCAAAGTAGGTTGTGAATCTATTGGGTTGATTAGTTGAGGATCTGTTGGGAAGATAGAAAGTGTTGGAAGAAAGTGCAAAACCCTAGAAGTAACAAGTGTCACTGCAGAAGAAAGATCAAGGTAAGAAAGATCTGGGTAAGCTTTTCACATTAAGTTGTTTGTAAGATTTGTTTCAATGGGAAAGATTGGAAAGAGAATGAAGAAAGAAAATGAAAACCTAATGTGCAAGAAGGATGTTCTAGAAGAAGAATTGTTTGAAATCAAAAGGTATAACTCAAAGTTGGAAGAGAAGGTAAAGGAACTAGGCGAAGACAAATATGATGCTCTTGAAGAAGAATTGCAAGATGTAAAAAGGAGGAATGCAGAATTAGAAGAAGAGTTGAAGTTATTTGAGTATGTCAAAAAGAGTTTTGAAGAATTGGAAGAAGGATTCAAGTTGTTTGGGAATGTGGAAAAGAGGAACATATATCTAGAGGAAAGTTTGAAAGTTGAGAAAGGAAAACAGTTTGCAAAAGAGTGAAATATCAATATTAAAAGAATAGGTTAACTAGTAAGAGCAGTCACTTGTAGCATGCAAGAAGGAGAATGAAAGTATAAGATCTAAGCCTAAACTTTGCGATGTTTATTGTGATACTAATGATTTGTGTGATATTGCAGAAGCTTCTTTAGAAGGTAAGGTTGAAGATGACAATGTAACTGAATCTATAATTGTTGGTGATGGTATTGGTTTCAAAATCATGTAAAGAATGGGATATGAGGGAAAAGGATTTGTAAAACATCAACAAGGAATTACAGAGCCTATTGAGATGGTAATGCGATCAAGAAATGAAGGCCTTGGGTATGTCAAAGGTAAAGAGAGTAAGGATGTTGTCACAAGTTCAAACAAGACAATTCAGGGAAGGAAAGGTATGCATTGTTCTTATTGTAACAGATATGGACATGAAAAGGAATTATGTTGGGATCTATACCCTTGTAAGTTATATGGATTAAGGAATCACTCGAAAAAATGAGTTGGAATAAAATGCAAAGAAGAAAGTCTATGACATGTTGTATGTGTTGATAACTGAGAGGGGGGGATGAATCAGTTATCTTAATAATTTGGCTTTCTTTTCTTCTTTAACAATTAGAGCAATATCAAATCATATCAGCATACATAACAATGGAGCATAAATAAACTCAACACACATGACACAATATTTTTGATGTGAAAAACCCTATTAAGGGAAAAAACCACAGGGTGATTAACCCAAGATTATATTCTCTGTTAAAAGAATAAGGTAGTACAAAATGGCACTTGCCAATTAGGGCTCATTGCCTGAGCACACTGCTCACAAGAGGCTCACTACCTACAATAGTTTATAGAAGGAAACTAGGTACTTGAACTGATGAGAAGCATCCACATATACTTAGGTTCAGTTCTGGTTAAGCTTAATATACTGATCTACTGCACTTCATTCTTCCTCTGCCTTAGTGCTGTTGTTTTGTCACATATCGAACCTCTATCTCTATTTCCACACTATTCTCTACTCTTCTTTGCACTTCACAATACACCACACACTACTTCTCATCAAAATCCATCTGGTATATATATCCGCATAAAGGATTTCAACATCTTTCTAGTTGGCATCCGAAATACTCAATATTTTCCCAAACTCTGGTCTGTCGGCTGAATCCTTGCTTACCAAGTGATGTGTATCAAGGAGATGCTTATAGAGGTGATCAATCATGTCAGCCAATCATGAATGATCCCTTAAGAAACTTGATTACCATCAATATCTCATCCAGATTAAGGTTTGATGCTCTGCCGGTCAGTTCTTCCTTAGTCTACTCTGCCAAACAGAACCCAATACTTAGGTGCTCATATCTCTTCACTCTTTCATCACCGGAGACTCAATCCATGGAATGTATCAATCATGGTACTCCTCTTGACTTCCCCAAGTCTGCACTTTACTGAGATACTTCCTCTAAGAGATCTGGACCCTGATTGTCAAACCTTGTTGCATGCTTTGTTCTTGGTCACCGGACCAAAATACTCTTCAATCTGACTTCCAGCATAGACACACCATGTCCTGTGGATGTGTGGGATGGACTTTGTTGCCATCAATGACAACACTCATGAAGCCACACAGTGTCTCTTGCCAACAATCTCCCCCTTTGGCATTGATGGCAACACTTAGTGAAAAATGACTAAGTGTCACACTACAATCCCCCTTGGCTGATGCTCTGTTCTAATGTACACTTTATCGGAGCTCCCCCTTAGTTGGATTTCACATTTTTCACTATTCTTCACTCCCTCTTTGACATCAATGGCAAAGGGTAGAATCGGCATGCCAAAATTTCCAAAAATCAATCTATACATATCTGCATAAGTATATATACAAGTTATACTTAGATATACTTAAGTATATCTGCAAAAGTATTCTTCAGCTATACAACTTCTGTCACCCAACTCTACTTCATCCTATCCAAAATTGAGATGTGACCACTCAATAGGAAGGCAAAAGCCTCAGCCCTTTTCAGATCTGTCAGATCACTGGTCCGAGTTGTGGTCTCAGCATCAGTTAGGGCCTCATGCATGGCCTCTAACTTAGGGATAATGATCCCTCTAAGCTCACTTAACCTGCTTATTCTATTTTTCTTCTCCTTCTCAAGCTTCTTTATTTCATTTATGACTACAATAGTCTGAAACTTTTGATTTATTAAGGAAGAGGTGAGAGGATCAAAACTTTGAGATAAACTTGATAGTTTGCTCTCTTGTTCTTCCACCTTCTTAGTGATGTCTATTGTTATGGTGGACCAAGATAGACAAAATTTGTATAGATCTCCACCATCTTTAAGAGCATTCTCTAGGCTCTTTATTCCAATATCCAAATTTCTCCTATCATTTGTTATTATCCCTTGTACTTCGAAGAATCTTTTTCCCAAAAACTCCTTCTGGACCTTTTCTTCAGCTGACTTCTCTAAGGAATCAAAATGTGTATTAACAGAGTTTACAAGAGACTTTAGATTACCGGATGTGGAGGCTGAAGAATCCTTTTGGAAGGATGGCATGATTTTCTCTAGCACACCGGATGCAATCTCTATTAGCTCACAGTCTTCCATGTGAGACTTTAGAAGCTTTTCTTTTTCTTTGGCTTGAGCAAAAGATGCCACCTTCATTCGTATCATTGGCTTCATTTTGACTTGCTAATTGTTGAAGAAGTTCCTTTCTTTTCTTCACTGAGATACTCAATTTTTTTTTGAGTTCATTTATGAAATCATTAGCTTGTTTGAGTCTCTCCCTCAGGTCATTGACTTCAGAGTGAGTTTGATCAAGATCATCTAGGGCAGACTAAAGTTGTTCCCTCATGCCATACATATCCATTGAGAATCCTAGATCTTCCTCAAGCTATTAGGCTCTGTTAGAAGGAACTTGGCACTTATACTAATTGTTGATAACTAAGAGGTGGGGTGAATTAGTTATCTTAATAATTTGGCTTTCTTTTCTTCTTTAACAATTAGAGCAATATCAAATCATATCAGTATACATAACAATGGAAGCACAAATAAACTCAACACACATGACACAATATTTTTGACATAGAAAACCCTGTTAAGGGAAAAAACCATGGGGTGCTTAACCCAAGATTGTATTCTCTGTTAAAAGAATAAGGTAGTACAAAATGGCACTTGCCAATTAGGGCTCACTACCCGAGCACACTACTCACAAGAGGCTCATTGCCTACAATAGTTTATAGAAGGAAAATAGGTACTTGAATTGATGAGAAGCATCCACATATGCTTAGGTTCAGTTTCGGTTAAGATCAATATACTGATCTACTGCACTTCATTCTTCCTCTGCCTTAGTGCTACTATTCTTTCACATACCGGACCTCTATCTCTATTTCCACACTATTCTATGCTCTTCTTCATACTTCACAATACACCACACACTACTTCTCATCGAAATCCATTTGTTATATATATCCGCATAAAGGATTTCAACATCTTTCTAGTTGGCATCTGAAATACTCAATATTTTCCCAAACTCTGGTCTATCAGCTAAATCCTTGCTTACCAAGTGATGCGTATCAAGGAGATGCTTATAGAGGTCATCAATCATGTCGTCCAATCATGAATGATCCCTTAAGAAACTTGATTACCATCAATATCTCATCTAGATTAAGGTTTGATGCTCTGCCGATCAGTTCTTCCTTAGTCTACTCTGCCAAACAGGAACCCAATACTTAGGTGCTCATATCTCTTCACTCTTTCATCGTCGGAGACTCAATCCATGAAATGTGTCAGTCATGGTACTCCTCTTGACTTCTCCAAGTCCGCACTTTACTAAGATACTTCCTCTGAGAGATCTGGACCTGATTGTCAGACCTTGTTGCATGCTCTGTTCTTGGCCACCGGACCAAAATACTCTTCAATCTGACTTCTGGCATAGACACACCATGTCCTGCAGATGTGTGGGATGGACTTTGTTGCCATTAATGACAACACTCATGAAGCCACACAGTGTCTCTTGCCAACAGTATGTAGATGGATTATGGATGGATTGATGGATCGAACTGGAAATCTGTTACTTGTATGTTCAAAAGGTTGTATAGGCTAAAGTTTTCATGTGTTGGAGGAAAATAAGGATATGGATCAAGATGCAGAGAGAGAAGACCACATGCAGAGAAGAAAAAGGACATTAATTCATACCACAGAGGGAGAGATGACAGGAGTTTCTACCACAACAACAGAGGAAGTCATAATTCTTACTGTAATGAAGGATACTGGAGGAATGAAAGAGGATTTGAAAGGAGAGGAACCTATTTTCAAGTTTGGAGGTAAAAAAAGTAGTGAGTGTTGGATGTTACCAAGAACCTATTACCAGAAAGACTAATGATAGGGAAGCAATAAATAATGTAGAGGTAGTTTATGCAGAGGAAGAAGAACCTGTTGATGTGTAAAATTGCACAGGTTCCAACGCCAACATGGGAAGTTTTAGGAATGTGGGACTTGCTACCTGAAACAACCTCCAGATTTTAAAGAAGCTGGCTCTTCTCTATCTTAAATGGGTCTTAGGAAAAGGGTAGAAACTAACAGAATTACATATATAATAAAAACAAATCTATCTATGGTGATGCGCCTGAATAAAATTGTTTCTCTCAACTAAGCACAATGAAGCTATGCTCAAGATTCAGTTACATTAAAGAGCAAATACTGCATGATTAATGTGACTAGATGAAATGAATAAAATCAAAGGCTCACAACCAGACAATTTGCAATGACACAAGAAATATCAACCAAGGCACAAAACTTAGTCTTTCTCATTAATTTTCAAGAAACATAAAAGGCACAGATACATGCATAGTTACATCAACTTTCTGAATCAAGAATAACAAGATAAAGGCAAATGATATTCACTGGTCACAGCAAAAGTCTCAAACTTCTCTCTTAAATCCCTGATAGAAAATATCTCTGGAAAACTAGAAATCTAACTTCGAAAAGAACTCTATATATCTTGATCATTACAAATGTTACATATTTATAGCACAAGATTGACTCTAGATTGTCTGCAACAATTGAATCCCAATGGCTCAACCAAACTGGAGATAACTAGAAGTGTCTGACAACTAAGATCCTTCAAATCTGTGACAGTTACTGCTTCTGCAAGCCCATTGGCTATGACAAAATATATGTGGCGCTCCTCCTGCTATAAGCGACAGACACTTGGCAGCTTCCGTATCATTGAGACTTAAAACTCTGCAATAGATAGCAATATCTACGCATATAACTTGAAACTCTTTCATCTCTTGGGAAGAAATAGGAAGATGACACTTGGCAGCTTTTGCATCATCTAGAAACATATACGTGTGTTTCTCCGCGCCACTTTACTTAACCATGACTTTTATACTTAGGAAGTCTTTGCTTGTGACATCTATCACAATCCACGGCTCTGAAACTTTAACTACATATTACAAAAAGGGCCCACAACTCTCTGCTCACTAGCTTTCAAACAAGGACAGGTGGCAGCTTCCGCAACAACAACTAACTGGTATGTGGTAGCTTCCGCTATACTTGAAACATTATAAGATACTCCTTGAGACTCATGCGGAGGTTGACACATGTCAGGCTCCGCATCCTTTGAGAAACATTTATTATCGTTAGAAGAAAAGGAAGAAAGCTTTTAGTTGGCACCGCATCCACCACGTGGCATTCTCTGTATCACTGATACTCCACACTGGGGCCCCCCTCCATTCTTTACTTTGCATCAAAGCATATAGAAACAGATACACGGAAACTGACACTTAGCAAGCTCTGCAGCTATTACAAGACACATGGCTTTGTCCGCGCTCATGCTAAAACATTTAGGGAGTGCTCCACTTATGACACATGGCACCTTCCGCAGGGTTGAAACTTAAAACTTAATTTGAAACAAAACCGCTACATGGCATGCTCCGTCTTAAAGTTATAACTTAGAAACAAAAGTCTGGCTTGAAACTGGGGCTCAACACTTGGAGGACTCCATGGCTCTGGCAAAATGAAACCCTCGCTCCACGGCTCTTAGAAACATTCTTAGACACAAAATTGTAACCCGCGGATGCGCTGCTTCTGAAACAAAATGTAGAGTTTTATACTCTACAGTTCTTGGTGACCAGTAGGGATTTTGAGCCTGCTCAAAAAGAACCCAAAAATTTGGCAAAAATATATGTATTTAAAATACATCACAGGGTCACAAATTCTACAAAGATGTCTGGTGAACATACCATTCCGAATCAGAAAGTCCCTGCTTACTCTATAAATCTTGAATGGCAAAATAAAGATTTATTATGTCTTTGTGGGAGAATGTCTGCAAAATTTGGACCATGGCCTTTAATTGAAACTCCAACTGGGCCATTGGTATCAAGATAGCTTCCACTTCTTGTACTGATGAGGAATCACTTAAACCTTGAAAAACTAATTGATCATTTTGCCTTGTTAACAACAAAGCCTTTATATCAGCAATCATCAATACAGTATTATTATCTGGAAATGGTGAGGGAAGACCCAATTGCACCAAATCATCTATGTGTCTCTTCATATGTTTGACTCCCTCCTTGACAGTATCTAGGAGCTCCTGACAGTTTGTGGCAGCTGAGTTGCAACTTAGAACTTCATTCACCTTCTTTGCAGCTATCATTCTATCACTGATCCCTGCTACTGACAATATTTCATCTATTGTGTTATAAAGTTTCTTTAGCAATAGTTGAGAGTCAGAAACCCTCAAAGAAATAGTAGATAGAGTGGCTTGTATTAAAGTTTCCACTTTCTCACACAACTGCTGTGCATTTAACAAAAAAGTTAATGATGGCCTAAGCTGGATAATCTCCTCAGAGATTCTTTTCCAAACTGAAACATATAGCTCCTTGACTAGATTCAGAACTCCAGCATTTGGTGGCCTATTAGCTAACTCAAGTGTTAGTTGTTTTGTTGTTTGTTTCTCAGCTATGAGTTGGGCCTGTATTGCAGCAGTAGCACTTTGTTCACTCAACAACTTTTGCTGAAACTGTGTAGCTTGTTGCAACTTTTCCTGATATTTTTTCTCTAAGGTGGCTTTTTCTTGCCTCAAAACATTTACTACAGCTTTTTCCTGGGCTAGCTCCATTTTTAGAGAAGCATTTTGTGCCTGTGTTGCTTGATATATCTGACAGGAAATAGTATTTTGCAACTGTTTATTCAGATTTTCTATTTCATCCGTCTAGATTTCATCTCTCTAGCAAGGTTGCCACTATTGGTCTTCTCTTGAGCTAAGTCACTTTCAACTTTTTGCAACTTCCTAGAGACTTTTAGGTAGTTAGTTGCAATAGCAGAAGTTATTTCATTGAGCAACTCGATCCTATCTTGTGGTCTAAAAAGAGACATGTCCATGGCTACTACATTCATTGCAAAGTCCTGAGGCTGCATCTGCTCATTTGGCTTCACCGCATTTGGGGACAAATGTGTGACTGTTAACTGCTGTTGAATAGAGTCAAAAAATGACCTCATGTGTGGCACTGCCAGGCTTTTATTTTCTTTCTTTCTTTTCTTGTCCATCCTAGCTTCTCTAGCCTTCTTTGTTGTATCTACCTAAGCTTGGAAAATGGGAGGAGAAGCAATGTATCCCCCAACAAAGGGATGACCCTAAGGTAAACCATAAGGTATAGCTAATGGTTGGCTAGGGGAAACCTGGGGAGTGGTTCTTTTTGGAACAGAGGGGGAAAAAAGTGGCAATGAGGTAGCCTATGAAGACATGGCCTGAGGATTGGTAATTGGGGCAAGTAGTGATATAGGCACAACAGAAGTGGTAGGGGATACTAATGTTTAGCCAGTTGGGATTGCCACCCCTAAGGTAGAAGAAAGAGAAGAAACACTCACCTGAGGAGCAACAGATGTGACTAGTATTTGTTTTAGAAGTGGCTCTATTTCCTCCTCTAACTTAGGCTCTAGGTGCAATTTTCTATGCTTTCTTGGTCTTTCTCCTTCTTGCTTTGCTGATTCTTTCTCTTCAACATTTACCACTACTGCAGATGGTAAGGATACTAAACTAGAAGCTCCAGTAACTGAAACTGATGGGGTTCCTTTGGTTGGTGATGACACCACACCCTTTTGTTTCTCTAAAGCACTAAGAGATTGGGGCCAGGAAGATATAGGAACAACAGAAGAGGCCTGTCCTATTTCTTGCACTATATGAGTTGACCCAGCTTCTTCTTCTAACTCTTCACCCTTCTTGTGAATTATGCTTGTATTAGGGCTAGATACCGGTGATGGATGCCACTCATCCCAGATTGACTCCCATCTTTCATCTATGTCAACATTTCCAAATGAATGGGTTGTCTCTGAGATTTCCTACCTATACTTCCAATAAGCCTCAATCTTTTCTGGCTTCCATTCTTTGTTTTTCAACGCCCTTCTCAGACTGGTGGTCATTCGTAACTTAGGGTCAAAGGCCTTCTACTTAACATAAAAGGTCTCCCATGGTCTGGGCCCCTCAAAGGGCAAGTCTGCTAGCTCCACATATAGGTCAGCGTTATCCTCTTTAGGGCTTCTTCTATCCTCCCAAAACGGCCTACCCTCATGTACTATTTTAGCCCTGACCTAGTTGTTTTTAACCCAAGAGGCCATAAAATTGTTTGGGTCATACCTCCACTTATCTTCAATGATGAAGAATCCCAAGCAGCTAACTTTCGCAGCAACAGGTGCTCAGCATCTCTAACTTCTAGAGCCATGTTTCTTTTGACCCAAGGGATGTCATGCATTTTCCTCTTCTTCTTCTTGGTGCCAAACTCATTGTCGACCACAGACACTTGCCGGGTGACTTCTAGAAATGCTAACCTAGGGGTCAAAATTTTAGGTAGCAACATAGGTTCCTCATTGAAGCCATGGACCCTAATGATAGTATTTTGGGTCCCAAAGAAATAACCACATGGGATTGGGCAATTGGTCATGAAACCCCTAATGCTCTGTGTCAACCTATGTTCTATAGGCTCAGGGCTCAAATGGTAAAAGACAGGGGCAACAAAAAGTTCCCAGAACTCATAAGGATCTGATGCCTCAGATAGCACATGTGTCCATGCAGACACAGGAATAGTTCTATTATGACCAAAATCTAGGTCATACATGTTCAATTACATATTTTGTGCAAAAATATTGTGGTTTTGATATAACATTAAATGAAATACATAAGCAAAATACCTAAAAACTCCTTTGGTTTTGAAATTGACCAGCTGATCGACCATGGAGTAAGCAATTTGTTCTAAAAAATTTAACCAGTATTCCTGCGAATTATCCACAGTCTTTAATCTAAAAAGGATGGCAATTTGCCAGTCATAGACTGTAATATCTTCCTTCATCCCAAAAATGAAAGCCATCATTGACAGTGCCTCTTGACTAGCCTGGCTGAATTATGCCCTTCCTATAGGTAGTGTGGGCATTTGGGTGTTTTCTTCTTCTAACTGTAACTCTGAGTTAAGGAACCTAAGCTAGTTGTTGACATTTGACCATGTCTTTTGCATTTTAGCAATAGTGGGAAATGTGGCCGTTTGGTCATGATACAGGGCCAGCATGTCTCTTATGGCTTTGGGTGTAATTTGCACTATAAACTGACCCTGTTGAATGGTGTTTGAGGGTGCATGAAATAGCTCCACGCATAGATCAATTAGGTCAGGACATAGGTGCACACTTGGGACCATGAACGATGCCAACTGTGAGGTCCAAATCCTCATTCCAAAAGTTTCAGACTGTCCACTCTTTGCCTTTTGAATGCATCTCTAGTGTGCCCCTTCTTGGAGAGTTCTGGCAGATTTTTGAAGGGCTGGGTCAAAAATGCCATCTACAAAATCCTTTACCTTCTTTGGGTTGATAGAAAGCCCTACCTCAGGAACCCTCATCCTTGGATAGGTTCTCTTAGGTTGCGCAGGTGCCAAGGCATATGACTTACTGCTTAAAAGTCTATCAATTGAGGCATAAATCTTGAGACCCTCCTAAGAAGACTGTGCTTTGGCCATATCTATGTTTGCAGAGAGAATGTTGGAAGCTTTGACATAGAAAAGACAGAAACTGCACAACAACAGTGACACTCGGCTAAGAAGGGTTTGCTAGGGATGGGAATTGCAGGCAACAGTGATTTCATGACAAGGAGTTGGATGCAAATGAGAGCCGCATTTTTGGATTTAACTCTTATTAATGGGGCTTTAATGACACATTCAGTCTCATAAATGGCATTAACACCAAGAAACCGTTAGCGTATCTTTCGAAATCCGCGTGGAAAGGAGTGTCAGAAATATTACGGGAGTGGCTGCAAAAGTACATACTTTTAGGGATTTTGGGGATTGAAAACAACCTTAATGAATGTGAGACATTCAAAAATAGAAGGGGCTTGCACTGCTGACATGTGTTCACAGAACACTTATTTAGAAGGAAAGCGGGAAAAACAAGAAAGCAAGAAAAGGAAACTATCTAACTATAATACATAGGAGACACTGCTTAATTAAAATGCTTTAGATAGATCCCATTCAAAGGAATCTCCTCAGGTTCACCCTCCATTGTCTCAAGCTCAAAATAATTTTGTTGCTTACAGGAACAGATTTTGAAAGGACCAGTCCACAGTGATTCAAATTTGCTGTGTCGACCTGGCTTGGTAGCTCTCTCATCCCATTTCAACACTATTGAGCCAACTTCAAAAAGGGGATTTGAAGTCTTCTTATCAAAAGAGTCTTTAATTATTTTCTGATGTTTCATTAGTTACTCATGTGCCTTTTCTATTTTCTCTTGCACTTCCAGCAGTTCAGTAAGTCTAACTTGCATGGGACCATTTTCTTCGATCTTAATCTGTTTCAATAATTGCAGAGCAGGAATCTCTAAGCTCAGTGGCTATACCGCTAGCTTACCATAAACTAGTTCATATGGAGACATATTTGTCACTTGCGTAGGTGTGATCCTGTCAGCCCACAATGCTGTATTAAGTAATGTGTGCCACTCTCTATGATGATTTGTCCCTATTCTTTTAATGAGTCTGATTAGGTTCTTATTAGTAGACTCTGCCAGGCCATTACCCTGGGGGTAATAGTTTGAAGAAGTCTTGAAATAAACTCCATTCCTCAATGCAAACTCAGATATTTTTGTTCCCAAAAATGACTTAGCATTATCTGATATAATGGTGTGAGGAGGACCAAACTGAGCAGTAATACCTTCAAGAAAGTCTAATATTACCTTTTCTGTTGCTTCCTTGAGTGGCACTGCTTCACTCCATCTGGTGAAGTAATCTATGGCAGTTAGGATCCATTTGTGTCCCATACTTAACACTGGATTAATCATACCAATGAAATCTAGACCCCATTGAGCAAAGGGTTCATCTACAATTATGGGACTAAGAGGCATTGCTGCATTTCTTCTTTTCCCTGTATAAAACTGACAAGCTTGGCATTCTTTAACCAGCTGATAGCAATCTGCGAATAGAGTGGGCCAGAAGTATCCTGCTTGAGTCACTTTGATTGCTGTGGTCCTTGCTAAAAAGTGTCCACCTGAGGCTCCATGGTGCAACTCATGTAGTATTCTTTGGGCTTCATCTTTCTCAATACATCTTAAAAGTATGCCATCAACATTTCTTCTGAAAAGAATATGGTCAATTAATACAAAGTGGGCCCCTTGCCGCCTATAATATCTTCTCTTATCATGGGAGAGCTGATTTGGGAAAATTCCATGTTTCATAAATTGTATTTTATTTGTGACCCAAGAATCTTGATCAACCTCTTGTATTTTTAATACATTTTCTTTTTCTATTTCTTCAGTCATTATTCTCTTCATGTCCTGAGCCATATATTGGCATAATCCTTTACCCCTTACTAACTTAGTGGGTCTGACCTCCACATCATATTCAAGGATCTTTGTTATCCAGTTTGCACTTTTCTCAATGATCTCACCTTCCATAATATATTCTCTTACACTAGGATGAGCCACTAATATCAGAATCTTATTCCCTGTGACCATATGTCTAAATTTCTTAAGGGCTTTTACCATGGCATATGCCTGTTTCTCTACAAAATTGTACCTAGCCTCATATTCCCTAAGAGTCCTAGAGAAAAATGCTATTGAATGCTCTCCTTCTTACTGTTCATCTTTCTGAGTTAAGACAATAGCAACACTGAATTCTCCTCCATACACATACATTATGAAAGACTTAGAGAAGTATGAGTTTCTGAGTACTGGGGCTGTTGAAATTGTTGTTTTGATCTCTTCAAAAGCTTGCCTCCCTTCTGCAGTCCATTTGAAAACTAGGTCCTTCTTTAGTAGCATTGTCATTGGTCTAATTAGACCTGCAAAGTTAGATATGAAATGGCTGACAAAATTGATTTTCCCTAGGAAGGACTGTACTGCTTTCTTATTAATTGGCAAAGATAAGTTCATTATGGCTTTGACTCTCTCTGGATCAATAGAGACTTCTTCCTTTGACACTATGTGTCCTACCAGTTTACCCTGAGGTACTGCAAAGATGCACTTCTTGGGATTTAGGGATATTCCAAACTCTTGACATTTCTTAAAAATAGCTTCTAAATGATCAAAATGATCAACATCATTTTTAGAGAAAATAGTAAGGTCATCTAGATAAATCAGGATGATTTTGTTTATAAGCTCCCCAAATGCCACATCCATTGCTCTTTGAAAAGTAGCTCCAACATTTGAGAGGCCAAAAGGCATCTTAGCATATGCAAATGTTCCCCACTTGATAGTGAATGCAGTCTTATGCTGGTCTTCATCAGCCAACCAAATCTGATTGTATCCAGAGAAACCATCTAGCAACGAAAATCTCTCTGATCTAGCCACAGCTTGTAAAATTTGTTCCATAGAGGGTAGGGGATAATGATCTTTCAAATATGCTCTATTTAGATCCCTAAAATCTACACAGAGCCTTATGTCACCATTCTTTTTCCTCACTGGCACTAAGTTTGATACCCAGGTTGAGTGCTTAATTGGAAAAATAATCTTTGATTCTAAGAGCTTTTGCAACTCATCCACCATTAGAGGTTCAATTCTAGGGTTTACTGGCCTTTGCTTTTGTCTGACTGGTTTAGATCCCTCAGTAAGCTCTATGGTGTGATGGATGATATCTCTATTATAACCATGGAGGTCTTCATAGGTCCAGGCAATCACCCTATCATATCTTTCACACAAATCAATCAATCTTTCCTTTTCTTGCTAGGTTGTAGAATTGTCAATCTTCAATTTTCTTCCTTCACTAACCTGAATTTCAGAATAATCTTCTTTATTTTCTTGAAACCTCTTCTTTTCTAGGCTTACATCTTCTAGGTCAAATAAGTTTTCTAAGGTAATCAATCCTTTAGGGAGCTTATTTGACTTCAATTGGATAATTTGGTCACCATATGCTTCTTCAATTTTAGGGTGCAACTGATCGCCAAATTCTCTTGACTGTTGTGCAAAAATTAAAGTACTTCGAAATCATTTTCAAAAACTTGCCAATTTTGGTCATTGTCTGGGATAGTTGGCCTAACAATAACTTTGACTAACTCATTGTTGACTAGTTGATCAGTTGCTGGATCAAATTGTGAACCAATCTGTGCCATTCTATTTGCCTCAGAATTTTGGGCTCTAGGGACTACTTCAATATTGAAAGCTTCAAAACCATCTATTAGGTCCCAAATTCTGTGCCTATAGGATCTCATTCTTACACTTTTGGCTACTGCCTTTTCTCTGATTTGTTTCACTACTAGCTCTGAATCTCCTTTTTCTATCAGATTTTTTACTTCTTTTTACTTTGCCAATATGAGTCCATGCACTAAGGATTCATACTCAGCATCATTATTGGTATAGACAAACTGAAAGCGAATGGCTCTTAAAATTTTTTCACCATTTGGGGTAGTAAGGCAAATTCCTACACCAGCACTATTTTTACTTCTAGCCCCATCAAAGTTTAGAGTCCAAATTTCTGAGTCTTTTTTAGATTCTTGAGTCTGATTAGGCTCTTCCCTTGAAACATTAGGGATCTCTTGGTCTTCTTCAAATATAACATAAGTGCCCAAACCAGTAGAGTCATAATTTCCATAGGGATCACTTTGCATCATAGTCAACAACTGATTATTCTCTTCTTCCTGTTGGTCATGCTCAGTCTAGTCACCTAACTCTTCAATAAAGATTTTCTCTTCTTTATTTAGCATAGCATGGGTTGCTTCTAATTTTGGGGATGGTTCATTTGTGATATGGTCTTTGGATAATGGCTCAGACAGTATTTTCATCTTAGTCCCATATTTGGTTCTTAGAATGAGGTGTGACCAATCTAGTGACATATAACCTCCTATCTTGGCTGTGAAATCTCTGGATAAGCATAGACCGAACACAGGGGGAATATATATGACTACCACATCCTGATTTACAATTATATTGGGGCAAGTATATAATTGCAATGGGAGTTGTTTAATTTTCCCTATTGTTTGCACAGACTTCCCATCCAACTGCATAACCCCTCTTGTAAGTGGCTCATATTTTGTCTTCAAAGCATCTGCTATTTGCTTTGGCATTACTATAATACTAGCCCCAGAGTCAATCATTGCATTATGTAGTAATTTCTTCCCAACTATCAGAGTTAAATAAAAGGGATCTGGTTTAGATTTACCTACCTCAGATGTATTGTTCAACAGGGCTGTTGTCTACATAGGTTCGGTATTTTTGAGCTACAGATTTTCTTTATCAGTAGATCCTTCTTTAGCTCCAGTATGTTTAGGAACTTCTTGGCCTTGCAGAGCCTCTTGCAACAATATCTTTTTCTCAGGAATAGCTAACATGTCCCAGATTAATACATGCACTGGAGTTATTTTTAGCTGATCCACCACATTCATAGGTCCTAATGCTTGAGTCTTTGGGTAATAAGAGTACCTTGACTTTTCTAGAACTTGTCTTGAGGCTGCTTGATTCTGCACAGGCTGGGGCATTTCTTGTCTAGAAACTATGTTTTGATGATTCTAAAATGGAGGAGCTCCCATGATCTCATTATTAGTGACTTCAAGCTATTCCATCATTCTTCTCTTTGCTCTGGTATAGTAATCTTATTGTACCAATGGCTTCTTGGAAGTAGATGCTTCATTCAAGAACACTAACTCTTCATCTTCAATCCATGAAAATAAAGCATGCTCAGGGGCTATTTCCTCTTCCTGTTGTAAGGACATTCCTTGCATCTGGGCCACTAGGACTGCATTTTGTACACCAAGAGATTGATATTGTAGAGTATTAGAAGTCGCAAATTGTCCTTCTAACCCTCTCTGTTCTACTATCTTTTGCTGTAAATTCCCTTTGGGGCAGTCTCTAGGCATATGGGCATTATTGCAAGGAAAACACCAAGCATTTGTGTCATCTACAAAATTATTTTGCCCTGGAACAATTTCCCTGTTGGGATTAGGAGGAACAGTCTGTAAAGGTGTAGGGACTGTAACCAACTGGTTTGATGGCTGAGGATTAGCTTGCCTTTGAGGACCTTGATATTGATTTGGCTAAAAGGGAGGTCTATTTCCTTGGTAACCTTGATAAGGAGGCTTTGGATAAGGATTTTGTTGTCTCTTAAGGTTAATTATCTCATTTTAGAAGGTCCTTAAAATGTTCTTGACATCATCCATCTCAGATGATTGAATAGGGGCAGTTACCTTAGTAGGTTGCTGAGGAAATGAATACATAGACATAGGTGGGGTTGTAGGATTAGGAGCTTCTTGAGGCAATGGCAAGGTAATTTATGGAAACATGGGCATGGGAGGCCTTGGGGACAACTTCCAAGCATCTATTAAGTTATTTTCAGCCTTGACTACCAACTCATAAGCTTCTGGTAGTGTCTGACCTCCAAGAGACTGAATCATCACTGATATATCTGAGTTTAAAGCCTTAAGGTAAAACACAATAGCCATACCTGGTAATGGTCTTGCTATAGCAGGAATTCTCTCCCAAGTCTTTTGAAATCTTAAATTGAAGTCAGTCATAGCTTCTTGTGGAGCCCTTTTGATAGTGATCAATTGTTGTAGCAAAGAAGATTTATCACCCTTTTCTTTAAATCTTTCAAAGAAAGCATCAGCAAGCTGATCCCATGTAGAGATTGTGTTTGGGGTTAAAGATCTATACCAGTCCAGAGCCTTTCCTTTGAAAGAAGCTGCTAACAGTCTTATAGCCACATTTTGTTGAGTGATCACATGCACTGCACAGACATCAGATACATCCTGCAGATGCTCTTCAGGTGTCTTGAAAACTTCCCCACTGAATTTAGGTAGAGCCTTCAGAGCATTGGCTAGAATAGCATTCCAAGTGGCTCGTGGTATTGGGAGAATCAGAGGACTACCAGTGTTCCAATTTGCATAATTTCTTGGGGCTATAGGTGCTCCCATATTTGCTCTTGGTGCAGCTACAAACTGATTCACTCTTCTCCTTGGATTAGCTAATAGTGGTGGCAAAAGAATGCTTGGATTAGCAGCAGATTGAGCTCTTGTTACAGGTCCACAGCTCTGACTCCCTGTAGCTCTCTGTGTAATGTCCCCTTCTAGTGAGTCCAAATTTTTCCTTTGACCTTGCACAATTCAACTCACAAAAGAGAACATTAGAGTTCCATTTTCTTTTCATTCCATCATATTAACAATATAATCATTATTCATCCATATTCAAGTTGTATATTCATGTCATTATATAATGTTTCCAACTTATCATTTGTTCAGACACTTCCCATGCTCTACCTTGATTGGGTTCTTGGTTGCCCTCTCATTAATCATCCTCGTCTTCCACCTAAGTACGGATGTATTAGGGCACATTTCATCCCTACGGAGGCCCAAAGGCTTCGCACTACACGCGGTGTTCTTCACCATTTGGCTCAATGGAACTTCATGTAACACGCGACATTCTTCATTCCATCGAGAGTCACCTCACGTCGGGCACAATTATCATGAGCTCATAAATTATCATAGGCCCAAGAGCTTCACACTACATGCGGTGTTCTTCGTCTCTTGGCCCAAGGGACTTCACACAACACGCGGTGTTCTTCATCCACTTGAGGGTCACCTAGGTCCAATATACATCCCTAATCCAACCCCTTACTTCGATGGATAGTAAGATGATTAATGTGGAGGCTCGAACACCTCTCTCGGTTAGATCATGAGTTGTGTCCCATAGTTATCCAATGTTATCATCTTGTGATTCCCCTTGGATCACAAGATGCCATGATCTTTCTCATTCCATAATGGAACCTATCATTTTCATTATTCTTACTTTCATCTTTGTTTGTTTATGTATTCTTAAATAATGATCATGTTCTACCTTTAGTCTATTCCATATTACTATCTATAATCATGTTATAAACTATATGTGTTTTCTCATATTCTTTCATTTATCTAGTTTGTAATTAATTCTATCCATTCTTTGCAATTCTATGATCACGTATCTAATATCTATCTATTATTTTACCTATTAGAAATGCAATCATTGTTTCTTAATGCATATACGAATTTGCAATGTTATCATCAACACTTATCTATCATTATCTATACCCAGAAATGTTATTCAAAGCATAATATAAATATCTGATTTGATGATATATAGAATAAGATCATTAATGCATACCTTTTTGCTGTTTGAATTCTGCTATATTCTTTATTTATTGTGTAAGTAATCACTCCCAATGGCTCTTATGATTTGCTGCTATCCTCAGATCTGCTGTGGAGTAAATGAGAGGAATAGATATATATTTGGATTGTATATTGGATCTGGCTGTGATAGAACTGTTGGTTGTTCATTTCTTCTTATTCGCTGATGTCTTAGTAATACCAAACCTGATCGATTCATTTATGGTTGTATCTATCCTTGCTACCCACAAGTCTGTGTTTCATCAATGCCTCCTATACTCTTAGCGCTACCCTCTTATAGCAATCTTGTTTACTTCTATCTTCGTCAACTTCTTAAAGGATTTAGCGTCTTTTTGTATGTCTTAACATTTTATTGTCTTTTTCTATCTTTCGCTATCTAATTATCTGAGATAATTCTCTGTTCAGATTCCTTTTACAAATGATATTAATATTGTTTATTATCCATTTCCTTATGGATAATTTCTCTACTATTCGGTATTACTCATAAATGTGATTTTTTGCAAACATGATGATATTGATTACTTGTTTTCATTTTGGACTGATTACATTTAAATTATGTTTTCTATCCATGAGATTGTTCGCACTCCCAGTTAGATGTCTTGTTTTCTTAGTTGATGATGTGTCTGGTTCAATCGTTTGATTGCTGGTAATTGTAAGTTTGAATGCCCGAGTTGTTCAATTGCTTGGACTCCCCTATTCATATGATTGAGATATTTCTTTATATCTTTGCATACTTACCAAATGTCACCACCTTTCATAAACGCCGCTTATTAGTTTCATACTAGTTGGTGTTTGCCTTAATCGTGGTCTATAATTTTGATTGCTTTGTATTTGCCAAACCTTGTCTTCTTTGATAAAGTCATCGTTGATCTTGTTAATATGCTTGCTCCTCTTATTTAAAGATGATCATTGCCATCTCATTTCTTGCTTCATGTAGGATTTTGCCTTATGGTCGGTTCACTAGAGGTATTTAGATTTGTTTATTTTAAACTCCTAATCCCTCAAGTCAGCCTCTATGGGGATTGGCACCTTATTAAATACATTTATAATATAATAATTATAATATTTCAATTGTATATTAATCTTAATGTTTATATTTATATTAGTATTACATACCAATATGTATATTGGTATCAATATTAATATCTATATTGATAATAATACTATTTGTATTTATTTATTTATAAATACAATAATATTTAATTATTAATAGTTAAATATTAGATTGATATTATTTAATCGATTACAATGTCATTCATATCTTTAATTTGAATGAATAGTGCATAACCAATTCGATTAGTAGAGGGACATGACAGCCCTCCCCACTCAAGATTGCTTGTCTTCAAGCAATCACAATGAGTTCTTTCGTTACCTTGCACTTTTAATAGTCTACCTTTCCAAATCAAGGTCTGCATGATGAACAGGCTTTATGAAAAAAATGGTTGTGATTCCATGAAAGAGAATGATGACCAAAAGTACTTGAAAGACAAATGTATAGGTAAGCACTTTCTTGGTGTTGTGAATAACAATGATGAGATGCAAGTATCATAGATGAAGATATGGTGTTTGGTAATAAAAATATTTTCAAAGAAGTTTTGAGAATATTGAATTTCCAAGATTCCAATGAAGAAAACATCTTGTAAATTTGGAAAGATGAATCTAATGATATTGTAGAGAAGGCAGATCGTATAAGAGTTTAATAATGATGATAAGATTGCATGATAGAAGAGAGGAAATCCATGTTGAAGTATAGGCACACAATTATCTATGAAACTCAAATCCTAAATACATGTAGTACATGATGTCTACACAAAGCTTATATGTGATACACAAAACTATATGAAGCACATACTACGTAATACAAGTATAAGTATGAAATACATAGCATACACTTAGTACACAAGCATGCACGCGATACATAGGGCATGAAGCATACATGTAACATACAAGCATGAATATGAAGTATACACATGGAGACAAGTCATGAAGTGTGCATAAGTCATGGAATACACACTCAAATACACATAGTCATAAATATACAAACACAAAGACATAGAGAATACATTCAATTACAATTCATAGAGTATGCATTCAAATAACCATAGAGTATACATTCAAATTCACATACAAGTATAGAGTATACACTCAAAATATAATTACAATCAGAAAGTATGCACACAAATACAAAATCATAGAGTATATACAAGTACAAGGTTATAGAGCATACACTTGAATATAATCGCAAGGTCATAGATCATACAATTTCAAAGGCATGGAGCATACAATCACAAGTTAGGGAATATACAAGTCATAGAGTATACAATCACATACAATTACAAGTCATAGAATATACACTCGAATACAAATACAAATCACAAAGTATTCACTTGAATACATAATCATACTTGAATACAGGGGCATAGAGTATACATTCTTATACAAATACAATCATAAGTCAGAGAGTATTCATTTGCATGCAAGTACAATCAGTGAGTATACAAGTCATACGAAGACAAAGTCGTACATTCGATTACATAGTTATTAAATACACTCAAGTATGAACACAATCATACTTGAATACAAATTTAGAGAGTACTCAAACATGAATACAACTCACAAAGTACACTTTCAAATACAAGTCATGGAGTACGTATTTGAATACATATTTATACTTGAATACAAGTCATACACATCCATACCAGGCATGCGCATATGAATACAAATTATACAATTACAACTTGACACAATTGCAAAGACAAGTTATAGAGCATGCACTCATTCAATTTCAAATATAGGTCATATTGAATCATAGAGTATATACTTGAATTTAAGTACAAATACAATTTCATAGAATGCACACTTAAGTACATATGCAAGTTATGGGGCATACACTCGGATACAATTACGAGTCATAGAGCATACATTCACATACAAGTAAAAATCATAGAATACATACTCAAATATAAGTAAATACAAGTACAAGTCATGGTACATACATTCAAATACAAATCCACTTGAATACAAATACATATTAGAGCATACACTTGAAACAAACATGCACCCAAGTACAAATACAATCACAGAGTATACACTTAAGCATACAAATACATATTCATAGAGCATACATGTTCATAGAGCATGTACTTGAATACAATTGCAAGGTCATAGAGCATACAAAGTCAGAGTATACAAATATAAAGTCACAAAGTATACATTTGCATACAACTACACTCAATGAAGTATACACAAAAAACATACACGTGAATGTCTAAGTAGCATGCGTATGAACACCTATGGAGATTGAAGTATACATGCTGAGAATATATGTCAGATATGAGAAACACACATTAATCAACATGAGCAAGCATACCCAGAGAAGCATACAAGTATGATGCAATACACCAAAAATACATAAGATTACATAGATAGGAAGCGTAAGTACACACAAGAATATACATAACACACACAGACAAGAAGCATGAAGTAAAATATGTGAACACACACAATAATATAGAAACATACATAGGAAGCATACAAGCAAGGTTAAAGCATGAAGTAATACAGATGTAAGGCATGGAGTATACACATGAAGCATAAATACATGGAGCATACCCGCACATGCAAACACAAGTTATAGAGTATATACTCAAATACATAAGTCATAAGGTAATGAATACTCATAGTTTGCACTAATACATATAAGTATACTATCGGATAATTGGAAAATGGGATTCGGTGCATCCCATACTACACCATGGACTCGTCCACTATCCCAAAGTTGTCAAGTATACACATGAGTATGAAGGATACATGCGAACACATGAAATACACAAAATATTCATATGTTACAACGTATACACATAGGTCACAAAATAAACCTTTGAATAATTCACATTAACCACAAGTATACATTTAAATGCATGTAAGGCACACATAGTACACACAGGATGGCAGGATGACTGCTCTGATACCACTTGTAATGTCCCCTTCTAGTGAGTCCAAATTTTTCCTTTGACCTTGCACAATTCAACTCACAAAAGAGAACATTAGAGTTCCATTTTCTTTTCATTCCATCATATTAACAATATAATCATTATTCATCCATATTCAAGTTGTATATTCATGTCATTATATAATGTTTCCAACTTATCATTTGTTCAGACACTTCCCATGCTCTACCTTGATTGGGTTCTTGGTTGCCCTCTCATTAATCATCCTCGTCTTCCACCTAAGTACAGATGTATTAGGGCACATTTCATCCCTACGGAGGCCCAAAGGCTTCGCACTACATGCAGTGTTCTTCACCATTTGGCTCAATGGAACTTCATGTAACACGCGACATTCTTCATTCCATCGAGAGTCACCTCACGTCGGGCACAATTATCATGAGCTCATAAATTATCATAGGCCCAAGAGCTTCACACTACATGCGGTGTTCTTCGTCTCTTGGCCCAAGGGACTTCACACAACACGCGGTGTTCTTCATCCACTTGAGGGTCACCTAGGTCCAATATACATCCCTAATCCAACCCCTTACTTCGATGGATAGTAAGATGATTAATGTGGAGGCTCGAGCACCTCTCTCGGTTAGATCATGAGTTGTGTCCCATAGTTATCCAATGTTATCATCTTGTGATTCCCCTTGGATCACAAGATGCCATGATCTTTCTCATTCCATAATGGAACCTATCATTTTCATTATTCTTACTTTCATCTTTGTTTGTTTATGTATTCTTAAATAATGATCATGTTCTACCTTTAGTCTATTCCATATTACTATCTATAATCATGTTATAAACTATATGTGTTTTCTCATATTCTTTCATTTATCTAGTTTGTAATTAATTCTATCCATTCTTTGCAATTCTATGATCACGTATCTAGTAGCTATCTATTATTTTACCTATTAGAAATGCAATCATTGTTTCTTAATGCATATACGAATTTGCAATGTTATCATCAACACTTATCTATCATTATCTATACCCAGAAATGTTATTCAAAGCATAATATAAATATCTGATTTGATGATATATAGAATAAGATCATTAATGCATACCTTTTTGCTATTTGAATTCTGCTATATACTTTATTTATTGTGTAAGTAATCACTCCCAATGGCTCTTATGATTTGCTACTATCCTCAGATCTGCTGTGGAGTAAATGAGAGGAATAGATATATATTTGGATTGTATATTGGATCTGGCTGTGATAGAACTGTTGGCTGTTCATTTCTTCTTATTCGCTGATGTCTTAGCAATACCAAACCTGATCGATTCATTTATGGTTGTATCTATCCTTGCTACCCACAAGTCTGTGTTCCATCAATGCCTCCTATACTCTTAGCGCTACCCTCTTATAGCAATCCTGTTTACTTCTATCTTCGTCAACTTCTTAAAGGATTTAGCGTCTTTTTGTATGTCTTAACATTTTATTGTCTTTTTCTATCTTTCGCTATCCGATTATCTGAGATAATTCTCTGTTCAGATTCCTTTTACAAATGATATTAATATTGTTTATTATCCATTTCCTTATGGATAATTTCTCTACTATTCGGTATTACTCATAAATGTGATTTTTTGCAAACATGATGATATTGATTACTTGTTTTCATTTTGGACTGATTACATTTAAATTATGTTTTCTGTCCATGAGATTGTTCGCACTCCCAGTTAGATGTCTTGTTTTCTTAGTTGATGATGTGTCTGGTTCAATCGTTTGATTGCTGGTAATTGTAAGTTTGAATGCCCGAGTTGTTCAATTGCTTGGACTCCCCTATTCGTATGATTGAGATATTTCTTTATATCTTTGCATACTTACCAAATGTCACCACCTTTCATAAATGCCGCTTATTAGTTTCATACTAGTTGGTGTTTGCCTTAATCGTGGTCTATAATTTTGATTGCTTTGTATTTGCCAAACCTTGTCTTCTTTGATAAAGTCATCGTTGATCTTGTTAATATGCTTGCTCCTCTTATTTAAAGATGATCATTGCCATCTCATTTCTTGCTTCACGTAGGATTTTGCCTTATGGTCGGTTCACTAGAGGTATTTAGATTTGTTTATTTTAAACTCCTAATCCCTCAAGTCAGCCTCTATGGGGATTGGCACCTTATTAAATACATTTATAATATAATAATTATAATATTTCAATTGTATATTAATCTTAATGTTTATATTTATATTAGTATTACATACCAATATGTATATTGGTATCAATATTAATATCTATATTGATAATAATACTATTTGTATTTATTTATTTATAAATACAATAATATTTAATTATTAATAGTTAAATATTAGATTGATATTATTTAATCGATTACAATGTCATTCATATCTTTAATTTGAATGAATAGTGCATAACCAATTCGATTAGTAGAGGGACATGACACTCTGGCTCATATAGTCTTGACAGAAACTTCAAGAATAGTCCCACCGGGCGTGCCAAAAACTATTGATGTGTAAAATTGTGCAGGTTCCAACACCAACATGGGAAGTTTCAGAAATGTGGGACTTGCTACCTAAAACAACGTCCAGATTTTAAAGAATTTGGCTCTTCTCTATCTTAAATGGGTCTTAGGAAAAGGTTAGAAACTAACAGAATTACAGATATAATAAAAGCAAATCTATCTATGGTGATGCGCTTGAATAAAATTGTTTCTTTCAACTAAGCACAATGAAGCTATCCTCAAGATTCAGTTACATTAAAGAGCAAATACTGCATGATTAACGTGACCAGATGAAATGAATAAAATCAAAGGCTCATAACCAGACAATTTGCAATGACACAAGAAATATCAACCAAGGCACAGAACTCAATCTTTCTCATTAATTTTCAAGAAACATAAAAGGCACAGATACATGCATAGTTACATCCACTTTCTGAATCAAGAATAACAAGATAAAGGCAAATGATATTCACTGGTCATAGCAAAAGTCTCAAACTTCTCTCTTAAATCTCTGACAGAAAATATCTCTGGAAAACTAGAAATCTAACTTCGAAAAGAACTCTATATATCTTGATCATTACAAATGTTACATATTTATAGCACAAGATCAACTCTAGATTGTGTGCAACAATCGAATCCCAACGGCTCAACCAAACTAGAGATAACTGGAAGTGTCTGTCAACTAAGATCCTTCAAATATGTGATAGTTACTCCTTCTGCAAGCCCATTGGCTATGAAAAAATATATGTGGCGCTCCTCCTTTTATAAGGGACAGACACTTGGTGGCTTCTGCATCATTGAGACTTAAAACTCTACAACAGATAGCAATATCCGCGTATATAACTTGAAACTCTTTCATCTCTCAGGAAGAAACAGGAAGATGACACTTGGCAGCTTCCGCATCATCTAGAAACATATACATGTCTTTCTCTGCACCACTTTACTTAACTGTGACTTTTATACTCGAGAAGTCTCTGCTTGTGACATCTATTGTGATCCGTGGCTCTGAAACTTTAACTACATATTAGAAAAAGGGCCCACAACTCTCCGCTCACTAGCTTTCAAACAGGGACAGGTGGCAGCTTCCGCAGCAACAACTAACTGGTACGCGGTAGCTTCTGCTATACTTGAAACATTATAAGTTACTCCTTGAGACTCACACGGAGGTTGACACATGTCAGGCTTTGCATCATTTGAGAAACATTTATTATCATTAGAAGAAAAGGCAAAAAGCTTTTACTTGGCGCCGCATCCACCACCTGGCATTCTCCGCATCACTGGTACTCCACACTAGGGCCTGCCTCCATTCTTTACTTTGCATCAAAGCATATAGAAACATATACATGGAAACTGACACTTGGCAAGCTCCACAGCTATTACAAAAGATACATGGCTTTGTCTGCACTCATGCTGAAACATTTAGGGAGTGCCTCCGCTTATGACACATGGCGCCTTTTGTAGGGTTGAAACTTAAAACTTTATTTGAAACAAAACCACTACATGGCACACTCCGCATTAAAGTTATAACTCAGAAACAAAAGCGCGGCTTGAAACTGGGGCTCAACACTTGGAGGACTCTGTAGCTCTGGCAAAATGAAACCCTCACTCCACGGCTCTTAGAAACATTCTCAGACACAAAACTGTAACCCGTGGATGCGCTGCTTCTGAAACAAAATCTAGAGTCTTGTACTCTACAAAACTTATTGTATCATCAAGTTCAACAGAGAAGTTGGAAGAAGGTGAGACATTGATCTTAAAGAGAGTTGTGCTATAGAATTGACAAACCAGTGCAAGAGAAAGTTTGTGTAGATAGGTGTGAAGCATAACAAAAAATAGAAGTTCTTATTGCAGAGGAAGAAGGGATGACAAGGAATTCTATTGGAAGAAGAAGTAAATTACATTAGAGTAAAGGAATTATGGGTGCAGAAACAAAGAAAGTATAGGGAAAGTGTATGCGGAGAAGAAACTATAAGATTTTGATGTGTGTGGAAGAAATTGTATCTGGAACTAGAGATTAGGAAGTGTTGCAGAGAGAATTCAAGAATGTATTGACTAAATCAAGGAAGAAAATGACTGTTCCAGAGGATGCTAAGGTTATTTGACTCTTGATTGATTAAAGTTGGTATTGAATTGAGGCAGGCTACAAGTGTTTGATAATAGAACGGTGAATTGAGAGGCAGTTGCAACATTGTAGCCAGACCACCAAAGCTAGACCACAACTAAAATGAAGAACTTGAGGCAGCTTGCGAAGAAAACTTGCTCAGACTGCTGACCAATGAGGCAGTGCAAGTCTTGCAAGTAGAGCACCAAATTTAGATCACTAGAAGTGAGAAGAACTAGAGGCAGTTTGCAGGGAGAATTTGAATAGACCGCTGACCTTAAGGCAGTTGCAAGTACCTGTGAACAGACCACCGATATATCCTAAGAGATAACATTGATTCTAATAGAATATAGACCAAAGTGAAGATGCTCACTTTTCAATTAACCCCGAGAGTCTGATGCAAGAGCATCTAGAAGTCATTCAAGTAAATTGAGACAGTTAAAGTAGAGTTGTAAGGTGCTAGGAAGAGACATTGGAGATTACCACATTTTACATCATTTGTACATTAGAACTTGTGGAGCTGGATTTAGTTTCTATGACATGACATCTACATCATATCCATAATTCAGGTCAGTTGGACTCGTTTCCTGAGAGATATCACTATGAGAAGATTACCAATTTTCACAGAGCAGAGTCGTCAACGTTTAGTGAAGCCTAATTGGGTGTGCAAAGTAATTCCATGACTTGCGGAGCCTAATGGAACATCACTCAAGATATTTTAGGACCTAACTAACCTTTGTTGAGAACTACACCAAGTACCTATCATTTACGGAGCAATGTTGAGTGTTTAGGGCGGGCCTATTTGTTTCCTACATGTTTCATGTGGCAGTTAATAGGGCTTACAGAGGATATAAATGAAGAATAGAAGATTGTTACAAGGCAACAAGGAGGTGTATGAAGAAAATGTGTGAAAAGAAAGATCTGGAAGGCCCTAAGGTGTTCAAATTCCAATAATTGACAGACCAGAAGCAGGAGACAGGGCAAGGTATAGAGCAAGGAATTGAGGAGAAGAATAAGAAAGGATGTTGTGTTGTATGAACCTTTTGTAAGATTGGGTTGTAGCCTAGCATCTAAAAATCCCTAGGGGTAGATGTAATGTGATTTAGAATTCTAATATAATGAGAAGTGATCTTTGAAGGCTGGGTTTTTCCCTTTTAGCATTTTCCTAGAATAAATCTTGTGTCATATGTTCATGAGTATTTCCATTCGTTATGTTGTTATCTGTTTGTTGTTATTGCATCTTTGTTATGATCATGCTGTTAGTGGTTAAGGCTGCAAGGTTGGACAATCCTTCATTGGACCCTCATACCTTGATTGCATCAACACTAGATTCAACAAAACCTGGGAAAGGCTCCCAATTGATGTGTGGCCTCCTGCATGTTTTTCTTTTATTTACTTCTTAAGAGTATGAGAGGGTAAGTGCACAAAGATGAGGGACCAAAAGGGGGTCTTAAGATGCCACTTTTTTTCTGAAATCAAGAAAGACTAATGTTGGATGAGAAATTGAAGATATTTACACTAAAATTTTGAAGATACAACAAAAACAAGAGTCGTAGTGCTTCGAATCTAGTTTCTAAACTACTAATTTTTTTCAAAAATGGTTGAGATTAAGGGGTTCAAAAAGAGGGAGCACACAAATTGGTCCAATTTTTCTCAAAAAAACATAACATAGTGTTTGGTGCGCTCCACCTAAAATGTTAACTTTTTTAGAGTATTTCAAAAATCGCTTTAGTGAAAAATTAGCTAACATCGTGTAGTTTATCCTTGATTATTCTGATAATTTTTTCATGGAAAATTGATTTTTTATTAATTTTCAAAGTGGACACATCCTGAAAAATAAAAAATTGAGCGTGCTCCCCCCTAAAAATTTTGAAAACTAATCAAAAATTGAACTTTTTCTTGAATACGTGTAGGATGGAGTCTAGTTTCTAAAAATTTAACTTATTTGAAATTTTAATGAATGGTTTAAAAAAAGTCAAAAATACCAGACACTGGTTTTTGACAAAACAATGGACACACTAACAAAAGAAATTAAAAATGAAACCCTTAACATACTCAAAACATGAAAAAAATTATATGGTTGAATAACTAACAGAGAGGTTAAGATTATGGTGGTATTTTTTTTTACTTTTCATTGAAAAAAGTGCAATCCTAATGGGGAGCATGCTCTAGATTATGTAGTTTTTGTTATAATATGGAAAAATATGTCCTTGGACAACCTAAACTTAGTCCAAGCCTTTAGGTTGGAAGCCCAAGGCAAATCCAAGCCTTAGCCTTTAGAGAGAGAGAGTGTGTGAGAGGGCGAGGGCAAGGGAGAGAGAGAGATGATTTAGTTCACCATAACGCGCTAGCATTATGTGAATACACATAACACAAGCGCGTTATCAAGGCAAATCCAAGCCTTAGCCTTTAGAGAGAGAGAGTGTGTGAGAGGGAGAGGGCGAGGGAGAGAGAGAGATGTTTTAGTTCACCATAACGCGCTAGCATTATGTGAATACACATAATGCAAGCGTGTTATAACGCGCTCGCGCTATGTGAACTCACATAACACTAGCACGTTGTAACACTAGAGAGAGAGAGATGTTTTAGTTCACCATAACGCACTAGCCTTATGTGAATGTACATAACACAAGCACATTATAATGTGCTCATGTTATGTGAATTCACATAATACTAGTGAGTTATAACACTAGCACGTTATGCTTTGGATTGGAAATTACAAAGCCTAAGTCTTGGATTTGCCTTGGGCTTCCAAGCCAAAGGCTTGGGTCTCTCCCTCTCCCTCTCTCTCTCTCCATATCGAGAGAGAGAGAGAGGGAGAGGGAGCAAGAGAGCCAGAGTGAGAGAGAGGGAGTAAGAGAGCTAGTGAGAGAGAGAGGGAGAGAGAGAGAGGGAGAGCGAAAGAGAGAGAGTTTTGCATTTATAAAATGCACTAGCATTATAATGCAAGTGCATTATAATGCGCTTAGGCTCAGTAATACTGAGCCATAATGCTAGCATGTTATAACGTGCTCACGTTATGACTTTTATAAGACCAAAAAGTCATGTGGTGACTTTTTGGTCCCTTATCTTTGTGCACATACACTAGATTTTGATCTAGCTTTGATTATTAAAATGCAAGGTTGTGTAACTCTCCCTCAGGTCTACAATATAGTTATCAAAGCTGAGAAAGGCCTCATTATGGTTGGAAAGTTTTCTTCCATACCTACTAACTCTATCTCTCAACCATCTTATGTATATCCTCAAGTTGTCTCAAGCATTTCCATGTAAAAAAATTTCCCACCCACCTCCCCTCAAGCTCAATCTTATGAGAAAAATGAGGTGGCTATTATGAGATAAATATATTCTGAACTTTCTAATGACTTGATGGTTTTAAGAGAACAAATGGCAGCTAAAAACATTTCTGTGTAACACAATCCTTCAATACAATGGCCTAATTTTCAAAGCCATAAATACTTTCAGCCTACTATTTCTCACACTAATCAATGTATCACCCATTCCCCCCAAGTTTCATTCATTCCAACAAGTCAAATTCAGCAATACATGATCCAAGACCAAGTGTTTGTAATGAATGAAGAATGTGTAATTGAGAGTGCTCAATGTGTAAGTGAAAAATAAAAGAATATTTCTTCTACTCAGCCAAATCTTGTAGTAGAATATGTGTATTTTACATAGTCAAATGATGTTGAGATACCCAATGTGCTACCTATTTTTGTTGGAAATTTACAGGGCCATATAGACAATTTCCTCATAACCCAATGAGAGATTAATATGCAAACATAGTGATCAAAATCCATATACAAAAGAATAGACAACATACAATCAAAGGTGACACAAGATATACCTTGGGAAAACCTTCCATGAGGGAAAACCCCAGCCTCCAAAAGTATCTATCTCTCATGTGTCATTCAGAAATAAACATTACAATACATATGTAGAGTCTCCATGAATACCCCTAAATCATCAAGCTCTCTGCACACACTCCATGTGAACAAGCATGTAACCACACATCCCATGTCATGCTAAAACCCTCACATGTGCAACTTGTAAGAGATGCTCAATCAAGCCAAACCTAGCCAATAGCCAACAAGATAACCTCAACAACTACTTGTGTGTTTGCTTTTATAAAGATAATCTCACACAAAATATAGATGTACTATGGTAAAACCATCTCCTCCAAAACCATGAGCACACTAAAACAATTGACCCCCACATTTAATTATTGGTACTAAGTTTTCAATTTTTCCCAATAATTAAATAATTACAAATAAATAATTAATTACTCTATGTGTCCCACACACATAAAACAATCAACCCAATGTTACATACAACAATTACAAGCGGCACCAAATAAATATTTATTTTACATAATTAAATAATACCAATTTTATGCAAGGTGTACAACACACCTATTCCAACATTCTCCCACTTGTATACATTGAATAAGGGATCAACAAGTAAACTCAAAACATCAAGGGATCCATCCATATGCGTAACATCTACCATATAAACATCCATGTGCTCCATGTGCTCCATGTGCTCCAAGATGCCTACAACAATAATCAAGGTGCCCACTATCTCAAGAAAGAATCCCCTCATCCTCCATCATGCCAAACCATGAAGGATAAGATCCTCCGAAGAGATGCCACACTAAACTGTCATGTAGAAGCAAGAAACCTGTATCAACTAATATCCAAACAAAAACACCAAATCTAATGGTAACAAATAGGCTCGAGTAGCTAACAAGAATCAATCACCATAGATGAAATAGAAACCACAACTAGTTGTTAAAACATAAACTAACCATACCTCCAAACGAAGGTATACAAATCGTAACAAGTAGACCTTATGCCATTAACATATCCAACTCAAATCACAATGATAACAAGTCCCTGTATATACTCAATCCTGCATAAAGAATTTCTCCAAGGTAACAACACAAAGCATGTGATAACAAACCTCAAGACCCTCCATACCACAGTATAATGAGAACATCCAACAAAGGAATAATATACATCCTAGAACTCCCATTGTATGAGTAAATGTCAAATCTAAAACTAGATCAAGGCATCCAAAGATCCACTAATAGCACTCACATAGAAGATGTGGGTAAATCCTCTATCACATAGTGTTAAAGAACACACACATAGATATGCAAAACCTGTAAACTAAATAGCTACAACATAACTCTCACCTCAAGTCCATATCTCTCCCAAGTTCTCCACATCATAAGAGAAAGAAGTAAAAGAGTCTCAATAGCTCCATAAAAATATCAATTCCAATGTCATGTGCACACAAACATCTAGGAAGAAGCATAAGACCAACAAGAGAGAACCTACAAATCATAACCATGTCCTTCTATCCACACTAATGTGCTATAGTTGTGAAAAGTATGATCTCGTTTATAACCCCAAAATAGGAAGCCTCTTTAACATTCAACAAATCAAGATGCAAGCCTCTCAAACCAAAAGTAGATCAAACTCATAACCATCACAAAATAGGAGTAAGCCCAAATCCACTAACCATCTCCATTACACACAATGATCTCATAACAAATTAGGATCAAACATAAGGAGACAACTAATTATAACCATTCATCTACTCCTCAAACAAGTCCTCACAACCATAATCCATAGCTCAAGACTCAAGCATGAGAAGACAAGTTACAAAGAAAGAATGCATTTAAAAATCAAGTGGGCCATACCTATCAAATCATTTACCGTCGAGTGAACCAAGAGTGGGGATGAGATTGCTCCTTTAGGATGCATCAAGCCTCAATGACTTCCTCCAAGAACAATCTCCTCAACATGTCCATGTTGAACTCACGTACAACCAAGGTGTAGGCTCCTCAGTCTTATTGCTGAAATCCTCATCAAAGAGTAACCATCTCAACACGTGTCTCTAATCCCAAGAGAACTCAAGTCTCACCTAAGTCTCCAAGTATCCATGAGCACCTCCATGATTAATCCATGCTAAACCCCAACTGCATAACCACACTATCATGAAGCTCCCAAGAAAATGACCATTGTACTCAATACCAAGAGTGTTAGTCTTAGGGTAGACAACTGAGAGGGGGGCTGAATCAGTTGTCCAAAACTTTCTTTCCAATTACACACTTAAATCCTCTTAGTGATTTAGCAGCATATCAATAAATCAATCATGGAAACACAATGCATTAAATCAAGAGCAAAAACACATCAACACATGAGACACAAAGATTTTGATGTGGAAACCTTGGTTAAGGGAAAAACCATAGGGTGATTAACCCAAGATTGTATTCTCTGTTAGAAGAATAGAAAGAACAAAATGGCACATGCCAATTAGGGCTCACTGCCCGAGCACACTGATCACAAGAGGCTCACTACCTACAAGAGATACACTGTCTACAAAGTAATAAGTATCACATACATGAACTGGAGAATAGCATCTTCACCATGCTTGAATTAGTTCCATTTAAGAGCAATACTTCTGCTCTGCCTTTCGCTCTCCTCCTCGCTACCACACTCACATCTCCACAAGACACACTTTGAAATGAATTAACAATCCCTTATTTATACAAGACATCAACTTAGAAATAATCATCTATGTCGGCAAACATCTACAAGAACATTGGCAAGATGTGTAACTCATCTGGTCGGCCAGTCTTAGGAAGAACACCATCATTCGGAGGTTCTTCTTCAATTGTGAGCTCCAACTCCAATGCGGACCACCAACACGATCTGGACACAATCCAAAGACCTCCACAAGATTTCTTAAATCATCAAGAACATCCACACTTCCTCTTCATACTGAAATCCTTCTCTCCTTCATCTGGAACCTCAAGAACACAGTCTATCACCACTATCACAAAGGAATAGATGATTGCATACCTTCAAACCATGAACTAATCGAGTTGACACTTCACAAAGACTTCCTCAACACTCCCTCAAATCCGCAGAACAAAAAAATGCATTTCTGGATCTCACCAGACCTATCTGTGTCACTCTGTCACCCTTGAACACCTGTCAGAACCAGTTTTACTTCAATGGCCACAACTTATTCAAATCTTCATGCGGACCTCTAAAATCTTTACGGGATCACCTTAAGACACATATCTACAAACCCTTTAAACCGCATCCTCTGATTCTCATCTTATCTTGAAATTTTGCCTTACTGTCTTCATTGTTCTTCTCTGTTCCTGATTAGGACTAATTTTCTCAATATCCTCAGTACTTAGGTCATCCAATCCTTTTCATTAATGCAACAAGAGTATGTTGACATCAATGACAACACTGGTTAGGCCCATACTTGCAACAATCTCCCCCTTTGTCATTGATGGCAACATCTGATGTGAAAAACTATTTTGACCATCAAGATAAGAACTTTTCTTTACTGACATAGCTCCCCCTTTCACCAACAACCATTCACTTGACTCTACTGCTCCCCTTTGTCAGCCACCACTTGTTTTTCACATGTCTTCTCTCCCCCTTTGACATCAATGGCAAAGGGCACATACTTGCACTTCCTCCATTTTAGAATCATACCAGCTACTCCCCTTGAGTAGCAGCTCCCCATCATCAATCCGGATCACAAGATATGACTGTGATATCCACTAGACTAATGCACATCAATGCACCTTAGTTCATCACCAGAGGGGCAATAACCCCTAATTTCTCCCTGAGATACTCAAAAGAATCCTTAGGTAGAGGTTTAGTAAAAGTGTCTGCAACCTGATCCTTGGAAGGCACAAACTCTAATCTGACTTCATTCTTGTTCACTTGCTCTCTCAGAAAGTGAAACTTGATAGATATATTCTTAGTCTTTGAGTGCATCACCGAATTCTTAGATATATTTATTGCACTTGAATTATCATAGAAGATTGTGATAGGCTCCTCATACTCCACTCTTATGTCTCTTAGCATTTGCTTCATCCACAAAACTTGAGTGCAACTACCTGCTGCTGCAATATATTCTGCTTTAGTTGTGGACAGAGATATTGCCTCTTATTTCTTGCTTAGCCAAGAAACCAATCTCTTCCCCAAGAAGAATGCTCCACCACTGGTACTCTTCTAGTCATCCACATCTCCTACCCAATCTGCATCTGTATATGCATGAAGAGAAAAATCATGATCTCTAGGATACCACAATCCATACTCAACTGTCCCTTTTAGATATCTAAAAATCCTTTTGATTGCCATGACATGAGAATCTCTAGGATTAGCATGAAATCTAGCAACAAGATCAATAGTATTCATAATGTCAGGTCTAGTTTGAGTGAGATACAACAATCCTCCAATCATTGACCTGTACTTTGTCTGATCAGCCTTAGGAGAGTCATCATCTTTGCTCAATTTACATTCGATTGCCATGGGAGTATTCATTAGTTTTGAGTCTTCCATCCCAAATTTCTTCAATAATTCTTTCACATATTTGGTCTGAGAAATGAAGATTCCTTTATTTGTTTGAGTGATTTGCAGACCCAAGAAGAAATTCATTTCGCCAAGCATGGACATCTCAAATTCACTTTTCATTTGATTTGCAAAAGTTTTACACATACTATCACTTCCTCCAAAAATGATATCATCAACAAACACTTCAACAATAAAGATGTTTTCATGATCAATTTTGAAATATAAATTACTGTCAGCAGTACTTGTGTTAAAACCAATCTTCAAAAGATGCTTATCCAATCTTTCATACCAGGCTCTTGGGGCTTGCTTCAGTCCATATAGTTTTTTCTTCAACTTGCAGACAATATCATCATGATCAGACAATTGAAATCTATCCGGATGCTCAATGTATACTTCTTCTTCCAAGTCACCATTTAGGAAGGCAGACTTGACATCCATCTGATATACCTTGAAATCCTTGAAAGCAGCAAAAGCAAGAAATAATCCGACTGCTTCAATTCTTGCCACCGGAGCAAAAGTTTCTTCAAAATCAACTCCTTCTATTTGAGAGTAACCCTTGTAGACCAATCTGGCTTTATTTCTGATTACTTCACCAACTTCATTCAGTTTGTTCTAGAAGACCCATTTTGTTCCAATCACATTTTTGTTTCTAGGTCTAGGAACAAGATCCCAAGTGTGATTTTTCTCAATTTGCATAAGCTCTTCCTCCATTGCTTTAGTCCAGTTTTCATCATTGCAAGCTTCATTCACTGTCTTAGGTTCAATCTTTGAAATCAGACAATACTCATCTGAATTTTGAGCAATTCTCCTTCTTGTTTGTACACTATACTTTTATCACCTATGATTTGATCTTCAGAGTGGTTCAGTCTTACATACCTAGGCACTTTGGGAGTTTCTTGCACTTCAGCTTCTTGATCAGGCTCATTCAAACTTATCTCTTCTTCCTGATTTACCGGATCAATTTGGATCTGAATCTCAGAAGAGGCTTGGGCTCCTTGAGTCAGAACACCATTTTAATCATCTTCATCATATTCATTAAATGTTGAGGTTTTTTCAATTCCTTCATCAACCTTCACATTTGTACTTTCTATCATCTTTCTCAGTCTCTTGTTATAACACCGATATGCTTTGCTTTGAGTAGAGTAACCCAAGAATATTCCTTCATCACTTCTAGCATCAAACTTTCCTAGATCTTCATCTCTTTTGATGTAACATTTGCTACCAAAGACTCTAAAATACCTCACAGTAGGAGTGATGCCAAACTAAAGTTCATAAGGAGTCTTATCGGTATTGCTTCTGATTTGAACTCGATTGAGTGTATAGACTACAGTGCTGATAGCTTCTCTCCAATAGATCTGAGGAACATTTGCTTCCATCATCATTGTCCTAGATGCTTCCTGGATGGTCCGGTTCTTTCTCTCAACTACTCCATTCTGCTGTGGAGTCCTAGGAGCAAACAACTATCTCTTTATTCCATGTATCTCACATAATTCTATGAACTCACCGGATGTGAATTCTCCACCTCTATCTGACCTCAGACATTTCAATTTTAATCTGGTTTCATTCTCTACCATAGCCTTGAATATTTTGAATTTCTCAAGAGCTTCTGATTTCTCTTTTAGAAAAGTTACCCACATCATCCTGGAATAGTCATCAATTAGTAACATGAAGTATCTATCACCTTACACACTTCTGATTCTTGCCGGACCACATAGATCAGTATGAACCAAGTCCAATATTTCGGTAGAAGATTGTTCTTTGCTTTTAAATGAGACTCTGCTTTGTTTTCCCAACTGACATTCTTTGCACAAAGTATTTGTAGGTTTCACCAATTTTCAAAGATCTCTTATAGCCTAAGTATTGCTTATCTTGATGATATTATCAAAATTTACATGACACATTCTCCTATGCCACAACCAACTCTAATCTACTTGAACAAATAAGCAACTTTTACCAGTACCAACTAGATGGAAGATATTGCCTTTTATCTGAGTACCGGATGCAATTTCTATTTTGAAACTTTCAAAGATCTTGCATTTTCCATTCTTGAATTGGAGATCATAGCCTTTGTCTACCAACTATCCAACACTAAGAAGATTGTGCTTCAATCCTTCAACATACAGTACATTACCAGTTTTGTTCCTTCCATCAAAAGAAATAGTTCCTCTTCCTCTGATTCTACCAGTAGAATTATCACCAAACTTTACCACTCCTCCTTCATACCTTTCCAAATCTATGAACTTATTTTTGTCACCTATCATATGGTGAGAGCATCCACTATCAATGACCCAACCATCCTTTTCTTCAACTTGGGCAGCTAGAGCTCTTTCTACAACTTTATGATTGACAGATTCAGAGGATAAAGGTTCTTCTTCCTTGATGGCAATAAACACCCAATCACTTTTGGATTTGTTTCCTATCTCTGATTCATCATCTGTTACTCCTTCATTATCATCTTCCTAATGAACATAGTAATAGTTCTTTTGGAACCTTGATTTGTTAGGATTTGGCCTTGAAAATCTTTCTAGACACTTTGAGGCAAAATGACCAATCTTATTGCAGTTAAAACACTTAAAAGGCAATTTTCCTTCATACTTACCAAATCCTCTTGGCAGTCTTTTTACAATAAGGGCTCCAAGTTGAGAAGTTTCAGCTTCTTCTTCTTCTAGGTCTTCTCTTGCTTTTTCATACCATGAAAATTTCCTTGAAGAGTTCTCTCCCAGATCAAACCTTTGTTTACCTTTTACAGAGGTACTGGCTTTGAATGCTGATTCAGTCTTGGAGGGGGGGCATCTCCAAACTCGGTCATTTCAAATGCAGCCAATTTGCCAGTCAATTGATCTCTTGTGACAGTTGTATGGGCTCTGAATTCTTCAATGGCAGTAGCCTTGATTTTATAAGAAGCAGGAAGGGATCTAAGAATTTTGCCAACAATCTCATCTTCATCCAAGAATCCACCAGCATTTCTAATTCCACAAACAATCTTATTTACTCTTAGCATAAAAGTAGTAATATTTTCATCATCTCTCATCTTTAGATTTTTAAATTTCCCTTTCAGACTCTGTAACCTTGCACATTTAACATACTTGTCTCCTTCATGCAGAAGTTCTAGTTTTTACCAAATCTCAAAAGCAGTTGGTAGGTCAATAACATTTGAAAGCTCTGAATCATATAGTGTGCTTAGAAGAGCTTCTATAGTCCGCAGATTGTTTTGAGCATTTGTGATTTCATTTGGGGATTTCAGACCACCCTGAGGAGGAGTATACTTTATTGAAGCCATGTTCCAGTACTGCATTCCCATACATTGCAAGTGACATTTCATGTGACTTTTCCAGAGATTAAAATTGGTTCCATCAAACTTCATACTATCCTTCTTGTAGGATGACATCCTGGATCTCCTCAAGCACTTAAGCTCTTTTTAGAGGAACTTGGCTCTGATACCAATTGTTAGTCTTAGGGTAGACAACTGAGAGGGGGGGTGGATCAGTTGTCCAAAACTTTCTTTCCAATTACACACTTAAATCCTCTTAGTGATTTAGCAGCATATCAATAAATCAATCATGGAAACACAATGCATTAAATCAAGAGTAGAAACACATCAACACATGAGACACTAAGATTTTGACGTGGAAAACCTGATTAAGGGAAAAGCCACAGGGTGATTAACCCAAGATTGTATTCTCTATTAGAAGAATAGAAAGAACAAAATGGCACGTGCCAATTAGGGCTCACTACCCGAGCACACTGTCTATAAAGTAATAAGTATCACATACATGAATTGGAGAATAGCATCTTCACCATGCTTGAATCAGTTCCGTTTAAGCCCAATACTTCTGCTCTACCTTTTGCTCTCCTCCTCGCTACCACACTCACATCTCCACAAGACACACTTTGAAATGACTTAACAATCCCTTATTTATACAAGACATCAACTTAGGAATAATCATCTAAGTCGGCAAACATCTACAAGAACATCCACAAGATGTGTAACTCATCCAATCTGCCAGTTTTAGGAAGAACACCATCATCTGAAGGTTCTTCTTCAATTGCGAGCTCCAACTCAAATGCGGACCACCAACACGATCTGGACATGATCCAAATACCTCCACAAGATTGACTGAATCATCAAGAACATCCACACTTCCTCTTCATACTAAAATCCTTCTCTCCTTCATCCGGAACCTCAAGAACACAGTCTGTCACCACTGTCACAAAGGAATAGATGCTTGCGGACCTTCAAACCATGAACCAATAGAGTTGACACTTCACAAAGACTTCCTCAACACTCCCTCAAATCCGTAGAATAGGAAAATGTATTTCTGGATCTCACCAGACCTATCTGTGTCACTCTGTCACCCTTGAACATCTGCCAGAACTGGTTTTACTTGAACGGCAGATCTTCATGCAGACCTCTGAAATCTTTACTGGATCACCTTAAGAGACATATCTACAAACCCTTTAAACCACATCCTCTAATTCTCATCTTATCTTGAACTTTTGCCTTACTGTCTTCACTGTTCCTGATTAGGACTAATTTTCTCAATATCCTTAGTACTTAGCTCATCCAATCCTTTTCATTAATGCAACAAGAGTATGTTGACATCAATGACAACACTAGTTAGGCCCATACTTGCAACAAAGAGAACCAACAATATCATTGTCAAGGCTCCCACTGCACATCTTCATAACCTAGGAAGACATCATGACATCATGATCTAATCATCTCCTCAAAAGAAGATCAATGTCTCATAAGAACATGTATCTTGCTCCAAAGAGCACCTGTATCATGCCAACACTCTAATGTGCAATCAAGAGTAAACTAAGACACAATACCAACCATCCTATAAGCATGGATCACTTGTCAAAAATGACAAACCATAACCAACACCTCAACCAAAGACTCTAAGAGTCCTCCATGGTAAAGATGTCAACATCTCCAAATCACATGAAGATAACCATATCCTACCAAAGCTCCCACTGAACTGCGATACCAAGATATACATGGCAACAAGATAAACATCAAACCATCACTTTCAAAATCTCCCACTAAATCATGTAACCAAGATATCCATGACATCGTGATAACCATATCCTAAATGAAGATAATCCATGGCCCCAACAAAATCAAAGAATCCCACTGAAACGACAACAACTCCCAAAAGGTCGAGTCAACCATAATCTCTAAACCAAGAAGATGAGTAACCACCTATAAACATAAATCAATCAAACACCACCAACAATGCAACTGCATAACAATCATGTGATGCCAATGTACTAAACAAACAAGGAACATCCATGACACCATGACCACCACCCAATGTACCTAAACCAAACTCCCATCAAGTCTCACACAACTGTAGGCTTCTCAGTCTTACTACTGAAATCCTCATCAAAGAGTAACCATCTCAACACATGTATCCAATCCCAAGAGAACTCAAGTCTCACCTAAGTCTCCAAGTATCCATGAGCACCTCCATGATCAATCCATTCTAAACTCCAATTGCAAAACCACACTATTATGAAGCTCCCAAGAAAATGACCAATGTACTCAATACCAAGAGAACCAACAACATCATTGTCAAAGTTTCCACTGCACGTCTGCAAAACCTAGGAAGACATCATGACATCAAGATCTAACCATCTCCTCAAAAGAAGATCAATGTCTCATAAGAACATGTATCTTGCTCCAAAGAGGCCAACACTCTAATGCGCAATCAAGAGTAAACTGAGACACAATACCAACCATCCTATAAGCAAGGATCACCTGCCAAAAATGACAAACCATAACCAACACCTCAACCAAAGACTCCAAGAGTCCTCCATGGTACCAAGATGTTAACATCTCCAAATCACATGAAGATAACCATATCCTACCAAAGCTCCCACTAAACTGTGATACCAAGATATACATGGCAACAAGATAAACATCAAACCATCACTGTCAAAAGCTCCCACTAAATCATGTAACCAAGATATCCATGACATCATGATGACCATCTCCTAAATGAAGATCATCCATGGCCCCAACAAAATCAAAGAATCCCATTGAAACGACAACTCCCAAAAGGTTGAGTAAACCATAATCTCTAAACCAAGAAGATGAGCAACCACTTGTAAACCTGAATCAATCAAACACAACCAATAATGCAGCTGCATAACAATCATGTCATACCAATGTCCTAAACAAACAAGGAACATCCATGACACCATGACCACCACCCAATGTACCTGCACCAAACTCCCATCAAGTCTCACACAACTGTACCATATAGTCAACAAATGTAGGTCCCAAACATGACTGTATTGGGTAATACCTTCTCTCTATATGTCATAATGACATGTAAACCAATGAAATATGTGACTAAACCAAGCTACAAATTAGAATCCACATCAACACTGAAATATCTATGAGCATAGACAACCCACATCCAAGTCATATATGCAACATGTAAGCATAGACAACCTACAACACTGCACAACCTGTAGATCTCACAATGTAACATGTAAATTTAACAATATAGTAGTAACCATGTCAAATGAGGATAATTAGAAATATACATGTAATTATGTAATGACTCAAACACCAAATCACCTTAGATTTGATTTGTCATCAACTCACAAAAGCACCATAAGTCAAAGGGACTAAAAATAGCTCAAATTGAAACAAATTGAACAAACCTTAGAATATCATCTCCAAACCTACTCCACTGCATAGTGATTAGATATAAATTTCCAACATCTACAAGAAGCCCAAAATCTGACTCCGTATGCACAAGTTATGCCTCGTCAAAGCTCAAAATGCACATCTGGATTCTAACTAGAAAAATTTAGTCAAAATGGAAAAATCTAGAAAACATTTTGAGACCATTCCATAGTACATAGAGAGAGCTTTCCGTCGACTCTAATAAGTTAACATTTTGACATCGTGGGAGAAATTTATGCCCTCTAGAAAAATGTTCCACTAGTAGGCTTATGGAGCAAAAAATGGTGGCCATTAGGTGGCTAGCTGGTGGCCAGCTAGTGGCCCACTAGTGGCCTGCCAACAGTGGTGGTGCCCGGGTGACACATTGGTGGCACAATGACAGAGGTGGTTTTCTTTCAGCGATTCACTAGTGGCGTAATGATAGAGGTGGTTTTCTCTAGGTGGCACCACCCAATGGTGGTGATGTGCTAGTGTCTTTTTGCTAGCAGACGTGGTGGGGCACTGGTGGTGTGACCCGCCCACCACCTGTAGGGGCTAAGCCTTGTGGGCTAGGCATGACCACCCGCTAGGTAGCCACTCGCCCAAGGGCTAGGTGCTAGACTGTAGCCCCTTGGGCTTGGGCACTGGTTACCCAAGTGACTAGGGGCACGGGCCCCTGGCCGCACCCTATAAAACATTTGAATTTTTTTTTAATTTTTTTTTCTTATAGACTTTTTTATTATTGATTTATTTTTAAAATTATTTCTATAGATAACATACCTGTACTGATACAGTGCACAGAGAATATTCCTTGTGCCTACAGAATACTCTAACACAGTATGGTCATACGAATTATTCCTCCTGCAAGATTCCCTAGGACACAAAAATGGCCAAAATTTTTTTGTCTCCAGATATGATTGAATTATATATTTTTATTTCCTACGAGACCTCCTGAATCTAATGGCAGGGTTTGTTTTTTCCCAGGAGGCTTTTTGCAAACGTTTATGTCCAAAACCCCCCATACAGAGAGCCCAAATCGAAAAGCTACTTACCAAATCTCCATGAAACCCTAGATCTACAACAACCCAAGTCTACAAACAACCTTGTAACCCTAAAAATGCTTTTAGTCCTTTCCTACAAAGCCATGGATTCCACTATACACAAAAATCCACTCATAGCAAGGGTTAAACAAACAAGGATATCCTCCCAAATCATAGAAACCAAGCTCTGATACCAAATGTCAAAAATTTGTAGCCATATAGACAATTTCCTCATAACCTAATGAGAGATTAATATGCAAATATAGTGATCAAAATCTATATGCAAAAGAATAGACAACACACCATCAAAGGTGACACAAGATATACCCTAGAGAAAACCTCCATGAGGGAAAAACCCAGCCTCCAAAAACATCCATCTCTCATATATTATTCACCAATAACCATTACAATACATATGTAGAGTCTCCATGAATACCCTTGAAACATCAAGATCTCTACATGCACTCCATGTGAACAAGCATGTAACCACACATCCCATGCCATGCTTCAAACCCTCACATGTGCAACCTGCAAGAGATGTTCAACCAAGCCAAACCCAACCAGTAACCAACAAGCCAACCTCAACAAGTGCCCGTGTGTTTGCTTTTATAAATATAAGCTCACACAAAAACTAGATGTAGTATGGTAAAACCATCTTCCTCAAAATCACGAGCACACTAAAACCATTGACCCCCACATTTAATTACTGGTACTATGTTTTCACTTTTTCCCAATAATTAAATAATTACAAATAAAAAATTAATTCCTCTATGTGTCCCACACACATAAAATAATTAACCCAACATTACATACAATGATTACAAGTTGCACCAAATATAAATATTTAATGTGGTTAAACACATCACATGGATGCACGGCAAATAAATATTTGTTTTACATAATTAAATAATACCAATGTTATGCAAGGTGTATAACACACCTATTCCAACATTTTTATTGAAGACCATTGTAGTAGGATTCTTGAACAAGAGTCAAAAGAACTATATTTATTTTAGAAAATGGATATACTCTACTAGAGAAAAATGATGCATCATTGATAAGAGCCATAGGCTGCAGTTTAGAGCACTTTTTAAAATGCCAAAAAATGTTGCTGCTACAGGAATCACAGCTGCTATGGGAATGATACTACAGGTTGCAAGTATGCATTCACTACATAATTCTAAAGATGAAGAATGGTCAAGTAATGAAACAAAAAATTATTTGACCCTTGTAGCAATGCAGAAACAAGTCTTCAATGAAATTTCATGTTATGAGGATGAAGGTTGTATAGATGGACAAAAGTATAGAAGAGAATTATTTTTGAACCTATCTACTGCTAACCTCTGTAAGGGTTTCAAACCATTCATTTCAAGTGGGAAATCTATTTTACTCATATCATCTTGTCTTATACTCATCAAAGGGAAGATTTCATGGGATCTAGTGTAATTGTTCACATTCAATACTTTGATTGGTAGATGCACCTTGAAATCCTGATAGGAAACCATAATGTAAGAAAGAAAAATATTATAAATAGAAGGTTGCATGAAGCAACAAGGGTTGATAATCCTTTATCCTCTTAGAGTCTATAAGTGTCAAAAGGTCATCTAGGGTTTGACTTTTTGCAAGTCCAATTTGTTAACATAACAACATATTTTGTAAATCATAAATGGTTTTTGATATGTTGATGGTGTTTGTAACTGAATGTCTCCATGGTGGATTTTAAATATTTAGGGGAACCTTCAGACCCTCTTGTAGGTTTCCTCTTGCCATATTTGTTGGTATGAATGTAATAGGGGTTTGATGAACGTGACAACATTTTTAGGTCATTACAAAGATTTTGTAGTGGCCATTTCTTTGTTTCATATACATTTTTGTAGCATGATGATGGATTATTAAGTAAGTTGATTTATATGCCAATGTATCTTTAATGTATGTCTGTACATGGATCTATTTTAGTTATTTTTTGTAGGTTTGTTTGTTCTCTTTACACACCATGACTCTATTACCCATTGGAATAAGCACTGGTCTTGGAGTTTGATGGTCAATCAAAATTCTAAACAATAAAACATCTTTCACTTGTAGTTTAGGATTAGGAGAGTAATTTGTATGCTTTCATGATTTAGTGGTATGTCTAGGGAATTATCTTAAGTGAAATGTAAGTCATTATCTTGGAGAATTATTCTTTTTATACCTTCATCTTCTGTATGTGCAATGATGTCGAGATCATCTTAAGAAGAGGTTTTATATGTAACTGGTTAGTCTTTGGCCTAGTGACAAATCTTGGGGCCAAGCATATATTGGGCACAACTACAGTTTAGTCTTTCCTAGCATTCTTTTATTATCAATCCCATTGAGGATACCTCTAGGAAAACGCTCTTGGGTCTAGTTATGCCCAAAGAAAAGGAAAGCACAATGAATCTTAGAAGTTGGCCTCTAATCACTCACATTCTATGGATGAGTTCTTGATCTACTTTCATGAAGACAACTCCCTGACCTTTGACGTAGATTAATTTCTCTAGGATTGTAGAGCTATGAATTCAAGCCCCAATATAATAATGCCATTGCTAGGGATGGAAATTGTGGGTTCTAAAAGAAGTCAAGACTCTACCAGTGAATGGACTCAAAAGTAGTTTACCCTTGGTAGTTTTGTCTGTTGTAAGGATTTCCTCATTCTATGAGATGGTGACTCAGTTGTCATAATATCAAAGTTTTTGTTGCTACTACATTCCTACTGATGGTGCTACAAGTCATATTCCATACTGGTGTATGGAATATGACTAAGTTACATACAAGTGTTTCTTTTTTCTCTCTCCTAAAATAATATTTTGTTATGCAAAGAAATATCTTTATTAAAAGAATACAGTTCTACTCTAGCATGACATATATTTTGTAAGCATGGATAAATTGTTCAAGGAAGTGTCTAAGTCTAAGCCTTCATATGACTCATTTTGGACTAGTTTCTTAGTATGCAATGCTGATGAATATGATTTTGATTACTATATTGACACCTCATTTGAGTGCATATGTGGGTATGAACCTAAACTCCAAAATTTTAAGCTTATTGTGCATTCCCTAGACCCATAAAACATGAGATTGTTGATCTAGTAAGTCACATAAACATACTCAAGACTTAGATACTAAGTAGTACCACTATCTATTTGCATCTACTACTACCCATCGAGTTAGAAGGATAGTCTTTAATGATGAACACACTGCTTTTATTGTTGATTTCAATGAGCTAGATGCACATCTGTGACCCTGTCTCTTTTGCCTAATATCTAGAAAACCTTAGGAGCTCGGATGGTGAATATTATGTGGATGAGTTCTTGATCTACCTTCATGAAGACAACTCCCTAGCCTTGAAGTAGATCAATTGATCTAGGATTATGGAGCTATAGTTTTAGGACCCAATAGGGTCCATTGGGATATGTAGCACTTAAAGCATAGTGGTTCTACAATAAGCTTAATCTCTAGCCTCTAATGTGACCATAAAACACTTTAGAATATTTGTTAGTTCTAAGTTTCATAAGAAAGGAATCTTTTTGAATGACTAAAATTTCCTTTGACATTTGGAGACACCAATTTATGAAAACAAAAGTTTTTTAGGTCTAGTTTTTAATATTTATGATTTTTGACTACCATTAGGATTAAAAATGCTATTTTCAAGGATTTATCTAGGAATTGACATTTATAGTGAATAAGAAAAGAGTTAACTACATAGACAAGTATGAATGACTAACAAATGATAGATGTCATAGTCTTGCATCGATTGTGTGGACACATGCTAAAATCTCACTACAAGACCTCTCGGGAACTTAATTTATATTTAACTTGGTTACATTGAGAAATTGGATAAGGCATAAAGGTTTAGAAATCTAGAGCCCAAATAGTCATAATTAGGTTTTATAACTATTTTGGTTCTTTTTTCTTTTTACAAAACTTTTAGGCAATCTCTATGGAGAAATGTTCTCAAGAGATTTCAAATGCAAAATCCATTGTAGTTTGATTAACTACCTGAGTTTAGCTCTAGGTTTTCTAACTCTGAGATGGATAAATGACCTTCCATCTAGGAACTACTTTCCATGTGGTGTGATCAGACAAATAATGAAAGAAATCTTTCAAAGAAGACAACAAGGCCTACCTTCACTACTTACCACTCTCTATTTAACGCACAACTACGTGCAATTAAATCTAGCAAATCCATAACTAGGATCCACATAATAAATGCTCCATTAAACTAAATTGAAATAGTTTCTAGATCTGGTTTTCCTTAGATCAATAACGACATGACAAAAAGGAAAAAAAGAGGTCCACAACAACCCCAAACACGAAAGTCATTTTTAACTAATTAATACACTGAAAAATCCAAAATGCTCACACAGTTTGACTAAGGCATTGACTCCCTCTCCAATCGACTAAATCTATAAATAGATTTCATCAAGTAATTTGAATATGACTAAGATGAGGTTTAGATTCATCAGTTTGATCAACTGAGTATATTTGGCTATGACTCACTAATTCTAAATCAACATAGATACATAGTTATTATTCGTATATTCTATAAACGAGAAGGTTAAATGGTCACTGATTTAACTCGAATTCGACATAAAACTAAGGGACAGCAGTTGCAGCTCCTTTTCCCCTATTTCCAACTCCAATATCATCTCAATTGTTAGATATAGGGAGAAAAAGAGGTGAAGGGAAAATCCAGCACAAAAGTGGGTCCCTGGGCTGCACCGACTTTCGAGACATTCTTATTTCCATGGATGCTCCTTTTCTTCCATTGCCATAATTCAACCACCATAATAACTAACAACCAAATTGTAAGGTTTCTCAACCCTGACGTGACCATAATTCAACTATGTATGGATCACATATTGCTTAGAAATCAAAACATCTAGTCTGTTTATATACAAATCTCCGTGGAAAAGGGTTAACTAACTTTCCTTTTCTAATAAAAGACGCATTGAAATAAATTACCTGGGTATTGATATGAAAATGTGTCCCCAGACTATCGTGCACACTTGTCTGATCTCCCCATCTACTCTCTTCATCATATCTTGTATAAATTACAAATTCGGCAAAGAAAATAATGCAAGAGTCTCATCACTGTTGGACAATTTAGTATGCTTTTGCAGTATAATTCTTATAATAGCGGCTGCCTTGTTTGGTCAACTTCAACAGGAGGTATTAAAGGTTGGTTATTCTTAAATATCATCCACTTCAATAGTTAAAGGTCAATTTTGGCCAATAAAAATAGGACAAATAAGTACCACTTTTTGTTGTGAATGATGTATAAAATTACTATTGATTGTTTAACCATTGAAGTGGATGATATTTAAGTAGAGTGGGCAAAAGGTGTTTCATAATGTGGTTTCACATATTTCATAGTACTTTATTTTCTTTCCTTCTAGATTATTAAAGTGGAGGCAATTATACTATGGGTTACTTAAGTTTTATTTGCTTTTAACAATGTGTTGAAATATTTTTTTCTTTGTTTTGTGATTTATTGGTATTGGGAGTATGAGTTAAAGTTGTATGAATAATTAACCTCCTTAGGTAAGAGTTAAGGATTGAAGGGTATGCATTTTTCTCAAAGTCACATCACATGCCTTACATTCAACAAGACTTAATCCCTAGTAGACTATTTGTGAACCATTCAACTTCACCAATAAACCAACAACCACTTGACAAAATCAATTGACTTTGAAAGCACTACCAAAAAATATAAAATAAAAATGTTTTACCTTTGAATACATTAAAAATTGTTATTTTATTGTTTCTACTACATACTAAAAAAATAAAGCAGCAATTATTTTAAAGTGTGTGTTGTTACTATTCTCTACACGTATATTCCTAATTATAATGAGAGTACATAATTTGTTCTTGCCATGGACCTATAATGCTAGTAGAGATTTTAATTAGATATTAATTTTGACATTTCAAGCTAATTAGGATTTGTTGTTATCTTGAATCAAATTGGAGGAAAATGGTTTTGTGGGTTATGTTAAACTTTTGTTGTGGAAATATTAACAAAACTATCTTTTCTACTTTCCCATTGGAGTTCATTTCAATTTGCAAATTGTTAGTTGACTTCCAATGCAAGAGAAAGCATCAAAAATAATTTATTTTTACATTTTAAATAGGGTTTTGATAGATGTAATGAACAATCTAGAATCTATGATACAAGTCAAGAGGTTCCAACAAGAGTCCAATATTAAGTCTATAGAATAATGTCCTTAAAATTCATTCCATCTTTTAATGCATAGGGGAGTGGGCCCAATCTCTTCTCATGGTTGGTAGCTGTGAAGGTAGATGTGACTTGTGATTGTACTCACATGTGTGGCATCAAGAAAAATGAACATGATTTCAAGAAAAATGCATCCTACATTACATCATAGATAATCTCATTAGCATGAGGATATGACTACTTGGAAAGCCTTTCTCCATAAATAAGCACAATAAAAGATAACATTTGTGACTTTACTCCAAGTTATAGAGACTTAAACATCCTTATAGACAATCAAGTTGAGATTTGGAAAGCACAACCAAACCATTCTTAAAACTCCACTTTCCTAAGATTGGCATCAAAGAGAAATATGGTTTGAGAGAGTCTTAGTAGTTTATGGATACTTCATGTGTTATAGAGGGTCTAAATATATGTGTTTTTTTCCTTTCACTAGCATTTGTAGAAAAGGCTATTTGACATTGAAAAGAAAAAATATAAATATTGAGAACTAGAGACTAGCTTGTCTTATGAGGATGATAGATTTCAATTAGGCAAATAATTATCTATATTATCCAAATATTGTTGGAAAGACTAGATAAAAAAAATATTAAATAGGTGATGAATTATAGAAAGAATGATGAAATCAAAGTGTACCATATAAGATAAACTAAGGCAATAATATTTATATTGTTATATGTGTTTAGCCACATGAAAAATATTTTCATAAATGTTCATATGTGCTAATATGAGAGTTTTGGAATAAGGAATGTGTAGACACCTAAAATTGTCCGCTCATCATCTTGTCACTATTCCTCTATAACCATGACATCCCTATACCACTTTCTTCCATGATTACTTGAATAAATACATGTTTAGATAGTTAATCATCCAATTCCCTTGCAAATAATGATTAAATAATATTTTATTATTATTTAATCAGTATTCATGTACCATTCACTATTCATCTATACCCTCATCCATAATTTCCCTAACATAAATGACTACTTAACCATTTATCATCCATCTTCTATAGTCCAACATTAGAGAAATATTCATTTATCTAATATCCCTTTTCCCATCCCGTGAAGTAAATAAATATTTCTATTTATTTAATTCCCTATTTTGTGCACTTTTGATTAAGTTGACTAATTCACTTAATTAGCCTGATCATGCGGTTGCACATTCCTAACCTCTCATTAATCCATTCAAATCCCTCACATCCTCCAAAGCATACAAAGGCATGGGCATGTCCTTTATATGAAAGGTTTTTTTTTCCTCCTTTGATCCTCTCCATTCACTTTATCCAACTCACTTTTCCACCCTTGATTTCCTCTCAATCCAAGGACCATCCTTCTCCTCTAAATCTCTAAAATATAGCTATGTGCCACATTGCATGAGCTATTAAGTGTCATTATTTTTTTAACAAAAAATAATAATCAAGTCTGTTATGCATAAATGACTTACAAAGTGATCTACAAAATTTATGAAATAGTTTTGTGGTGTTAGACTAGAGTGACTTCATTAAGAAACTAAATTGGCAGAAAATGGCTCAATGACAACTAGATTGGTAGCAACTAGATTGGTGGCAACTGAGCTACAAGTCTCCAGATCCTCTATTTTTGTGCAAAATCTTTTATTGTTGGCATTTTGGCTCCTTTGGAAGTCCCCCACCTTCTCCAAAACTTGAAATTTCTACAGTTGGTGGAAAATGTCTTTTGATCACTTCCTTGTGTCAATTTGAGTCCTCCAAAGCTATCCTCTGTTTTGCAAAGTTGTCTTTAGGATGATCTACAAATGAAAAAATGAAACTTTGCATGGATTTTTGTTAGTTCTTAATCCATGTTAATCAATAATAAATACATAAAATAATGCAATCTTTTGTATTTCATATAATAATTATTTCTCTATTAAAACATAATTTTGGATGAATGTTTCATGGGAAAATAAGGAAAAATGGATGATGGTATATTCCTACCTCATCAACATCTTCACTGTTAATACATGAATTACTAATATCTACAACTATGTCATGCTTAGATTTTGGTTCTTCATCAATTTTTATATTTTTTTTATTCAACATGGGTAAATACTTTTGACCAGAGCTATGAACTAGGTATAATATTAGGTGGGTGGGGGTAAGACTGGACCTCATGACCTTGTGCCTACCACAAGAATCTCTTGCCAATCGAGCCAGGCATCCTGCCCAAAATAAAGTAGCTAAAGTTGTCACAATTGTGTAACGTGCCATTCAAGACTAAGGTGTCCTCAGGGGTAACTAAACCTTGATCTTCATCATGAGAACCAAGAGGCTCAACCACGTGACCACACCCCAATTTACTCATCAATTTTTGTATTAATAACACTAGTAGAATTTGGCAAATGAATGACTACGTGACTAAAACTTTTAGTCACGACAACTAAAAATGAGTAAATTCTAGTCATTTTTTGTAACACAACTATAAATGACTAATTTGATCATCATAAGTGACTAATTTGATTGTCAGGTAATAAAACACAACTAAATAATTGGTCACACAAAAAAATTAGACAATATGATATTAAAGTGGGTAATTAAAAAAATATTTCATTGGCGGAAGTGGGAAATATTTCGAAGTCCGCAGAGAGGGAAATTTTTTTGATGAAAAATAATTCAAACAAAAGAAACCCCTGTATCATATTGAACTGATCAAGAATTGATAAAGAAGAGTCATGGCTCCTTGCTTTGTAATTCCTGATACTCTCAAAGACTTGGAAGATATGTCGGATGAAGAAGACCACCTCTATGCTCAAGACATTGTTGAATTGGATGCGCTGTCACCTTCAAAAATAGACGAGCTCGTCAAGGGTTGGATTTCTATACTTTTTCACTGTCTCCAATAATTTTTGAAAAAAATCAAGTTTCGATAACACCCATTTTGTTGAAAATGAGCAGAGTTAAATTGGTTGATAATTGGTGTTGTATAGTTCAATAATCTGGTGGTTTAAACTATTACCTTGGGTGTATAAGTTAGTAATATGCAATAATTTTTTCAAGGTGAACTAACATGCCATGTAACCATCAAATTAGTTGCCCAACTTCTGCTACCCTTCTCCTATCAAACACTCGTAAGTTTTCCAAAACCAAACCTGTCTTCTTCTCTTGACAAATGAGGGTTGTTGAATAAGCATTCAAATCCTACTTCTTTCTAGCATTTTTAATCTGTAAATTTGCTTTGCTAGATGATCTTTGAAAACATATGGATGGTGATAAATAAACTACCATTCTTTAATGCTCTTTTTGGTTGCACCATGTAATCATCTTTAGTTTATTAGCCAATGTATAGTGGTTTTCAGTTAGGTTTTGATTTATATAGTGTGCTCTGCATTTTCTAGGGGTGGCATTTGACCTGGCTGATAAGGATATGTTTTGTGTGGAGGAGCAACAACTATTTGATTAAACGTACTCTCTTGTTAAGGGATTCTAATTTATCCAACCCTCAGCCAAAGGATACTTTATCAAAAGCCTTAGATCTAATTTTAGCATCCTGCTTCTAAATATAATGATGCTTTCCTCTCATTCCACTTCTAACAGTCCATCTCTGAATGATCAGATAAGCTCTTGTCAAAATATGCTTAAAATTTACACTTATATTCTTTAGATAATTCTTTTCATTGAAGAAGTGCAACCTAAGCAGCCTGGTAATCGTATTTTATTTAATATTAAAGAAATTTTATGTGCTTTATATGAAGTGAGTGAAATTTTGAGCTTGAGTATACTATCACTAGCCACTATTGTTATGGCTTCTTTATCCTAGTCTATTGTTTATACTTGGCTAAGCATAGCTATCTAGAGATTTACACAAAAACCTGGTAAATACTTATGCTAAACAGAAGATTCCACAGGCTTCTATTATATGCTCTTGCTAAGGAAAGGTTTATAGAGAGCTCCAAAGAAATCCATCAAAACGGACATATTTCCTAATTTTTCTTGACAAGCATAAATTTAGGAAGTTATAATAGGTTGCCTATTGGCAATTTTAAATTTTGAGCTTTTCTCCATTTCCATCATTTATAGAATAGAGAATAGATTTGGAAATGTTGTTTGGCATGCTTCATTTTGTATAAAAGTAATTTTTTTTGCTAAGTTCTACTAGGTTGACTAGCTCATCAAATCTATAAATTCTATACATGGACAAGATTACCAAGCATCTAACTATCCACCTATCCAATAGTTAAGTGATCCTTGTAGTGGTAATCACCACTATGAATGGATATCTCTATGCAAATATATAGTTTTGATTGTCAAACATCATTAAAGAATCCTTGATAAAGCTTCACAGGTCTTTCCATTTAGCATTTCATCTAAATAATTCCTTAGATTTATAGTATAAAGTGATAGGGAAAAGTCATACAAAGAAGAATGACTCATAAGGCAGTAACTTAAGTATGGACTGTCTTATCAAGGACAATGTGAATGATACTAATATGGATTTGAAAAGTTATTAAAAGGGGACATTTGGCAGTCATATTTCTCATGACTTTGGTGATGATAGATTAGATAAAGAGAGGAGTTGACTGTCCATGTGTTCTCTAAGTAAATAATGATGAGATGGTGATCTTGTATCCTATGCAAATTTAAAAGGTAGTGATCATTGTGACCATCAACAAAAGACAATAATAGTTGAGAATATCATACTCATGCCAAAGGAAACTATACAAAGTCAATGAAGATAACAAACTGTACAATAACCATGAAAAGGTGTTGATGTGTAATGTGTTGAACCTGTTTGTATTTTTAAAAGATCTTTTTATGTGTTATTTTATTATTATTTTGTGTGATCTTTCAGACTAGATAGAAGAATGCAGAAAGGTTTTTAGTTTTCCTACAGATGTCTTGCTGGAGCATATAATATATTGTATATAACAAAAACTTAGAAAATATACAACAGATATGAGGAAACTATCAACTACCTAGATAGTTAAATGACCAATAATGAATTACTATGGCATACCCATGTTGAGATTTGCAACTTCATACAATAGTTGTAGCCAGACTAGAAATGGGTATGGCTGGAAATCACTCCAATCTCCCAAGAAATGCAAAGTATCGAGAATACAAATGATTGATAGAAAATAAGGGCCCTAGACAGCTCATACAATACAAAATAGAAAATGCCCACAAGAAAGAATGAAGCCCAAAACCCCCAATGTCATGCCTGGACATGTACGACCATGGCTGGAAGGTATTATCAGTAGCAAGGATAGGAAATAATCTCTGAAATTCTTCTGCAATAGACTAAACCTGTCAATAAGGTGGGGCGATCAGATTAGGAAGAGAAATATTCAAAGAAACCACACAAATCTACCCATAAATATGGTACGGCCTCCATGAGGGGTGTACAGCCAGCCAAGGAAAAACACAACAGATAATAATAGCTCCAAACCCCAAATAAATCTACCCTTAATCAGCCATAAACCAATCTTTCCAATCTGTAAATGCAAACTCTCAATAAAATGCAAAAGATATATCAAGAAATGCATCAACTCCACAATCTGTCAACTCCATTGAAGCACAATAGTGAACACTAGATATATCCACCTCGAAAGCACCTTTGGGTGGTATTGTAAACCTGTAGAATACTGCTACTCAGGGAGGTTTTCATTTGCAAGAGCCTTTGGTTCGAATCCTCAAACCCTAGAGCCAAGCTCCAAACCCTCGCAGGGAAAATCTCAAAAGAGAAGAAAATAATAATCCAAGCATATCCAAATGAGAGCACTTTTCCCTCTTTTATAACTCTCTAAGAGGGGGGTTTTACTTTGGAGGGAAACATTTCTTTTAATTTCACTTTTTAATATTTCCCAATGTGAGCACTCCATAAAATGACTTAAGTGACTTTTAAATACTTTATTTTTCATCACTTAGCCAATAAAACCCAAAGTCCAATATTAAATAATAATATTAATTTACATACTTTAAAATGGAGGCCCAAATGAACTCAGAATTCAGTGATCTATAGCTTGCCGGAAAGGTCTCGACGAGACGCATCTAACCCCACTTTGAAAATCCTGATCTGACACTAAACTCAAACTTACTAAAAATAGTAAGTAATGACCATAAGCACACTAAGCCAACATAGAGGATGCCGAATGGATCCACACCCATATGATAACTCTAAGCTCAATGCAACATCTGGGAGACCCAACAACTGACTGCCAAGTCACCAAAACTATGCCAAACTAACACTTACTAAAAATAGCAGTGTTCTCTGAGGACCAAAGAGAACAAACCTAAAAAGATTGCTAACATGCAAGCACTTACTATAAATAGTAAGTACAAACAAGTTGTCTGAAATCTCTCCGGAAAGTGTCAACTAGCTCCATTGGATCACCCAAACACCCTGGTGACATCTAAATACTCCTCTGATTATGCTGTCACCAAATCTAAAAGTGAGCTCTGACTGAACTACAAGAGAACTCAAAAATGGGGACATTACATGATGCCATTAAGAATGATAGTCCATAAAAGCCTATGCACGATCATGAGGGTAGTAGATAGGTGGAAAATCCTTAGCCATAGATTAGACATCATGATAGTCATATTCATTGCTCTAAGGACAATCATGTATAAACATAGTGACTGTCAAATGAAGGAGAAAATAGAAAAGGACATGGTAGAAGATAGTGATGCAATTACTTGAAGGACTACTATGATTGTGATAAAATCATGAGGATAGGTAAGCTCACAGAGGAAGTGCACAAAAAGTACAAATGGATAGTAATTTTCACATGGTAATAGTTTGTGACATGATAGTCATGTAAGCCTTAGAGATTAGAGATAGATGAGCAAGACAGTCAAAACTATAATGGGTTGTCTACTATGAAATGATGATTAAAAACCATCTGAGTAAAACTATGTTTGAATTCATGACGACACATTGAACATCATATCCATTCACATGAAATAACACTGTATTGGTTGCAAGAGTATTGTCACTTTGGTAAAAAGGATTGTCATGTTTTATATTTCAAGTGGCAGTCATACACACAAACTACATTAAGGGACAAGCTATAGGAAGTGACAAACTACAAGAAGTGATAGTCTTAAGAAATGGTCTAGAATTTAATGAAAATGACTGAACCTTTTCAAGTTTTGATAGTGATAAAAATTTTGGAGAGAAAAGAATGCACAATCGACTTATTAAGTGGACAATCCATGGCATTAGGGATGGTATCATAGTGTATTGGGAGCTAGTAGCTAAAATCCCTTAAAGCTCTCCTACGCCTGCAAGAGATTGTTAACCATTTCAAAGCTTTAACACATATCTTATGAACATGGTAAAGGGGTTTTGGTAGTTTTGGAGTGATAGAGATTATAATGAGAAGTTGAGAAGATATAGGGGTCAGTTTGGGTGACTTAGAGGGCAGTTGGCAAGCATATAAGAGTCTTTTAATAGTTTCCAAAGAAAATTGAAAGGTCAAGTCAAAGTTTCTTAACTCAATCAAGCAAAGACAGTTTTTAGGTGCCTATGTGGAGATCAAGCAACCAAGTCAATCTAAAAAATCATTAATTACCTTTAATTGCTGACCTATATTCTCTCCCATGCTGGGATAGATAAATAATATGCCTAGAGACAATAAGAGTCAGTTCTTGCATTTGAACTTCCATCCACTTTTTGGCTCCATTTGTTCTTTTGTGCTTTTACTATCTTTTTCTTATTCAAAAAGTACAATATTGAAGACATTATGGAGAAGGTGGTAAAGCTTCTTGCATACATTGTGATAAAAAATATCTTTGTAGATTTCTATTAGGAAAGACAAAAAAATCTAGCCCGTTGGCTTCTATTTGATAAAAGTGCAAATGATGATCATGAACAAGGTATCTGAACAACAAAGTAGGACTTTAGACTGTTTAAGAAGTTGGTTTCTAGTATACTGAAAATAGTAAATCATTGTAAGCCAGATTTTTCTTTTATTTTTTGTACTGATAACCTTAACTATTTCTATGATAGGTTTATCTACATGTTTCTTGGCATCATCATCATTGCTTTCTCAAGAGTTTTCATTGATCCAATTTTCATAGTGATAACAAATGGCTATTGTTAATGCTTTGTAATCTTGATTTTTATCATGCACTGGATACTCTCTTGATTTACATATAAAACAATTACCATTAGCACTGCAATCTTGAGAGCATGTACTACCAAGCAAGCTCTTTACATATTGTTTATCCTACACACTAAGTTGTGAACTTTTGAGCTTGGTAGATTTGTGGAAGCTCTTTATGTAAGTTAGCCTTTCATTTACTAAATATTATGTTTCATGTTCTCAAGGAGACCATAGGAATTTAGGGGTACTTCTATTGAATGGAAGCTATAGTAAGAGTTTCAACCATTTAAATTTATGGTTAGAACTATCTGTCAAGTGTTCAGAAAACATTTCTTTAATTGCCTTTTATATGCTTCTAAACCCAAGTTGGCCTCATTTGATAGGTCCATTGCATGCCTATCATGCACTCATGTATAGATTTGATGATAATCAATGGAATGAAAAGTATAAGACAATTTGATAAGATGGCCAATCCATATGGTAAAAAAAAAGTGTAAATATGACGTTTGATTGACTTATTTAATTGGCCATTTAGCTTTGTTGTATGCTATGTTGTTGATTGATTATATTTCACATTATTTAAGCATTAAAACCAATACCCAATAGCATGGTGTCTACAACTGGATACTCTATCCTTAATTTTACATATTTTTTGTATTTTGTTACCCTTTAAATAATACTCAATTATTATATTTTCCATCTTATAGAGGATGTTTGTGAGCACCACACATTATGGATGGATATACTTCTGTTATAGTAGGTGCTCTGATGTTTGCACAAAATAATAACCAGATTCCAATTCAACATAAAGGCTCATGTTGCAAATTTAAAATTTTCATTTGAATTCTTGTGCCATCTGCAATTTGTTGTAATTTAGAAGTTGATACTATGTGATTTCACTGTCACCCCTTTGGATGATTATGAGTCGACAAATGAAATCAACCTCCCTTTCATTGACTATTATAGCTTTGTTTCTTGTCATACCTTGTCCTTTTTCCTTTAGATTTTCCTATGCTTTATGTAGTATATTCCAAGCTCAATTTATGATGATCATCTTTCTAAAGGTTATTTGATTTTGGTTCACTTGTCATACAAGGTGCAAGCCTTTACACATACCACTACCTTTTAGACTTCTTTTCTTCAATCATTAAGACCTCCATGCTACCACTAATACTATAATTATGACCATTTATATGATGAACTTTTAATAATGGCATGCATGATCTTTGATCACAATCAACAAGTAATTTTCTAAGAGATCTTAGTAATCACTCATGGAGTTGAATCAAGCAATTGCAGTTTTCTCTTTGGTTTTGTTAAGGGAAGCTAATAATTCTCAAACCAAACAACTGCCATCTTACCCATACTACACAAGACACAATCAAAACTTGAAGATGTCTTTTCTTGATATGGACTTGGTGGCTACTTTCATGCTACAAAACCATTGTGTATTCCCTTTCTGATTGTACATTCATGATCACTCATGATTTCTCTTCTATAGTTTCATTATGCTAGTGTTTTCTTATGTTGTCCTTCTAATGTCAACTCGTCTTCAAGGCTTTTTCAACTCAAGCTAGCCTATCCTCTTATGCAAAGAGTAGTTCAAAAACATGTTATCAAAAATAGAGATGATTTTAGTCTCATGCCCTCCCATGAAATATTTTCATGCATGTTTGAGATCTCTACAAGGTGATGAAAAAGGCCTAAGGGTTTGGTAGGGTTTTGAGTATTCTTATTGTTTTATTGGTAATGTTGTCACTAAGTTCTGTCCTTGCCCAAAAATAGTCACTTGAGAAATTGCCATGATGCTCTTGACTGTAAATTACTTTGTTCTTCCAACCTTCTCACTACAGGTTTGATTCTTCAACTCTACCAACTGCCCTTCGATCTCACTATCTTTTCATGCTCTTGCATCTATTCTCTTATGAATTTATTCTTATGACTTTGAAAGCTATCACTAGGTCTATTATGACTATTAGGTCTTTGAGGGTATATGATTTTCTACTATGAACTCTTAGACTATCATACTTTTGATGACAATTCTCTAAGGATGTTTGCTCACTGACTTAACTCTCTGTATATTCTCCATTATGCATTGAAAATTCATGGTTTCTAATTAACTATTTATTGGTGTAACCATTGCCATGTTTCTTGGGACTGTCATCCCTATAGGATAGTTCCTTATAGATCTAAATGTAATTTAAAAGGTGCTTATAAATATTGACAAGTTTCATAAGACTGTTGTGTCAAGGTAGTAGATGGTTTCATTTGAGAGATTATGCCCAAAAATAAATGGTTCCAAGAAATCTTGGTCACATGAGTCGACATCTTGATTATGATATTGCCCCAAGAACTTGTTAGGACTAATAAAATTAGCCTCCACTTCCCACAAACATCTATTATCCCATCAAATATCCTTGTTGGAAAATGGTCAGCGCTCCCCATGGGATTTGTGACATGGACTAACCACCTCCCGTGGATTCATTAACTCTGGCGCTTGTATCAGAAATTGAAAGGTCAACCTTTTGGTTTAATGGCAATTGTGGGCCAACAATTGGTATCAAAGCAAAAGGTCACGGGTTCGAATCCCCCTAGCTAATGTTGGGGGGACTTTGTTGGCAAATGGTCACTGCTCCCTATGGGATTCATGACATGGACTAACCGCTTCCCATGGATTCATTAACTCTAGTGCTTGTATCAAAAATTGAAAGGTCCACCTTTTGGTTTAATGGCAATCATGGGCTAACAATCCTATCATCTAATATGTCACTCAAAACTTTATCCTTCAAATACTCCATTTACCTGCCCTATAATTGTCACCCCACTAGATGTACATTTACCATCATACCCATTTATCAAAAGATTCATGTCGGGGAGACCATGTTATTTCGGTAGGAATCATTTCATGGTCCCTTTGATAGAGCGATGAAATAAGACAATGAGAAGGTCATCAAAGAGAATGCACCATATCGGGGGGACTTGTCTTAGTGTCCCTTCGATAGTCTGAATAAAGCTTCATTGAAGACACTTTGATATGTCAAAAGGAAAGGTTTTGAAGTCTCTTTGATAACTCAGGAATGCTCTGTTCGCTTATTGAATCTTGTGACTCAAGAAGAGGAGCTTGAAGTGATCATTTTGTGCTTTGGGGAGTAATAGTGGTAGATATTATGAAGCTATTTATAGAATTCAAGATCTAAAAACTTTAAAATTGGCTCATATCAAAGTGATTTCATTATGTGAAAGGGACGAGAGACTTGCAAAGTGAAGAGTAAATCAAAAACTTGATAGGGAGATGTGTAGAAAGATGGAATATTACAAGAGGCAAGAGGTTACCCACATCACTGCAAGAGGTCCCTAGAGCTAGTGCAGTATCATGGTAGAGCCTCCCGCATCACTGCAAGAGCCAAGAAGACACAGTGCGATGTAGCAGTAACATCCCGCATTACCATGAAGGCCGAGCAATAAATGTGCTATATGGCGGTAAATCAAATATTTTTCCCACATCACCATAAGCATCAAGTCAAAATGGTGCGAGGTTGCGGTATGGTACCGCACTGCCGCAAGCCACTTTACTGACCTCTGTGGGGTGCTGGTAAAGGCCAAAAGTAGTCTGGCTTTACACTTGCCAATTGCATTTGCTTGAAAGTTTCTAAAGCCTTTTCAACAAATCCATTTTGTACACATCTCGCAACCATTACATTCCATGAGATGACATCTCTTTGAGGCATTCTACCAAATAGTTCACATGCCTTGTCAATGCTTCCACATTTTGCATACATGTCTACCAGGGAAGTTGAAACTACAATGTTTGATAAAATTCCTCTATCCATTACTTTTTTATGGATGTCCATACCTTGTTCAATGCTCCTGTTTTGGCATAGGCAGGAAGGATGCTGGCAAAGGTTGTGGAATTTGGCTTTACACCTACCAATTACATTTTCTTGAAAGTTTGTAAAGCCTTTCCAACAAATCTATTTTGTGCATATCTAGCAATAATTGTAGTCCAAGAGATGACATCTCTTTGAGCCATTCTATCCAACTGTAATATCTGACAAAAATCCCCCTTCCATTATGCTTTGAAGGATGCCCATTCCCTGTTCCAAAGCTTCTATTTGGGAACATGCAGGGAGGATGCTGGCAAAGGTTGTATAGTCTAGTTTTACACCTACTACATTTGCATGAAATTTTATAGAGATTTTTCAAAAAATCCAATTTGTCATACCTTGCAATCATTGTAGTCCATGAGACAACATTTTGTTGAGGCATTCTATCAAATAGTTCATATGCCTTGTCCATGGTTCCACATTTTGCATACTTGTCTACCAAGGTAGTTGCAACTACAATATCTAACAAAATTCCTCTATCCTTCATGCTTTGATGGATGTCCATACCTTGTTCCAAAGCTCCCATTTTGGCATAGGCAGGGAGGATTTTGGAAAAGGTTGTAGAGTCTGGATTCACACCTGCTAATTGCATTTGCTTGAAAGTTTCTAAAGTCTTCTCAAAAAGTTCAATTTGTGCATATCCTACAATCATTGTAGTCCATGAGACCACATTTCTTTGAGGCATTTTTTCAAATAGTTCATGTACTTTGTCTATGTTTCCACATTTTGCATACATGTCTACCAGGGTAGTTGCCACTACAAAATATGACAAAATTTCTCTATCCTTTATGCTTTGATGGATTTCTATACCCTATTGTAAAGCTCCCATTTTGTCATAGGCTGGGAGGATGCTAGAAAATGTTGTAGAATTTAGCTTTAGAATTGTCAATTGCATTTTCTTGAAAGTTTTGAAAGCCCTTTCAACAAATCCATTTTGTGAATATCCTACAATTATTGCATTCCATGAGATTACATCTCTTTGAGGCATTCTGTCAAACAGTTCATGAGTTTTTTCTATGCTTCCACATTTTGCATATATGTCTACCAGAGTATTTCCAACTACAGTATTGGACAAAAATTCATGTTTCATTATGCTTTGATAGAGGTCCATATTGTGTTCCAATGTTCCCATTTTGGCACAGGTAGGGACGATGCTGGCAAAGGTTGTGGAGTCTGGCTTTACACATGCCATTTGCATTTTCTTGAAAATTTCTAAATTTTTTCAACAATTCATTTTGTGCATATCCTGCAGTTCTTTGAGGCATTTTGTCAAACAGTTCATGTGCCTTCTCTACACTTCCACATTCTACATACATGTCTAGCAGGGTTGTTGCAAGTACAACATCTATCAAAATCCTCTCTTTTATGCTTTGATTGATCATGTTGTATGTGTTAGAAATCATAAATTTGTGTTAGAAATGAGTGTGGGAAGTATTAGCAAGCTTCTTAGCTTATGGAGTAATGATTGAAAAAGCTATGATTATGTTGGAGAGACAATCAACAGATTCATGTAGTTCCATTAACCTAATTTGGTTACTAGTGGACAATAATATATAAATTTTCAAATTCCAAATTTGTACACTCAATACATGTCACATTGTTACCACTGCAGCATGGCCTTGAGTTAATCTTTACACATTTCTTTAAAAAAAAAAATTCCATGAAGGAATCAAGGCTTCCATATACTTCAACGGAAATTTTATTTATTGCATATCTTTTTTTATGATCTTTTTTATCAAGTCCAGCAATTGTTAGTTTTTTATTGATAATGTTCTATAGATTTTTCATTATGGTCCAACTGGGAAAACTTTAAAAAAATCACTGATCGAGTACTGGAAATTGTATTTTTTCTTTGCAGGTCCTCTCTTTGTTGTTTGCAATAATCCTTCGTATCATGGTTTCACCCACAAGGAATGATTATCACAATGATATGACTATAAAAGAATAAGAGGACCTCTTCAAAAGGCAGTGATAGTCATTTGAGGCTGAGTAGCACTTAAAGACCCATGGATGATAGGGTTACATTGAGATCCATAAGTAGAAGACACAGGGACGTTTGAAATAATATAGTGAGAAGAGTGTGAAGAGATTGGATAGTTTCAATCTAACCCGGAAACACAAAGTGAAGGTCTTGATCAAATGGCATCATGGCAATGACAGTGTTTCCAAAATAATTATGACCATGGTAGAAGCACTCCTCAAACTTGAGTGAATATGTTTGCAAATGAGGATGTATGACAATGAGGATTGAAAGGACAGTCTGTGAAAGAGCTTCCAGCTATGCATGAAGAAAACCTACAAGTGACTATCAAGGGGCAAAGATTCATGCAAAAGACAATGATCATGCAAGCATTAAAAGATAATCTTAGAGTCAATGAGAAGAACTATGCAAAGGTTACAATCTTGTTAGTGTCTCAAGAGGCATTTAAAGGGGTAAGGAGATAGCCTTCTACTATGCATTTAACAGTGCCAAATCTCATGATAGTCAAAAGTCTTCATGTTAGATGCATGAACACCTAGGACAGTGCCATAGAGTTGGTACAAGTGAGCAACAACAAGGTTGAGGGTTATCATGAGCTATCTTCCAAGACACAGATATTTTGCAATAGCAATATCATAATGGGATGTTGATCTCTATGTTAGAGGTGATTATATGATATGATAGTTGTTCATTATAGTAATGTGATAAGTGATAGGACCAATGATGGACTGTGTGAACTTGTAATAGTCTGGCAGATGACATAGAGTGCATACCTAGGCAACAGTAGTAGTGATGAACTGTTTTCAAGGAATTTGGAAAAGTTATAGTTATTCCAAAGGTAGTCAAGGCATTCAATATAGGGGCAGTGTTCTACATTGATGGGAGGCATAGTACAAGTGAAAGCATGCCTAAATAATGAGCTAGGTAGTGACAGTCATGAGGTATTGTTATTTTATAAAAGGAAAATGCATGACAATAGGTTGACAAGTGATTGGACAATGCATTTCAAGAAGCTACAAGTTTGATTAGGACAATGCATAGCCTAGTCATAAGGCAATTTTGAATAACAATCCATGACAATTGAGGCATCCTACCAAAGATGAAAGTCATCAAAGGCATAATCATTAGAGATAAGGACAATTTATTGCTACATGTAACAATTCATAGTGGCAGCTTATGAACTAGAGCAAGTTGGGTGCATGAGATAGGGTCTCTATAGAGATGACAATGTGTTCTTGAACTAGGATAGTGAGCTTCATGGGATAGTCATGGATTTGTGAAGAAAACATCTATGAATGTCTTTGTGCTTCTATGCTCAGTGATACTCAGAAAATCAATTTCTTGCTCATTCTTTGAGCTATGTATTGTAACCATGAAGGTTTTTTTAGCAAAGAGAAAGCATTGTAACATATTTTTAGAGTATGTTGTTTGTAAGCATTTCTGATCAATAAAACAAGCTATTTTTACCTTCTCAAAGTTGTTTCATTGTGCAAGCTTCAAAATATACTACTAAATATACTAATGACTAAATGCAAGCTTCAAAATGACTAAATATACTACTAATTGATGCCCATTAATAATTAAATTGACTAAATATACTACCAAATTGATCAAAATGATGATTAAAATTAATGACTAAATACACTACCAATGGATAGAAATCACTGAATAAAAATGACTAAATAAGTGACTAGTTAACAACAATCAATGACTAAATTAACAACTAAATATATCAGTGAATAAAAAATGACTAAATAAGTGACTAGATTACAACAATCAATGACTAAATCAATGACTAAATATACTACCAAATTGATCAATCAAAACAACCAATAAATGACTAAAAATGGTTTAGTCATCAATTTGGTGGCATTATAAATGATTGGCAATAAACTACTAATGGTCATGTGACCATGTTTGGTCATTTATAAGCAATTTTTAGTAGTTTTTTCAGTCATATATTGTTGTTTCTATACTAGTGTAATATTCCCTAATGAATATATTCTTTTGTATCCATTGTAGACACCTAAAATTGACTTGCTCTACAAACCAATTTCCCATATTTCTACACCACCAATTATCACTCCTATTAATTAAATAAATTAATTTTATTTAGTTAAATTATCCCTAACCATCTACCCTTAACCATTTATCCATCCTTTGTGATCAATTAATTCATTTAATTTAGCACTATATCTTATAACTATACCCTCATTGATTAAATAAATATTCTCAATATTTATTTAGTTAATTTGTCCATCTCCCTAATCCTTTTTAATTAAATAAACCATACTTATTTAATTAATCTACCCTACTAATCAACCTAAACCTAGCCTAGTTGATTAAATAGCAATTATTCAATTAACTACCCTAGCCTACCTATCCCCTAGACCTAAATTAATTAAGCTAAACACTTAATTAAACCTTGTTTAACCCATTCTCCCACACCCTTTCAATAAAAATCATTTTTTTATTCAAAGGGTCACATCTTCCTCTTACACATGTAAGTGTACATGTGTCCCTAACCTTCCCACTTATCTTAGTCTTCATTAATGGAAACTCTTCCCCATGTGTGAATTAAAAATTCACATCTAACTTGTCATATCCAACTCTTCCCCCAAAATGAATTTTTAATTCATTTTAATTCTCATCACCCTTCCCCATGTGAATTTAAAATTCACAAATAATGAGAGCCATCCAATCTCATTGACCTAATCTTAACCCTTGATCTCTTTTACCCAACCCTCTTGTGACACTTGTCACAAGACTACAACTCCAATCCAAACCCTAATCCTCAAGAATTCCTAGCCATTGATCTAAACTTTCAATCCTCACCCTCCATCCTTTTATCAAAAATCTATAAATAGAACCCTCACCCAAGCCATTTTAATAACTTCTTCATCCTATCATCACTATGCCAAAATTTCTCTCATCTCCTCTCATCATACCCTTACCATGCCAAAATCATTCCTCATCCTATAGCCATACTATCTCATCTTGATCTCCATCTAATCTATCCTCAAATCCTCATCATCATATTGTGTTGAAAGCAAGAACAATACACATTCCAACTATCAACTTGGGTAAAGCAAGGAGGGTCTTGGTGGGCAACTCTCCTCAACCCTATCAAGGAGAAGGAAGATCTTGAGATATATTTTATGTGTTTTCATGCATTTTATTTGTGTTTCTAACCTCTAAGATTTTTTTTTCTCTCATCCATCTTTTTCATTTGTGTCTTCTTCTTGCACTACTTCCTCAACAAATTCTTTATTCATATCCATGTATAATGGTACATGTACAATTCTATCTTCCCGATGGCATATAAACTATTCTTCCAATGAATCCAATATTCCCTCACAATTTACAAATGGATCTTTTGATGTGTGTGAACCTACAATTTTGTATGAATGTCTTAAATGTGTGGCATTGAATGATGTATATTTGAGTTCAAGAATGTTCTTAGTTGTTATTCTTGTGCAAGTGGATCATGTGATTGAGATATGCTAGATATTCTCATTTGGAACATGTGTCTTTCTTGTTTCAAATTAGTGTATTGTTTATGGACATGTTACCATGCATCCTAATGTTCCAACATTAGTAGAGTGTATGATGGTGTGTCTTAGACCCAAGGGTCGTGTTATTGAGTAAATAAAGATGCATGTCTTATTGTTTATATGTGATTCTATAACTAAATAAATGTTTTTACATAGTGTAGGGTATGATGGTGCATTAGTGAGTGTGTTAGCTCATATTATTTAATGTTAAAGATATTATAATTACTTGCCTATTCTTCCGTGTTTCCCATTTTATGAATCTAGTTATTGCATGAGTTTCTCCTTAGGAGTTTAGAGAATTCCATACATGATGCAAACCTTCTAGTTATTGCATCAATTTATTATTTGAGGCTTGATTCTATGCATTTAGGTTGTGTATAAACATGCTTTCTAGATAACGACAAAAGATAAGGTTTGAGAGGAAGTTAAATTTGAATTTGTAAGGTGTCTATGTTTCTACTCTTCGTGACAAGTATAGTAAGGATGCTCATGCTTGATAGTACCTCAATGGCCATACATCAACATAATTGCAAACTCTTGCGATCAAAATTTTATCGCAAGTAAGTTTCTTAATTTTTATTGCACTCTCTAAATTTGAAATTTAAATTGTTTTTCATATTTAAAATAATAAACTTGTTACTAATAGTTTAAAATTTTGAAACAAATTTGAAGTTTGATTTACAATTTTATAACTGTAACTCTATCACTTTGCCTCAATAGCTTGCTAGTTCCTCTTGATATGAGTGGAATTGGAGTACATACTCATTCATCTATTTAGTACAATGCAACCAATTGGAAGCAAGTAAGGTAGAGGAGTTAGTTTATGTGCATTCCAACTTGTGCCTTCTTATTCCCACTGAACTGTGATATTGATCTATAATGTATGGCAACAAGATAAACATCAAACCATCACTGTCAAAAGCTCCCACTAAAACATGTAACCAAGGTATCCATGACATTGTGACAACGATCTCCTAAATGAAGATCATCCAAGTTCAACATGACATTGAATGCTTAAAATGGTTCCTTCATATCTATTACCTCAAAATCTTTTTTTTATATACATAGAAGATTCACCTCTACATTTCTCCAAGTTCCTATGGTGGTAAAAAAGCTTACATCTACTAGTGCAAGCTCATATGGAGTATTATACAAGGTTGGTTTACCCAAATTTTCCCATTTCTATTTCTTCATTATACTTACATCTACACCTAAGTTTATTAAAACATTATTTAGCCATTTATTATGGGCTATTAACTCTATTAGAATATGCCAATTCTTCCATTTTCTTGTGGTTTTTACCACATTCCTCACCCATCCACTTTAATTTCCTTTTTTTGTTATAATATATTGCAAATTAAAAGTCAAATTTTCCATTATATTCTCTTCAATAAAATAAGTTTTGTGGTAATTTTATTTTATTTTTCTCTTGAAGAATGTTTTTTTCCATATTAATAATAATATCATGTCTTTTTTTCATTCGGAACTCCTCCTGATCTTTTTCTATATCTTCTTGAATTAGTTTTCCCTTTTGGGTGTTAGTCCCTCCCTAGGTGACTGTAATGTCCCCTTCCCACACATGAGTAGTTTGGTAGCAATTGGCCTATTTTCCTAAGCTTTCTCGTAGGCTAATTGGTTTGGTAAAGGGAAAATAGATTAAATAATTATTTTAAGTTCTCAAAAAGTAACTCTACTTATATTTCTATTTGACAACTTATTTAATTATTTAATAAAAAGTGACTTTAATGTGTGCAGTTAAGTGATGCTAAGCTCAAGGGAAAAACAAGGGACTTCTACATAAAATAAAAGGTTTTATTTTATATTCTTGTGGAGGATATGGGAAAAAGAGGAAATTAATATTTTATTCTCCCCAAAAAGGTTGTAAAAGGAGGAGTTGAGCTTAGAAAGAGGGTTAGACTATCATTTTTATTTTTCTTTTCACTTTGAGTGAGAACCTAAGTTCTCTTATTTCTTGAGGATGAAAACCCTCCTAGATAGATTTGGTGATTTCATTTTGAGGTCAAATTTGTGTTGCAGGTGAATTTTTTTCTAGTTTGTTGTTGAAGATGGATATTTTTTATGTTTTCTAAGAGGTTTATTGGAGGTTTGAATTGACATCTTGTTGATAATTTTTGTAGTGATTGTTTGAGCTAATATGAAGTTTCCTAAATTAGGGTCATACCATTTCATGGTGGAGTTGTACCAATATCTCTACAAGCCATATTGTGTTCCAAGGGAGGCATGAGATAAGAGGATAAGGTACTACCATTTTGATGTGTTTCTTGGTAGTTTGGGAGGTGCCTAGTGTTGTGATGTTCACAACATGCCCCATTTTGCTCCTTAGCAAAACGAGGACCCCTGCTGATGTTTTGCTTTTTTTGCTTCTGCTTGTGTTTTTCTGCTTTCTGGCGGTTTGGTAAAAATGAAGGTCAGGTGCATCATCATCATGATATATGATGAGGTAGGTCATCATCATGAGGTCAGTTTGTCAAAGTTCATATTTTGTTTCTGTGACCTCATATTTAGAAAGAGCTTGAAATTCCATGCAGGTTTGCCTTTTACTTCACTTGAAAATTCGTCCATATGTGAAAGTTATGCACGGTCAAAGTTTTGGTCAAACCTGATAATCGCAAGTGATCATCATATTTTTTCATGTTGACAAGATCATCATGATCTTGGTCTATCACCCAATAAAAATCATGCAGTCGCAATATCCGGACGTCAATCTTAGGTGGTAGTGCCCTTTACCCGTCAAAAGGCCTTATGCGCATCATGATTATTTTAGGAGGGTCATATTTTATAAACTCGGTTTTGCTGTATGAAGAGCATCATCATCATCATATTTGAAACGCCCCCCCGATAATATCCTGAGGTTCAAATATCATGATGACGTCAACTTTAAGTCACGGTAAGTTTCCCCCGTCGAGCGGTCTTTGTATCGCGAGCATCATCATGATATTTTTGCATCGCCTGATCTTATAATATCATGATGATATTATAAGATCACCCTGACTTAGAAAATCCACCTTCGGCATATTTGCATGCGCATGTTTAAAATCCTATCAGAGGGTCATCATCATGATATTTGCTGAAGTTCACTAAGATGATGATGACGACTTCATATCCTCCTGATCTCCTTTTGCATAATCATGATCATCATCCTGATCTTTCACGGGTCATTCGCTGAAATTCGCTAAGTGATGGAGACATCATCATCATAATTCGATAAAGAGGATCATCATATTCATATCCTCCTGATCTCCTTTTGCATGATCATGATGATCACCCTATCTTTTTGAAGAAGAAGGCGATATTCCATTCCTCAACAGCATGATCATATTTTACAATATCACCCTAGCGCAAATATCATGATGACCTCAACTCATCCTTGTGTTCTGAAAACGAAATATGATGATTACGTCATCATGATAATTCGATGAGGAGGATCATCATGTTTTTATCCTATCCTGTTGTCAAGATCATCATGATCTTGTTTGTCCACCTGATATTTCGTAAAGTCCTCCTGCCGATGAAGTAAGACCTTTTGAAAATATCCTGATGATCCTCATCATCCTGATTTCCCTTCGGCAGGATATTTTCCAAAACATGATCCGGTTAGCGAAATATCATGATGATGTCATGTTCTAAGTTTAACAAAGGCTCCGGATATCATGATGACGTCATCTCGATCTGATAAACGAAGAAGCAAATATCCTGATGATGATCATCATCATCACATTTTTCCCTTCGGCAGGATATTTTCCAAAGCACGATCCGGTTCACGAATATGATGATGACGTCTTATTCTAAGTTCGACAGAAGCCCCAAATATCCTGATGATCATCATCATCCTGATCTTTCGAGAGGGTTGCCTTGGCCGCAAAGGGGTCATATTACATTCATCATCCTGATCATGCTCCTTAGGTGACCCGATATTGCATTTATCCCCTGATCTTAACTGAACATGATGATGACGTCATTTTTTGCACTTTAATGAAACCCGAATATGACGATGACGTCACCATCATCTTCCTTTCCTCAGCAGCAGGATTATATTCCATATCCTCCTATTCTTCTTCAACATGATGATGATGATGTTGTTCTTTTCTCCAATATGCAGAAGCGGAATATCATGATGACGTCATCTGGAACTTCTCAGAAGGGAGAGCATCATATTTCCAGAATATCATGATGATGAAGTGAATATCGACCAACATGTTTTTTTTGACGCGCCGATAGCGATAGTCATGCCGATGGGCGGGAAATGAGGCGGTGGAATTTTAAAGTGTTTTTTTTGGCACCTGTGGCATTTTCCCGGTCAGCGATAGTTGACCCGATGAATTTTGAGCAGTCTGAACGCATTTTGGACGCGTTTTGAGGAGTATTCTAGATCTGATTTCCACAATCTTGTGCAGTCACCTGGGTTTAAATGGTTATTTTAATTTCATGCTGTTTATGTGATAAATGAAATACTTATTGCTTGTCTTGTCTTGCAGGCTTGCAGTTGAGGAAGCAGCTGGAAAGTCAACACAATGACCTCATGGAGGAAGGAAATCTGATCTCAGGAGCAAGAAGATAAGGATGAAATGCGAAAAGTCAAGGCCATTCAAGTAAAGAACAAGGTTGCAGCTGAAGGTATTACTGCAACAGACAAACAGAAGTTATTACCCAGCTGCCGGAACTTCTCAAAAGAGGCAATATTTCACCCAGATTTGACACTGCTCAGAGATATTTTTGAGAACTGGTTCACCTGTATTTATTGCTGTAACCAGGGGTTTGAACCAGGGGTTCAGTTAGGTTTTTGCTGTAGTGAGGACAATCAGAATGTCTTTATATTGTGCCTCTCTACACTGTAATACTTTACAACAGGGATTTTAGGAAAACAACAGTGGCTACAACAGATTTTTTTTCTTTTAGAAGCATACAGCAAGTTAGCATAGTTTAGAAGTAGAAGAAGGAGGTCGCCTGTTTGTCTGCAGTAAGGTGCGCGTGGAATGTCTGGCTGCCTTACTGTATCTGTAAAGCTTGTAAGTTCTCTGTAGTATGATCAATGAAACTAAGAGTCATTCCTACATTGTAAATCATGTATGACTATTCATTTCTAATACAATAGAATCTGGAGTTCTGCATCTATCTTCTGAGTGTTCTCCTGCTCTTCTTTGTGTTTTGAAATATTTTCTTTGAGAGCTTGCAATTTTAAATGTATGTTTGTGAAAATGCTCAGAACTTACATTTAAGGTTTTTACTGTGGATTTGATCAAATTACTGTGGTATTTACATAGTGCATAATAGAAACAATTAGATCCTTCGGTAGATTAAGTGAGGTATAGATTAGATCTTTCTAACTTTTCCCAACCCATCTGAAATATTTAGCTGAAAACGTAGAAATCTAAAGGAAATTGTCTCAAATTTGAAGAAGCATGCATAACAGAGCTATAAGTAGACAGTTTTCATAAATAGATAAAGAAGAAAGCTGCAAAAATTCAAGAAAACCCTCTAAAACTTGTAGCACAGTATCACTTTTATGCAAATGAACAGAATACTTGTTGAAATCTATGACCTCTTTGCATATTCTTAGTCCAGTAAGCCACCAAACAAACCTAAACTACGTAAGGCCCCTTGAACATTACAGCTTCACATTGACCAACTGAACTTGACCAACCGAACCATTGTAGACTTGGGATTAGTTGAATCTCAAATGATTCCTTCTTATCTTTCAAGTATAGTTTCAGTTCATTATATGTGAATTTTAACTTATTGTTATGATTGCATCAAAACAGTCATCAACAGTTTTCTGGCGCTAGAAGGAGGGCCATTCCTGAGTTAGGTTTCATTTCAAACTGGCTAACGACAGTAATAGAGTGACTAGGTCTAGGTCCAGTTCAGGAGATATATTTGTGCAACTACCTGATACAAGGCGAAGTAAAAGCCCTTTAATTTGGAATCCAAAGATATCGCAAGCAGGAAGTTCATCTGGAACACCTCCTGGGTCACCTTTTAACATCCGTAGTATTGTAAGTCCTGACAGATCACTGTTCAGATCTTTAAATCTTGGTTCAGGCACTCCTGGAGGTCTCAATCCTCCTCTAAATCCTAATCCACCAATCAATCCAGGTATTTCTACAAGTTCAAGTCAAGCTCAACCACCTACAATGGCTTATTTCGATGTCAATTCTCCCATATTCTTCAATGATTATCATGACATGCCAAAAAATTTGGAAAAGATATGTCCCAAATACCAGTTGCATCAAGACCCAGAAGATCATATTAGAATATTTAAGGAAGCATGTTTTAGGGCTATGTTAGAGCACGAGGATGTTGTGTGTAGATTGTTTCCTTACACCTTTAATGAGCAGGCCTCTAGCTGGTACGTAAACTTACCCAATGGTTACATTTCTTCCTGGGCACTTATGGAAGAAGCATTTCTGTCAAGATTTAGAGGACCCATTGACCCTTGTGCTTTGTATCATAAACTGGCTGCTATAAAACGAGGTGAGGGAGAGCTAATTGCTAATTTCAATGACAGATTTCAAAAGGCCTATTCTAGGCTAGTAGCCCCTTATACCATAGATGATGCTCCCTTGTTGGCTATGTACTATGCTGCCTTGGATCCTTTAACTGCCATGTTTGTCAAAAGAAAACCTGACATGGATTCAATATCCAAAGCCTATAAAGAGGCAGCCTCAGTGAACCAAGAAATGAGGCATACAACTTATAGTCCATTTGTCAATGGAGGAAATTTTGGGGTGCAGAATCAGGCACACCCATGGAACGGAGTCCCTGTACAGCATGCTCCACTAGTAAATCCGGTTCCTTCTTACACACCTGTGTATAATCCTACTCCAATCCAAGCTATAACTCCTTACACGGCTAGTACTTCCAATAACAGTCAAAATAATGGTCAGCCTTTCTTCCAACTTCCTAGAGATGTAACTGTGGCAAAAGCACAAGAGGATAGGGAAGAAATCAAAGAGATTACTGCACATTTGAAAAGATTAACAACCGAAGTGACACAGCTAAGAAATGAGAACCTCTATGGAAGAAGCAACCAAAACTACAATCCACCTCAAAATCACAACCAAGGCCAAAATCAGAATTATAGTCTCAACCAAAATCAGTAGTACAATCAGAACCAAAGCTACAATCAGCATCAAGGCCCCAGTCAGGGGCAACCAATGCAAAATAGGGGGCCAGTGATAGATAATAGGACCTGGGGCAATAATAACAAAAATCAGAATCAACCTAGGCCACCCAAGACATGGAACACGGGGCCCAATAACGGTACTCTGGCTTCTCCTTTTGAGAATACAGATAATCATGGTGCAAAACAAACAACTAGCATACAAATGGCCAATACAGCACCCAAAAATTGGTGCAGATTTCACAATACCAATGCCCATGCTGAGCAAGACTGTCCACAGTTCCACTTGGCAGCTAGTATTTTCAACATAGATGTACAGCCTCCTACCTCTGAATTTCTCATTCCTAAGGGTAATGAGGTAGTACCCTCAGAATATGACACAGCATTAGTCTTAGAAACGTTTACCTTTGCAACCGCAGAAGAGAAAGAGGATGAATTGCTAGAGGATGAACCATACTGTTGTGAAAGTCTTTATCCTGAATCAGCCTTTGTGTTAAATGCTTTTCAGTTTCCTTTTGAATCTGAAAATGAGATATTAAATGAAACAGAAGAGGTGCAGGCCTTTCAACAGACAAATAAAAGCCACACCTACAATTTGAGGAACAACCCTAGGCCGGGAGGACCTTTCACCACTTCCACTCCCCCGAATAACATCAATACACCCCCAGATCAGAATGCTAGCAACAATCCTGCCATACTTAAAGCTAGTCAGCACACAAATAACGAAACAGCAGTGCAAAAGGATCAAACAAGTAAGACAGAAGCAATGGAGACAACAAGACTAATGAATTACTTATCAGAGGAAATAAAGAAAATTAAGGTCAGTATACCTCTAAATGAATTATTGAAGACTCTAGGGATCAGAAATGCTTTTTTAAAATCCCTGGATACATCCATAACAAACAAGGTGTCTGCTGATATAACTGTTCCTAATAGTGATTCACCACCTAAGGAGAAAGGTAAGAAAGTTGAGCAGCCTTCCAATACAAATGTGGTAATACATGCGGATAAGAGGGATACTCAACCTTTCTTGTTAACTGTTAGGTTCTGTGGGAAGAATATACACAATTGCATGGTAGATTCTGGTGCTTCAGCCAACGTAATGCCCTTAGGAATATGTAAAACTCTCGAGCTGACTCCCACCAAATCTGCCAAGGTTGTCACGCAATTAGATAAGACCGAGGTTAGCATGATAGGAGAACTCATGAACATACAAGTGCAATTAGCTTCAGACCCTAGAGTAAGCCAAATCATTGATATTCAAGTAGTGGATATACTCGTAAATTATGGAATGTTGCTAAGTAGGGATTGGTCCAAGACATTAAACGGATATATGGCTACTGACTTTTCACACATGTGGTTACCGTGGAGAGGCATCCCAAACCAGATCAGAATAGGGGCAGAGCCCAGAATGAAACATATGATAACAGAGTATAATCGAACTAATGAAATATTATATGCTACTGTTAAACCAGGTGTCTATAGAATTACCAACAATGGGATGCAGATTGAAGAGATTATGATGTTAAACATTAGAAAGAAGTGTGTTAGCAATAGAACGGCACTATTCATTGAGTCTGACGGAAATTCTTCAGATGAGGAAAACAATGCAATAGACAAATTCGGTCGTGCCATTAGACGAGAGGTGGAAGAGTGCATTACACACAATCTCCCAGTCCAATGTAAGTTATATAAAAATAGGTGTACAGTCCATGATAGGCAACATTCTGAGGAGAATTGTGAAATATGCAAAGACATCATTGAATATGAATACAAAAAGTGCATAGGGAGGGTAGAGTCACAAGAGAAAAATGAGAATCCTGATCCAACACAGAGATATGTTCAGGATAATATAGATGCCTTGATTCCAGATTTAGGGAAAGAAATAGAGGACGAGGGTAGTTATCTTTCTGAGTTGCAAACTAAAAACACACATATGCAAGATAACCAAACGGAAAAACCCATGAATAAACAAGACAACACCCCACAGGCAATAAAAGGGACAAAGTATGCCAAGGTAAAAGATCAGAAAAATAAAGATGGCATGTGGACGTTAAAATGTGATGGGTCCAAATCAAAACAGGGCGCAGGTGCGGGTATTGAACTCATAAATCCTCAAGGTAAATCACATTTGGCAGCATATAGATTACAATTTTCCTGCACTAACAATATTGCTGAATATGAGGCCCTAATTTTAGGACTTGTCATGGCCATCAGGAAAGGGGTAAAAACCATCAGAGTATTTTCAGACTCTGAATTAGTAGTCAGACAAGTGAGGAAACTATATGCCTGCAATTATAAGAAAATGATTAGTTACAGACATAGAGTATGGGGTTTATTGGATTCATTTGATGCTTTTAACATAGAGCACATTCCTAGAGAGCTGAACCACAGGCCAGATGCGTTAGCAGTTGCTGCTAGTACATTAGAACCATTGACACTGTCAGGATTAAGACGATTTGCTGTTGAGCTAGTTAACGTGCCCAGTATACCAGACAATGTTACACACTTTCAGGTATTTGGAGAGGATCAGCAAATTATTAATTTTCTGACTTGTAATGAGGCATTTGAGGCCCAAATTATTGATGAACAGGAAAGGCTTGAAGTAACATGGGACGAAGAAGATATGATCAACTTAAAGAGCAACTTCTTGCCAAAAGGAGTAATTGAATTAGAACACATCTTTGACTTCGACGGAGTAATAAGACAGAAAGACTTACCCAAAACAGAAGGGGGTAAGTGTGATTTACATAACTTAGGGACTGAGCTAAATCCACAAAATGTACTAATTAGGAAAGCTTGCTCTGAGAAAATCAGAAAAGAGGTTCTGGACGTTCTGAAAGAATATAAACATGTCATAGCATGGACTTATGAAGACTTGAAAACATTTGATGAGTCCATCATAACTCACGTAATACCTTTAAGAAAAGAAGTCAAACCATTTAGGCAGAAACAGAGGCCTGTAAATGCCATTCTAGAGCCTTTAATCTTTGAGGAAGTTAAAAAACTACTGTCCGCTGGAATAATTTTCCCAGTCAGACATTCTGTCTGGGTAGCTAACTTAGTACCAGTGAGGAAGAAAAACAGAGACATCAGGTTGTGCGTAGATTTTAGAAATTTAAACAAGGCTTCTGAAAAAGATAATTATCCTTTGCCCCCAATAGACGAAGTACTGCAAGCAGTAAATGGCGCAAAGATGATGTCTTTTTTAGATGGTTTTTCAGGTTATAACTAGGTCTTAATTGACAGAGAAGATAGACTAAAAACCACCTTCACTTGCAAATGGGGAAATTATGCGTATAGAAGAATGCCTTTTGGTCTAATTAATGCAGGTGCCACTTTTTAGAGGGCCATGGACGTTGCTTTTCGTGGATTATCAGGTAAATGCATTGTTGTGTATATGGATGATTTAACTGTGTATTCCAAGGATGCATCCACCCACGCTGAGGACCTCAGAAAAGTACTCCAGCGATGTGAAAGGTATGGGATTTCCCTTAATCCTAAGAAATGTATATTTGGCGTAACTGAAGGTAAATTATTAGGCCATGTCATTTCTGAAAATGGAATTTCAATTGATCCGGATAGAATAGAATCCATAAAAAATTTGCAAATACCAAACAGTAGGAAAGAATTGAAATCATTTTTTGGTAAAATTAACTTTGTTCGGAAGTTTATAATAGGTTTTGCAGAGATTGTACAGCCGTTGAATGCCATGTTGAAGAAAGAAGCACAGATGGAATGGACGCCAGTGGCCAAAGCCACATTTGAAGATATCAAGGAGGCAATTTCTAATGCCCCTGTATTGACAAGTCCAGACTACACAAGCCCGTTTTACATCTACTCCTTTGCATCTTCTCATTCTGTCGTGGCTGCCTTGACACAGAAAGGTGAAAATAATGAAGAGAGGCCCATAGCATTTATGAGTGCGCCTCTGAAGGATGCACAGCTGAGATATCTAGATATCGAAAGACAGGCATTCGCATTAGTAAAGGCTGTAAAAAAATTTAGACACTACATTCTGCACAGCCAGATTAAAGCCATAGTACCAGACGCAACAGTAAAAATGTTGCTGATGCAAAACGAGCCCGGAGAAAAAAGAGCCAAATGGATCACCACACTGCAAGAATTTGACATGGAGATCATTCCCGCAAAGCTGGTCAGAGGGCAGGCGCTGGTGCAGACAATAGCAAACATGGATCCAAATCTGATAAAACAGCAATATGTATTGAATTCCCAAGATGCATCAGGCTGGTACGATGATTTAAGCACCTTCCTGATAGCTGGAAAGTACCCAAGCAAGATGAAGGCTTCTCAGAGGAGAGCTTTGAAGATTAAGGCACAGCATTATATGGTGCAAGGAGGTCTTCTATTCAGGAAGAACCATGATGGAATTTATCTGAGATGCATAAACAGAACTGAAGCTGATAGAGTGTTGACAGAACTACATGACAAGTACGGAACCGGCCATGGTTCCCATCTAGCTACAACACACAAAATACTGAGAGCGGGCTATTACTGGCCCACTATGTTCAAAGATACTAAGAGTCACATCAGAGGTTGCCACACCTGTCAGACTGCAGCAGACAAAGGGAGAAATTTGGCCAATCCACTGCAACCTGTGATCGAGTCCAGAGCGTTTGCACAATGGGGCTTGGATTTTATCGGAGTCATCAATCCCCCATCTTCTGCAGGACACAAATTTATATTGACGGTAACAGACTATTGTACAAGGTGGACTGAGGCCACCTGCTGCAAATTTTCCACAACTGAGGTAGTTATCAAGTTCCTTGAAGAAAACATTATCACTAGGTTTGGAACGCCCTATTCATTGGTATGTGATAACGGCCCTGCTTTCTCTTCTTTAAAATTTTCTAAATGGGCATTTGAATATGGGATTATTCTAAGGTTTTCTTCGAATTATTACCCTCAAGGTAATGGACTGGCTGAATCAACAAACAAAATCTTATTAGACATAATCAAGAGGTTAATTGCCAAAAGTCCTAGAGAGTGGAATACCCTATTAAGATATGCATTATGGGTAGACAGGACCAAGTTCAAAACAGCTTTAGGTAGCACACCTTATCACTTAGTTTATGGGACTGATCCCATACTTCCGGTTAATCTGAGAATACCAACCTGGAAGTTTGCCAATGAATATCTAGGCTTTGATAACCATAGGGAAGCCAGAATAGTACAAATGTTACAACTAGAGGAGAAAAGAGGTCAAGCCCTCGAGAAGTTTGCCAAACACCAAGCAGTTGTTAAGAGGTGGTTTGACAAAAGGGCAAGAGTCAAGACATTTAGGATATCAGACTTAGTGTTGTGCTGGGACAAAGCACATGAAAAGAAAGGAAGCCATGGAAAATTTGATAAATTATGGCTGGGTCCATTACAAGTCTCAGAAATAATAGGAGATAACACCTTTAGACTTAAGACCTTGACTGGAGAAGATGTGCCATTACCAGTTAATGGCCAGCATTTGAAACACTACTTCCAGGCTTGAGGTAAAAGGGGAGGCAGTCCCTTTTTCTTAATGTAAAGTGCTGTAGATAATGTACAGTTCTTCTTTTGTTGTTTTCTTTTGGGTTGGCTGTTTGTATAGTTTGTCTTCTGTTTGTTTTTGCTTTTGTTTCTTTCTGTTTGTACAGTTTTTCTTTTGTTGTGTTGTTTGTACAGCCTGTTTGTTTGGTTTGTTTGTTGTCTCCTCAGCAGGGATCTTTATTTTACTATAGAGTATTAAGGAGCAAAACTAGCAACCATTCAAAATAGTATATAATTTAGGATATTCAGGTTAACCATTTGCAATTTACACATAACCTGTCACTGTCATGAATGTAGAGAGTTGTTCATCTTCTGAAGTTTTGTATTCAATAAATGTGATTGAGAATTCGAAGCAGGTTTCTCACGATGACACACCTAAAATCCTTGGGTTTGTTGAACATACCAGTGTAGATATTAGGTGAAAAATCAGAGGTCACCCTTGCTACCATTACAATTCTCAGCTTAATTTTAGCAAGTGTCCACTCCTTGCATCATGAAGTTACAAATTGCTATATCTTATGAAATCTTTCAAAATTAGAAAACAAAAAAATAAATAAATAAATGAATAAAGCGGATTATACTGAAAATCCAGATTAAGCCATCTAAGTAACTCTACCGGGGCTATGGACGCTCGCTGGCAGTGGGGCTCTACTTAGGAGAATTGTAACGATAACCTTGCCGGGGATATAGACGCTCGCTGGTAGCAAGGCTCTATCCGGTCGTCTATGAGGGAATATGCTCACCTACGTAGGCTAATGTCAGTCACTGGTTTGTTCAACCGATCTTCAAGATGAGGATAATTAATCACGTGCACACAACTAAACTGAAAATAGAAATTCATGCATCTTTATTGAATACTTTGAGTCTAAAGTTGAATAGTAATTTGCAAGAAAGATAGTTGGAAGTTATGAGTTCATTTCATCTAGTTTCCTTGAACACTCTGAATTTAATTGTTTTGTTTTGGTTGCTAGTTGTTGTGATGTTCACAACACGCCCCATTTTGCTCCTTAGCAAAACGAGGACCCCTGCTGATGTTTTGCTTTTTTTGCTTCTGCTTGTGTTTTTCTGCTTTCTGGCGGTTTGGTAAAAATGAAGGTCAGGTGCATCATCATCATGATATATGATGAGGTAGGTCATCATCATGAGGTTAGTTTGTCAAAGTTCATATTTTGTTTCTGTGAGCTCATATTTAGAAAGAGCTTGAAATTCCATGCAGGTTTGCCTTTTACTTCACTTGAAAATTCGTCCATATGTGGAAGTTATGCACGGTCAAAGTTTTGGTCAAACCTGATAATCGCAAGTGATCATCATATTTTTTCATGTTGACAAGATCATCATGATCTTGGTCTATCACCCGATAAAAATCATGCAGTCGCAATATCTGGACGTCAATCTTAGGTGGTAGTGCCCTTTACCCGTCAAAAGGCCTTATGCGCATCATGATTATTTTAGGAGGGTCATATTTTATAAACTCGGTTTTGCTGTATGAAGAGCATCATCATCATCATATTTGAAACACCCCCCCGATAATATCCTGAGGTTCAAATATCATGATGACGTCAACTTTAAGTCATGGTAAGTTTCCCCCGTCGAGCGGTCTTTGTATCGCGAGCATCATCATGATATTTTTGCATCGCCTGATCTTATAATATCATGATGATATTATAAGATTACCCTGACTTAGAAAATCCACCTTCGGCATATTTGCATGTGCATGTTTAAAATCCTATCGGAGGGTCATCATCATGATATTTGCTGAAGTTCGCTAAGATGATGATGACGACTTCATATCCTCCTGATCTCCTTTTGCATAATCATGATCATCATCCTGATCTTTCACGGGTCATTCGCTGAAATTCGCTAAGTGATGGAGACATCATCATCATAATTCGATAAAGAGGATCATCATATTCATATCCTCCTGATCTCCTTTTGCATGATCATGATGATCACCCTATCTTTTTGAAGAAGAAGGCGATATTCCATTCCTCAACAGCATGATCATATTTTACAATATCACCCTAGCGCAAATATCATGATGACCTCAACTCATCCTTGTGTTCCAAAAACGAAATATGATGATTACGTCATCATGATAATTCGATGAGGAGGATCATCATGTTTTTATCCTGTCCTGTTGTCAAGATCATCATGATCTTGTTTGTCCACCTGATATTTCGTAAAGTCCTCTTGCCGATGAAGTAAGACCTTTTGAAAATATCCTGATGATCCTCATCATCCTGATTTCCCTTCGGCAGGATATTTTCCAAAACATGATCCGGTTAGCGAAATATCATGATGACGTCATGTTCTAAGTTTAACAAAGGCTCCGGATATCATCATGACGTCATCCCGATCTGATAAACGAAGAAGCAAATATCCTGATGATGATCATCATCATCACATTTTTCCCTTCGGCAGGATATTTTCCAAAGCACGATCCGGTTCACGAATATGATGATGACGTCTTATTCTAAGTTCGACAGAAGCCCCAAATATCCTGATGATCATCATCATCCTGATCTTTCGAGAGGGTTGCCTTGGCTGCAAAGGGGTCATATTACATTCATCATCCTGATCATGCTCCTTAGGTGACCCGATATTGCATTTATCCCCTAATCTTAACTGAACATGATGATGACATCATTTTTTGCACTTTAATGAAACCCGAATATGACGATGACGTCACCATCATCTTCCTTTCCTCAGCAGCAGGATTATATTCCATATCCTCCTATTCTTCTTCAACATGATGATGATGATGATGTTCTTTTCTCCAATATGCAGAAGCGGAATATCATGATGACGTCATCTGGAACTTCTCAGAAGGGAGAGCATCATATTTCCAGAATATCATGATGATGAAGTGAATATCGACCAACATGTTTTTTTTGACGCGCCGATAGAGATAGTCATGCCGATGGGCGGGAAATGAGGCGGTGGAATTTTAAAGTGTTTTTTTTGGCGCCTGTGGCATTTTCCCGGTCAGCGATAGTTGACCCGATGCATTTTGAGCAGTCTGAACGCATTTTGGACGCGTTTTGAGGAGTATTCTGGATCTGATTTCCACAATCTTGCGCAGTCACCTGGGTTTAAATGGTTATTTTAATTTCATGCTATTTATGTGATAAATGAAATACTTATTGCTTGTCTTGTCTTGGAGGCTTGCAGTTGAGGAAGCAGCTGGAAAGTCAACACAATGACCTCATGGAGGAAGGAAATCTGATCTCAGGAGCAAGAAGATAAGGATGAAATGCGAAAAGTCAAGGCCATTCAAGTAAAGAACAAGGTTGCAGCTGAAGGTATTACTGCAACAGACAAACAAAAGTTATTATCCAGCTGCCGGAACTTCTCAGAAGAGGCAATATTTCGCCCAGATTTGACACTGCTCAGAGATATTTTTGAGAACTGGTTCACCTGTATTTATTGCTATAACCAGGGGTTTGAACCAGGGGTTCAGTTAGGTTTTTGCTGTAGTGAGGACAATCAGAATGTCTTTATATTGTGCCTCTCTACACTGTAATACTTTACAACAGGGATTTTAGGAAAACAACAGTGGCTACAACAGATTTTTTTTCTTTTAGAAGCATACAACAAGTTAGCATAGTTTAGAAGTAGAAGAAGGAGGTCGCTTGTTTGTCTGCAATAAGGTGCGCGTGGAATGTCTGGCTGCCTTACTGTATCTGTAAAGCTTGTAAGTTCTCTGTAGTATGATCAATGAAACTAAGAGTCATTCCTACATTGTAAATCATGTATGACTATTCGTTTCTAATACAATAGAATCTGGAGTTCTGCATCTATCTTCTAAGTGTTCTCCTGCTCTTCTTTGTGTTTTGAAATATTTTCTTTGAGAGCTTGCAATTTTAAATGTATGTTTGTGAAAATGCTCAGAACTTACATTTAAGGTTTTTACTGTGGATTTGATCAAATTACTGTGGTATTTACATAGTGCATAACAGAAACAATTAGATCCTTCGGTAGATTAAGTGAGGTATAGATTAGATCTTTCTAACTTTTCCCAACCCATCTGAAATATTTAGCTGAAAACGTAGAAATCTAAAGGAAATTGTCTCAAATTTGAAGAAGCATGCATAACAGAGCTATAAGTAGACAGTTTTCATAAATAGATAAAGAAGAAAGCTGCAAAAATTCAAGAAAACCCTCTGAAACTTGCAGCACAGTATCACTTTTATGCAAATGAACAGAATACTTGTTGAAATCTATGACCTCTTTGCATATTCTTAGTCCAGTAAGCCACCAAACAAACCTAAACTACGTAAGGCCCCTTGAACATTACAGCTTCACATTGACCAACTGAACTTGACCAACCGAACCATTGTAGACTTGGGATTAGTTGAATCTCAAATGATTCCTTCTTATCTTTCAAGTATAGTTTCAGTTCATTATATGTGAATTTTAACTTATTGTTATGATTGCATGAAAACAGTCATCAACACCTAGGCGTAGTCATCCTAGACCATATAGTTTGAGGTGGTTTATTGTGGATTGAGGGTACTTCAATGGTCGTACTGTGTTGTACCTAGGAATGAGAAGGCTGCTGCATGTCGTTATCTTTTTGGCCTTATTTCCTGTGTAGTTTGAAGTGTATATCCCTATTTTGGAGGTGCCCATACTTGAGTGTTGGTGTCGTACCATTCTAGCTTTTCTTATGGGAGTTTGGTGGGATTATGTTGTTGTTCTAAAGATGAACCTAGTTCTAATTTCATATCAAAAAATATCTGAGTTAGGGTTTAATTAAGTTTATATGGTGTGGTGGAGTGTGACAAGTTTTCTACAGTCTATGTTTAGTTTGTGTGATTTGGTTCTTTATTCAACCACATTAGGAGTTATCAACATGTTTTAGAGGTGGGTTCAGACTTGATATTTTATTGTTATAATCAAATTGGTGTGTCTTTAGGCCTACATCCTCCTCTAATATATTCAATCAATGGTATTATTCATTGAGCTTCAATTATTGTTTATTGTGAGCATGTTTATATGTAATTTGTTGGACTAATATGTTGGTTACAGTAGTTTAATAAGTCTAATCAAAATAAATGTAATAGAAGTTGCAACCATTTGCTAGAAATATGACTAATATTGTAACGCATTATAAGATTATATGTAAGCCTAGATGATGTACTACCAAAGGGCCTTCTATTGCATATGTGTTGTCATTGATGTCAACAATGGTGTGCAACATTGTAAGTAATGTCATGAGATATGTCAAAGTGAGATTGCAACAATATGGTGTTTAGGGAAGGCAGTAAAACAAGTGGTCAGAAGTATTATGAAATAGAGAAGTAATGTGAGGAAGTTGATCAATGAAGGAGATGGATCAGTATCATCTATACATAGTCATACCATATCTTTTGAAGTTCATGTATAAGTCAAATCCTTGATATGATTGTACTTGAAGTGCTTGATGAGTTAAGTCAAATTCATGTTGTTTGGTGATGATATGAACTCTTAATGATTTCCACTGAATGAAGAAAATTGTGAAAGGTTGAAGGAATTTGTCTAAGTATAGTACAAGTTAGGGAAGGTATTACAGGATCACAAGATGGTACCGCATTCTACCATTGTTGAAGATATGGACTTGTGGATTGAACTGTTGACTAGGTATTGCACTCAGGCACCAATGTTTCAAATTTGAGATCATAATGTTTGTACTGCAAAGTCTTTTAGAGATAGAAGAATAAAGACATTAATGGAACATGGTAAGTGTAGTCACAGAGTGACTAGAGACTGCTCTACACTTCTCCATAGATGAATATATGAAGTTGCAGCTTGGAGGATAGGTGGATATGAGAAATAAGTATGTATGTTTTAAGTTTCAAGGAATAATTTGTGCCGCAGATGTCTCTCTGAAGTTAAATCTATGAAGACATGCCTTGATACTAATTGGTGTGAATAAAAGGAGAGAGTTAATGTTACCGCAAAACACTGCACATTGATATTTAGTCTTGCTAATGGAAAGACAAGTATATTGGATCAGTTGGTATGCTCAGTTTAAGTTTCAATCATCTTTGTTTATCGTAAGTATGATCTCCAAAGTTTCACTTCAAGACTGTGATATTAGAGTATGGTAAGGATACTAGAATTAATGTTCAAGTGTTTGTGCTAGCATATAATAGCATGGATTGGTAAGAGAGGTGTTCAAAAATGTTTTACATGTCATATAATACTCATAGTGTGATCTGCATGACATAATTTAGTCTTCTCTAGTACTGCTTTGGGTCTAGAGTAAAATACAAGGAAGGTTAGGTGTTGAGGTGTTGACTTGGTGCATAATAAAGACTTTATTGTGTGTGAGGTATGTCCACTAGCTTGGAAGAGTGTTTCAAGATAGGATAGGACATGATTGATGCAGAGTGGAACGCAACGGAGGCAACCTAACAGGAAGGAGCTGCCAACAAAACAAACAGCATGATATTCTTCTCTATCGGCTGAACCTCATCATCATATTTCCCAATAACCCCAACTGCATCATCATATTTCAACATCATCATCATATTCCTGATGACCGCAAATATCCTCCTGACGACTGCTATTCACCTCCTTCAACTGTCGCCTATCATCATCATCATGATAATCAGCGGCGCAAATATCCTCCGGTTGCACTGTTCATCGGGTGCCAAATACAAACGGCATCATCATGATATTCGATATCACCTTCGTCAGCAGGATATCCAAATATCCGGTTGTCCAAATATCCTGATGACGTTCTACTTCAACAACTTGCCTTCGATGCTTCACTGCCCGACGATACAAGCAACAGCATCATGATATTAAACATCCGGTTCTTCGAAACCTCCTGATGATGCTAATACAACTTCCTGCCTACGCCGATACCTTTCCACTTAGCGACAACAGGATAAACCCGCATATAGGGATTTCTGAATATCCTGATGACGATGACGTCATATCATGATGACGATGACGTCACACTTCATCCTGATGAACTCTTCAACACTTAGCCAAAAACTCAACTTTCACACCCGCATCCGTTAGCGATATGCGGATGATGATCTTCCCCGAGAGATGATCCTGACTGCGATATATACACTGAGTATATATCCAACTCAAAACATCATGATGCACCTGCAACAGGCAAATTTCACCAACTTCATGACCCGATCCTGATGGCGATGGATTCGCAGATGATGTTGCGGCTCGTTCCGACTAGAAACGCACATGCAGACTCCGGTGTATCCTTCCACTGCATGAAAACACTCACGACCGCATAATTTCACAAAGATCATGTGACGACCGGGCCGGATCACCTCCAAACCAAAATCTAACAGTCTATCTTCTAGACCTAGCACATGAGGATGCTAGGCTGACTTACAGCATGCTCCTAACTGATCTCCTGAACAATACAATGCATAAACAGAAAACACAAATGCAATCTAGGCTATGATACAGGACCATTCCACCGATTTGCAGGATCAACCGGTGGAAGGGTTGAAATTAGTCATTAGCTTGCAAAACGGAAATGAAATCAACACAGATGCAAACAGATGATGCAAAAGACGAGATCTTATTCAATTGCAATTCAATGTCCTGAATACAGCTTCACAATGTCTGAACTGCTCTTCCTGAATCTCAACTCAACACCAGTACATCAAATCAAAAGCTATATCACAACTATCCCTAAACCCTACAGATCGAAGGTATATATAACAAATCCTTCGAGTACTACTAACATCACTTCCCAGCGGCTGGGAGCTTCCAAGCGGCTGGGAGAGAGGACAGCTCAGACTCTCTTATCCCGATCCCTAACTGCCTCTAACTGCCTACACATACTCCTATGCTGAACTATTACATAGCATCGGTCACAGTGGACCTTATTACATGATAAGTCAAACATACTAAAAATAGATTATCCCGTCAGCATGATGATAACTATCCTACATCCTGATCATGTATGTCATCATGCGGACTTATATCCTGATCATGCGGACCTATATCCTGATCATGTGTGGGTGCTCCTGCACCATACTCCCCAAAAGAAGAAATCTCAAGTCCACTTGAGATGAGAGTATCAAGGTCGGCACCATGTTTCTGTAGCTGTTCCGCAGTCATCCATACTGCTTCAGAAGTCGGCTGTCCCTTCCAAGAGACGAGGTACTCCAAGTACTTCTTGTTTCTGGTCTGTTTGATCACCCTAGTGTCCAAAATCTGCTGTATCTGTGGAGGATCATGTGGAGGAATGTCTTCAGCAACTGTATCCTGTAGGATATCCTGATCATCATCTGGATTAACCTTGTATGGAGTCAAGTCACATACATTGAAGATAGGAGATAAACCAAGATCAGGTGGTAGTTGGAGCTTATAAGCATTTTGTCCATGTTTTTGCAAAATCTGACATGGTCCAACTTTCTTTTGCATGAGCTTAGTATACTTCCCCTTAGGGAGCCGGTCTTTCTTCAAGTGAACCCAAACCAAATCTCCAACAGCAAATTGAACATCCTTCTTCTTCTTGTCAGCATACTCCTTATACTTTAAGGTTGTTTGCTGGAGTGGGGTCTTAACCTGATCATGAACTTCTTTGATTGCTTCAGCAAAAGCTTCTCCATCTACACTAACAGGATCTGCTGTAGGTAGTTCTCGCAACTCTAAAATACCTCTGGGATGCATTCCATATACTACCTGAAAAGGCGATTTTCCTGTGCTCCTGTTGACAGTATCATTATATGAAAACTCAGCTTGAGACAGAATATTGTCCCACTTCTCTCCATGCTGTTTTGTCAAGCATCTAAGTAGATTCCCTAAGGAACGGTTCACAACCTCAGTTTGTCCATCCGTTTGAGGATGATATGCAGAGGAAAATGATAAATTGGTTCCCAGCTTCCTCCAGAGGGTTCTCCAGAAATGACCTACAAACTTCACATCTCTGTCTGAAACTATGCTCAAAGGCAACCCATGAATTCTGACAACTTCCCTGAAGAATAAATCTGCAATATATGAGGCATCTGCAGTGGTTTTGCATGGCAAGAAATGTGCCATCTTACTGAACCTGTCCACTACAACAAAGACACTATCAAAGCCTCTCCTGGTCCTTGGTAAACCTAAAACAAAATCCATACTGATACTCTCCCATGGTCTGGAAGGAATGGGTAAGGGCTGATATAACCCTGCATTAGTTGACCTGCCTTTGGCCTTCTGACAAATTACACAGGTGTCTACAAATTTCCTGACATCTGACTGCAACTTAGGCCAGAAATAATGCCTCCTGACCAGATCAAGAGTCTTGTCTAGACCAAAATGACCTGCCATTGCTCCACAATGTTTCTCCTTGATTATATTCAACCTCATAGAACATCTGGGAATACACAACTGTCCACCTTTGAACAGCAATCCATCTTGGATCAGGTATTCAGAGAACTCAGCATGATATTTTTCCCCAAAAGAAGTACAGACCTGATATATTTCTCCAAAATCTTCATCAGACTCATACATGGTCTTGAGTGAGTCAATGCCAACACTCTCTAGCTGAATCTGATTTACTGTGAGAACTCTCCTGCTCAAAGCATCAGCAACTTTGTTCTTAACCCCTTTCTTGTGCTTCAAGGTAAAAGTGAAAGCCTGTAGCGTTTCTACCCACTTCATATGTCTGTGGTTCAGCTTCTCCTGACTGTTGATGAAACTCAAAGCTTGATTATCTGTGAAGACTATGAACTCCTTTGGCATCAGGTAATGCCTCCATTTCTTTAGGGACTGAACTAAAGCATACATTTCCAGATCATATGATGAATACCTTTTCTTAGCATCATTGAGCTTTTCACTGAAGAATGCAATTGGTCTACCCTCTTGACTGAGTACTGCTCCAATGGCCGTGTGACTGGCATCACACTCTACCTGAAAGATCTTATTGAAATCTGGAAGTGCAAGGACTGGCTGCTGTGCCACCTTCCTCTTCAATGCCTCAAAGGAATCATCTGCTCCTTGAGTCCAAACAAACCTGCACTTTTGTCCCCCTTTAATGGTATCTAGCATGGGTGCACAAATATGACTGAACCCTCTGATGAACTTTCTGTAGAAGGTTGCTAACCCATGGAAACTTCTGACTTCATTCATGGTCTGTGGAGTTGGCCAATTCAAAATGGCACTCACCTTCTCCTTATCCATCTGCAGCTTGCCTTGTGAGATGACAAAACCTAAGTAGGTGATCTCCTGTTTCATGAACAAACACTTGTCCAAGTTTATCATCAGCTCCTCTTCATGTAACCTCTTGAGAACCAACTCTATATGCCTGAGATGTTCTTCTTTGGTGTTACTGAAAATCAGAATGTCATCTAAATAGACTATAACAAACTTACCAATAAATTCCTTCAGAACCTCATTCATCAGCCTCATGAAAGTACTAGGGGCATTAGACAAACCAAATGGCATAACCTTCCATTCATACAAACCTTCATTTGTTTTGAATGCTGTCTTCCACTCATCACCTGGTCTAATCCTGATCTGATGGTACCCACTCTTCAAATCTATTTTAGTGAAATACTTGGCATTTCCCAAACAATCAAGTAAATCCTCAATTCTGGGGATTGGAAACCTATACCTGATTGTGATCTTGTTGATGGCTCTGGAATCAGTGCAAAGTCTCCAAGTGCCTTCCTTCTTAGGTGCTAGTACAGCTGGTACTGCACATGGGCTCAAACTCTTTCCAATCAGACCTGAATTCATCAATTCTTCAATCTGCCTGGCTACTTCTGCATTCTGCTCTGGGGTAAGCTTATAAGCTGCTTTATTTGGAAGTATAGACCCTGGAATCAAGTCTATGCAATGACTGATATCTCTGATAGGTGGTAGGGATCTTGGCATTCCCTCTGAGATAACACCTTTGTACTTATCCAATAACTCTTGGACAGCTGGGTCTATCAACCTGGGCTTCTTCTCTGTCTTACCTGCCTGCTGTTGTTCCTTATTCACACTCATACAGGGGATCAGGGCATATGCAACTGCATCTTCGGCTGCTACTTCTTTCATAAACGGTTTGCCTTCCATCAGCATGACCTTCACTTCTTTGCCTTTAGACTTCTCCTCTTTCTCCTTCAATGGGAGTAGTATTACATCTTTACCATCTTTAGTGATCTTATAGGTGTTTTTGACACCATCATGCTGTGCCTTCAGATCATATTGCCATGGTCTACCAAACAAAAGGTTGCAAGCATCCATCTTGGTGATATCAAACAACAACTTATCTTTATATCCACCAATCTGAAACTCTACCCAAGCCTGCTCTTCTACAGTTGTCTGCTGACCTTGAGTAAGCCATGATACCACTATGATGCAGAGTGGAACGCAACGGAGGCAACCTAACAGGAAGGAGCTGCCAACAAAACAAACAGCATGATATTCTTCTCTATCGGCTGAACCTCATCATCATATTTCCCAATAACCCCAACTGCATCATCATATTTCAACATCATCATCATATTCCTGATGACCGTAAATATCCTCCTGACGACTGCTATTCACCTCCTTCAACTGTCGCCTATCATCATCATCATGATAATCAGCGGCGCAAATATCCTCCGGTTGCACTGTTCATCGGGTGCCAAATACAAACGGCATCATCATGATATTCGATATCACCTTCGTCAGCAGGATATCCAAATATCCGGTTGTCCAAATATCCTGATGACGTTCTACTTCAACAACTTGCCTTCGATGCTTCACTGCCCGACGATACAAGCAACAGCATCATGATATTAAACATCCGGTTCTTCGAAACCTCCTGATGATGCTAATACAACTTCCTGCCTACGCCGATACCTTTCCACTTAGCGACAACAGGATAAACCCGCATATAGGGATTTCTGAATATCCTGATGACGATGACATCATATCATGATGACGATGACGTCACACTTCATCCTGATGAACTCTTCAACACTTAGCCAAAAACTCAACTTTCACACCCGCATCCGTTAGCGATATGCGGATGATGATCTTCCCCGAGAGATGATCCTGACTGCGATATATACACTGAGCCTCCGGTTGCACTGTTCATCGGGTGCCAAATACAAACGGCATCATCATGATATTCGATATCACCTTCGTCAGCAGGATATCCAAATATCCGGTTGTCCAAATATCCTGATGACGTTCTACTTCAACAACTTGCCTTTGATGCTTCACTGCCCGACGATACAAGCAACAGCATCATGATATTAAACATCCGGTTCTTCGAAACCTCCTGATGATGCTAATACAACTTCCTGCCTACGCCGATACCTTTCCACTTAGCGACAACAGGATAAACCCGCATATAGGGATTTCTGAATATCCTGATGACGATGACGTCATATCATGATGACGATGACGTCACACTTCATCCTGATGAACTCTTCAACACTTAGCCAAAAACTCAACTTTCACACCCGCATCCGTTAGCGATATGCGGATGATGATGATGATAGGCGACAGTTGAAGGAGGTGAATAGCAGTCGTCAGGAGGATATTTGCGGTCATCAGGAATATGATGATGATGTTGAAATATGATGATGTAGTTGGGGTTATTGGGAAATATGATGATGAGGTTCAGCCGATAGAGAAGAATATCATGCTGTTTGTTTTGTTGGCAGCTCCTTCCTGTTAGGTTGCCTCCGTTGCGTTCCACTCTGCATCATAGCAAGAGACGAGATCTTATTCAATTGCAATTCAATGTCCTGAATACAGCTTCACAATGTCTGAACTGCTCTTCCTGAATCTCAACTCAACACCAGTACATCAAATCAAAAGCTATATCACAACTATCCCTAAACCCTACAGATCGAAGGTATATATAACAAATCCTTCGAGTACTACTAACATCACTTCCCAGCGGCTGGGAGCTTCCAAGTGGCTGGGAGAGAGGACAGCTCAGACTCTCTTATCCCGATCCCTAACTGCCTCTAACTGCCTACACATACTCCTATGCTGAACTATTACATAGCATCGGTCACAGTGGACCTTATTACATGATAAGTCAAACATACTAAAAATAGATTATCCCGTCAGCATGATGATAACTATCCTACATCCTGATCATGTATGTCATCATACGGACTTATATCCTGATCATGCGGACCTATATCCTGATCATGTGTGGGTGCTCCTGCACCAATGATTATGCATTTTTCTTGAACCAAATTGGAATTTTACTTACTGCACATGTTTGGGAGCTGATTGATATGGTGACTACACATTTCATTCTGGATGACCAAGGAGAATGTTTTTTGAAGCTTGTGGAGGATATATATGAAGAATCAAAATTGTTGAAAGTGTGTTGAGTGGTGAATAAGAAGGTAGAACTAATATTGTGCAAATATACTTACAGTAGAAACAAAGTTCATAATGAAATGTGGAGAAGACCAGTTCATATAACATGATTATGCTACAGAGATAATTGTTGACAATATGATAATTTATGAGGTTATGGTATTATGTTGGTGATAGATACTGAAAATGTGTAGAAATAAGATTGTTGTGCACAGGCTGAAGTGATAAACATTCAAGTATTGTATGAAGAACATTGAGTCAAATAAGTATTGTAAATATTGTTACTATTTAGGGAGTTGCAACTTCCTTTGGGTTGTAGCCAATAAATAATATTGTGATCCCATTTTCTTTTCTGAGGTTGGATTTGGACAATAGATCCAAGAAGCTTGCTCACCATGGTTTTACCCTTCTAGGGTTTTCCACGTAGATTTGGTGTCATGGATGTATGCTTCTTTGTTCTTATGTTTTTCAAGTTCTAAATGTTTATGGTAGTTAGAATAAAGTTAAAAGAGCAGAATTTAAATAAGTACTAATTCACCCCCCTCTTAGTACTTCTATGTGTTGAACAATTGGTATCAGAGAAAGGTTCCTTGAATGAAACCTAACAACTGAGGTAGATCTTGGTATGGAACACATTGGTATAGAAATAAGGTTAAATAGAAGGATTCCTCTAGAAGTTGATAGAGACATGACAACCTATGATTCAGAAGATTGTGTAGTTGACTTGAAGGAGAACTCATTTCTTCTCTAGATGATCTGGATGCAGCAAGAAGTGAAAATGAAGATTATAAAATCAAGCTCATAAAATCAAAGGAAGAAAATACCAAGTTGAAAATGAAGAAAGCAAGAAGATTGTAGATGACTTAAATGCCAAGATTAATGACAAAACAATTGAATGCTCTGAACTTGAAGAAGAAATTGTCTCCTTCAGGAAATGATTGGAGAAAGCAAACGATCAGATAGGTAAAAGTTTAAAACTGAAGAAAAGCACAAACATTCTTGATGAGATACTCAATAGTCAAAAACCTTCAAAGAATAAAGGTGGTATTAGATTTGAGAAAAGTCAAAACCCTAAAACAAAAATATCTAAAGGCATGAAAAGGGAAGAACTCGGCATTGAAGACTCTAAGGAAACTAAAGATGAGGAGGAGCTTGATAATGACAACTTTAGAAGAATAATCTCAGGAGATCTCCTCTTAGACAAGTTGATCATTCTAGGTTCTCTCAATCCTTCCTTGGTCAATGTTATTCTTGCACTAAATTTGGACATAAGGCTATTGATTGTAGAATTCATGCTAGAGGAAATGATAACATGAGGAAGAATTCACTTGTGCCCACAAAATATATTGTTGTGATCTCTCATTCTTTCTATTGCTATTGTTATGCTTGCAATAAATTTGGTCATAAGGATGTTGAATGCAAAACTAAAGTAAGAAGAAATGGTGTGGCTTCAGATTATAATGTTGTGTGCTACAAGTGTAATAACTTTGGGCATAAAGCAAGTTCTTGTAGGAGTGGTTCTATGAAATCATCTACTCAGCAAAAGATAGAGAAATTTGTAACTCACCAAAAGAAGGATGATGGAAAGAAGGAATAATTTGTGCTTCTGCCTAGTGTAGAAGACTTCATTATTGATTGATATATGGTATAAGGGTCAGGGGGAGCTAACTAGTGCATACCTATTCTTCCTCCTGTGGATATTTGGTAGCTTTTGCAAATGAAAGGTAAGCATACATAAGAGTTGAACAGAATCAGTTGGTGAAAATGTTGATAAGCTAAAAAAAGTCTTTTTCATAAATTTTTGGAGTAAATTACTTCAATGCAAAGGATTGAAGAAGGTTCTTGAGTCTCTATGAGTTCACAGAGCAATCGAGCTAGAGATTTACCTAACCTAACAAAATTGCATTTATGAGGGATGTTAGGTCAAAAATTGAAAGATACTTATGTTTCCTCTGAATGATCAGATCTTATTTAAAGACTAAGTTTTTGCATTCAGAGCTAAGGAGTGAAGAAGGCCTTCAAATCACTTGGCGATTTGAGCTAAAGAAGAATTCCAAATTCTGAGCACTCAAATTGAAAGCCCTAACAAAACAAAGGTATTTATTAGATCTACTAAAACCCTAGTCTATGAATTAAAAGAAGTTTGCTATGGAAACTCCAAAAGTAGTTGATATATCTAAAAAACCTAGACCAAAATATAAGAAATATCCATTCAAAGCAATGGAGACAGATAAGGATGGGGATTTTTCAAATGTTTCAGCATACGTGGTATATACAGAAAATGTTAGGTTCTATATTCATTCCAAGATAGATGAAATTGACCATATGAAGTTTCAAGAGCTCAGAGATCAACTATTAGATGATGATGTGAGTTACAAACCAGAGTTTGAAAATGTAGAGGCCAAGCAGCTAGACATATGGAACAATTACCCTAGTTTTTGTGATGAACATGAATGGGTGAGATAAATACTGAGCAGAATACATGATGAGTTCATATACCTATATAAGCCCCACTAGATCACCAAAGATGCAATCAAGGCAGTAACTGGGTTGTGCTCCACCTGACCTATACCAGTAATGAAATCAATAAAAAATGAGAAGGTTACTGAATTAACCAGAGAAAAATTTGATAAAAGAACTCTAACTATGAATGATATAACTAATCAAGGGTGTCGGTTATGCTACTATGGGGATTGCCTATAAAGTCTATTTTACTAATAGAAAGGAATCTTTGATTGGTACTACCATTCACACTGCATAATAGATGGTCAAGGAGGGAAAATATTTTGATCTCTGTGAAGTCATGAAAGCACAGCTGATGGAGAACCTAAGGAGAACAAAAGAAAATGGATACCAAACTAGGTTTGGTACTCTTATCATTTGTCTTACATTTTATTTCTTGAATGAGCTACCAAGCTTTAGAGGAAAAGTTTGGCAACAAAATGTTCTAGTTGTTGCACAAATCAAAAGTCACATAAGAGGCTTCAATGACCCCAATCAATACAAACAAATGTACCAGGGCTTTTTTAAAAATCTACAAACTAGCATGCATGCTAGAGATAGAATTCCCTTCAGAGTAGTACAACAATATAAGAAAAATATATCATTTCTGGTGGATAAAGATTATACTTATATGGAGGCAGTTGAGCCCATAACTATGTGGATTCCAAGGTTGCCCTATGAAGTCCTTGGGGAAGAAATAAGGGTCTATGCTGATATTTTGCTAAGTAAACCCAAAGACCCTACTACTGAAAGATTTGGTACATATGATGAAATTATGAGCAAAATGCATAAGAAAAATGTAGAAGAGCATATTGAGAAGAAGAAAGGTGAGCTACATAAAAAGAGGGGCACTTCATCTGAAACTCCATTAGAAGCCCCATGCAGAGGAAGAACAACATGCTCCTACTATTTCATTAGTTGTACAAGGACCAAGAAGGTCTAATAGATCTACTTCTGCTACTACTCGGCCATCAAGATCAACTCAAACCACCTCTACCGGAAGAAGGGTTGTATCTAAAACTCTGACTCAGATGAAAGTAGGAGAAAGCAAGAAACCAAGGCAAAAGATGTCTGTTAAAAGAAAGAAAGTTCAGATTGAGGAGATAGAAGAGAGTAAAGAGAAAGAAGAAGTAGGAGATGAAGGTACATCTCATCCAAAGAAGAAAGAGAAAAAAACAAAGAAAACTCCTCCACCAGAACCTGAACAAGAACCTCTTTCATTAGATGTTGTTTTAAATGCTATTGTAGAGTATGGTATTCTAAGAGAAATAGCATACTCATATCCAGATGTGCCACCTGAATGACATTATTGAGTAGGTTCTAGAAGATCTAGCTAATGTTCTAAGAGAAAGAAGAGAAAAAAGTAGTAAAATTGGATGATAAAATGAAACAGAATACACTTGATAAGGCTGGGTCTACCATGACTCAAGAAGAGAAGGATAAATTGGCTTAGAGGCAAGCTCAAGAACTAAGTAAAATGCAAAGGGTAGATGCCCTTATGAGCATGGAGAAGGAAGATCATGATAAAATTCAAAAGGAAACTGAAGATGTGACGGATAAAATACTGTTGGGAATTAAGGTATCTCAACCTTTGCAATTTCCTAGCATTAATATTTATGTACTGGCCTAATTTTGTATTTACTTGCACATCCTATTTTGTCATTTAGTTTGAGGTGGCATTGTGACATGGCATTGTACTTGTAATATGACTTGGATGGTCAAGTCAAACACATGAGAATCTAGGTGTCCCATTTGAGGTGGCACTAATATGCCATGTGTTGACATCTTGTGGTATGTGGAAGAAGTTATTTTGTATGTCATAATCTATGACATGTAAGAGCCAAGTATAGAGATTCCTATGACAAGTGAGGACCAGTGTCAGAGAGTAGAACTTTGCATGTGAGGAAGGCATCTTGGAGCACCCAAGATTGATTATGACATGTAGGAGGAATATGCTATATTTAGTCTTGTATGATAGATTCTCTTATAGCATTGAGTGTTGTTATGTTGGGCAAATTTTATGACAGTTGTAAGATGTGTAAGAGCATATGTCATAGCCTATTCTTGGTTGGAGTGCTCCACATTGGGAATTCAAATCTTCCATGTATGATAGATGTAAGAGAGGTGTATAAATGTTGGACAAGTGTACTTTTGTGTGAGAAATGGGCCATGTGGCCAAGATGGACACCCACCTCTAGAAGCGTCTCATTTATGCCTTGTAACTCTATATAATGAGGTGCTTGGAGTAGTAGTATGCATAGTGTTTTTACAGGTACTGTTATGCTACTGAAATTACTCTAGAAATGACATTTGAAGACTCCTGAAGGAACTTGCATTGCAAGTGTATTGTAAACACCCAAGTTTTGATAATACATTGTGCAGGTTTTGGAGTGTGGGGTTTTTCACCTGAAAAGGTTTTCCCCACATACATATTGTGTCACTTGCATTCTATGTGTTTTTGTTTGCTGTTTTAATCTCTATATTATATGTTTAACATAACTGTAATTGTAAGGATCTAAAAATTTGCACCACATTCCCCTGATTAGATTAGTGTTGGAAGCATTTCCACATACCTTGCTTCCTTTCAGTTGGTATTAGAGCTTGATCACCTTTGATCCTAGTTGTTGGGTAGGGGCTTTTGTATTGATCTTCGATTGAGTGGGAGTCTACGTAGAGTATTGTGTGATCTTGTTGTAAGAAGGAGATGGTAGGCACATCCAGAAGGATAGAATTGGAAAAGTTTAATGGTAGCAATTTCGAGTTGTGGAAACTCAAAATGGAAGACATGCTTGTTGATAGAGATCTATGGGAAACTATATCTGGCACAAAACTAATGGCATTGGCTCAAAAAGAATGGGATCTTAAAGATCAAAAAGATAAGGGTCTTTTGAGACTCTGTTTAGCTGATTTTGTCCTGTTAAATGTTCATGAAGAGAAGACTGTAAAAGAGCTATGGAAGAAACTTGGTGATGTGTATCAGGCTAAATCCCTAGTAAACAAGTTATTCCTGTGGAATAAGTTGTATTATCTGAGGATGGAAGATGGAGGATATGTTGCAGATCATTTGAATGACTTCAACATGCTAGTTGCACAGTTGACTTCTATTGGTGTGAAAATGGAGGAGGATCATTGTATGACCTTGCTTTATTCTTTTCCAGACTCATGGGACCACTTTGTGATGGCCATTGGGATTACTACAACCACCTTCAAGATGGATGAAGTGGTGTCTTCATTGTTATCTAAAGAAATGCAGAGAAAGTCTTCTAAGTCGGCTAAGGAGGGTCTTGTAGTTCATAGTAGACCCAAAGAGAAAGGGAAGAAGAAGGACAAGAAAGCTGAAAAGGGCAAAACCAAATTCTGTGGGAGATCTAAATCTCCTAGAGAGTCCAAGGCATTATGTTGGAAATGTGGTAAATCTAGGCACTGCCGAAAGGAGTGTAAGGAGGAGAAGAAGAAAAAGAAGAACATCTCCGATTCAGATTTTGACAAATCTCAAGATGATGGTGATGCTTTTATTTCTACCTTGGCCACCCATGCATCAGAAGATATGTGGTTGATAGACTCTGGTGCTTTCTTCCACATGACCACACATCGAGGTTGGTTCTCAAAGTATGAAGAGTTTGATGGTGGGAAGGTGTACCTGGGTGATGACTCTCACCTAAAGATAGTTGGTTGTGGAAAAGTCTTGATCCGATTCCCTGATGGATGAGTGAAGGGGATCAATGGGGTTATGCACATCCCCAATTTAGCACAAAACCTTGTTTCTATAAGTAAGTTGAATGATGCAGGTGTACAGGTTGTCTTCTCGAGTGGAGGATACAAGATGACAAGAGGAGCTATGGTGCTTGCTAGGGGTACTCAGAGAGGTATTCTATTTCAGCTGGATGCATGCACTACTCAGTACAATAGTTCTTCTATTTCAAAGAAAAGAGCTTCAGATTCTTCATCCTCACCATTGGAACCAATAGCAAAGAAATGTGTTGTTTTAACTTCTAATGGTAGTGCTTTCTAGGTACATAAGGGTGCTCATGCTTTCAAAATAAAACTTCTTGTTGAGAAGACAATGTTGTGGCATAAGAGATGTGGTCACATTGGTGAAAAGGGTCTTAAGGCCCTAAAAAATAAGAACCTCATCGAAGGGTTAAATGATTGTAATCTTGAGTTTGACTTTTGCGAACATTGTGTATATGGAAAGCAAAACCGTGTTTAGTGTTACTCTAGTTCTCATAAGTTTTCTGGTGTGTTCAATCTAATCCACTCTGATGTGTTTGGTCCTATGAATGTTCCTTTAATTTCTAAATTGTTATATTTTGTATCATTCATTGATGATTACAGTAGGAGGACATGGATTTATTTTCTCAGAAGTAAATTTGAACTCTTTAGTTGGTCCAAAGAGTTTAAAGATTTTGAAGAGAATCAGATTGGTAAAAGGATTAACGGTAGTGAGTTTTGTTCCATAGAGTTTGATAAGTTCTGTAAAGAACATGTGATTGAAAGACATAAGACAACTCCATATACCCCTTAGCAAAATGGATTTGTAGAGAGGATGAATAGAACATTGATGGAGACGGCTAGGAGTATGCTTGGTGGAGCTAGCCTCGAACATAAGTTTTGGACTGAAGCTGTAGCCACTGCTTGCTACCTATTTAATAGGTCTCCTACTTTAGTTCTTGTTGATAAGACACCCATGGAGGTGTGGTCTGGTAAGAAGCCTTCATTGAGACATCTTTGTGTTTTTGGTTGTGAGGCATATGCACATTTACCTAAGGAGAAGAGGTCAAAATTGGAGAACAAGGTAGTTAAGTGTATCTTCATTGGCTATGGTGTCAGTGTGAAAGGGTGCAAGCTTTGGGATCATGTGGCTGAGAAAGTCTTGTATAGAAGAAGTGTTATTTTAAGAGTGGTAACTCCTCCTTTTGTTTTACAGCCAGAAGAAAAGGAAAAGAAAGAGGATGTGGTTCAGTTTCCTACTACCCTAGAGAAGACTGAATCAAAAGACCCTGTTGGACCTGATGATGAGGAGAGCTCTAGTATCTTTGAAAGTTTAGAAGAAGAAGAACCTCCACCTCAACTTGTGAGGAGGTCCACACAAATTAGGAAGCAACTTGAGAGGTTTGGTTATTCATTGCTTGATTCTAGTTGTTCTTTTTCCTTGATTTCTAACACTGATGAGCCTAGAACTGTGAAAGAGGCTATGGGTATGAAAGATGCAGGTTCCTAGAAGGAGGCTATGGAAGAGGAGACAACTTCAAGTTGGAAAAGAATAAAACTTGGAACTTGGTGCCCTTACCTAAAGGACATAAACTTGTTGGATGTAAATGGGTGTTCAAAAAGAAATTTGGTGTAGATGGCAGTGTTGAGAAATATAAGGTTGTGAAGGGGTATTCTCAGGTGGAGGGAATTGATTATGGTGAGATTTTCTCTCCTGTTGCAAAGATGATATCTATTTGGTTCATGTTATTTTTTGTAGCAGATTATGACTTAGAAGTGGAACAAATGGATGTGAAGACAACTTTCCTTCATGGTAACTTGGAGGAAGAAATATACATGTCACAGGCAGAGCACTACATGGTAAAAGGTAAAGAAAATCTAGTTTGCAAGATAAAGAAGTCTTTGTATGGTTTGAAACAATCTCCTAGGATGTGGTAACAAAAATTTGATGCCTTTGTGTTGACTATTGGATTTCTAAGATTGAAATCAGATCATTGTGTGTATTTCAAATTTGACAATGATCACATTCTCATTATAGCATTGTATGTTGATGATATGTTACTAATTGGGAATGGTAAAGGTTTGATTTCTGATTTGAAGTCTCAGCTGTCAGCATTGTTTTGAAATGAAAAATTTAGGGGCAGCTAGGTACATTCTAGGAATGGAGATCAGAAGAGACAGAGAAAACAAAAAACTTCGGTTAGGCTAGAGTAAGTATGTTAACATTGTGTTGGAGAGATTCAGTATGGTGGATTACAGACCGTTGATTGTTCCTGTTACTATGGGGATAAAGTTATCTGTTGATGATTGTCCAAAGTCTCCTTCTCAGATGGGGGATATGAGTAGAGTACCTTATGCTAGTGCAGTTAGCAGCTTGATGTATGCTATGGTATGTATAAGACCAGACATTGCCCAAGAAGTGCGAGTCCTTAGTCAGTTTATGGCTAATCTTGGATGGGTACACTGGGATGCAGTGAAGAGAGTGTTCAAATATTTGAGGGGTACTTCTAAGTATTCCTTATGTTATCATGGTTATCCTACAGGACCTCAACATTATGTGAGTATTTGTGGATTTGTGGATTTTGATTGGGTAGGTGACATTGATAGCAGGAGATCCACTAGTGCTTACGTGTTTACTATGTTTGGTGGAGCTATTAGTTGGATGAGTAAGTGACAATGTGTGATTTCTTTATCCATGACTGAAGCAGAGTACATGGCAGCTACTCATACTTGTAAGGAAGCCATTTGGCTTAAAAGGTTGTGTTCATATATTAGTTTTGATGCAGGATAGATTACTATCTATTGTGACAGTTAGAGTGCAATTTGCTTAGCAAAGAATCCTACTTTCCATGCCAAAACAAAGCACATTGATGTTTAGTATCATTTTGTTCATGATATGGTAGAAGATGGGAAGGTTATATTGGATAAGGTCAACACTTTGAAGAATGTTGTAGATGCACTGATGAAACTTGTGGGAACAGATAAGTTCAGATGGTGTTCAGAGTCTATGGACCTCTTGGCCCCTAGTAGTTAAATCTTGTCATCCTATTAGATCTTACAAGGTGTTCGACAAGTGGGAGAATGTTGGGAATTAAGGTGTCTCAACCTTTACAATTTCCTAGCATTAATATTTATTTATTGGCCTAATTTTGTATTTACTTGCACATCCTATTTTGTCATTTAGTTTGAGGTGGCATTGTGACATGTCATCCTACTTATAATATGACTTGGATGGTCAAGTCAAACACATGATAATCTAGGCATCCCATTTGAGGCGGCACTAATATGCCATGTGCCAGCATCTTGTGGTATGTGGAAGAAGTTATTTTGTATGACGAACTCTATGACATGTAAGAGCCAAGTATAGAGATTCCTATGACAAGTGAGGACAAGTGTTGGAGAGTAGATCTTCACATGTGAGGAAGGCATCTTGGAGTGCCCAAGATTGACTATGACATGTTGTAAGAGGAATATGCTATATTTAGTCATGTATGATAGATTCTCTTACAACATTGAATGTTATTATGTTGGGTAGATTATATGATAGCTGCAAGATGCATAAGAGCATCTGCCATAGCCTATTCTTGGTTAGAGTGCTCCACATTAGGAAGTCAAATCTGCCATGTATGACAGATGTAAGAGAGGAGTATGCATGTTGGACAAGTGTCCTTGGGTCTGATAAATGGGCCATGTGGCCAAGATGGACACCCACCTCTAGAAGCTTCTCATTTATGCCTTGTAACTCTATATAACGAGATGCTTGGAGTAGTAGTATGCATAGTGTTTTTAAAGGTACTATTATACTTTTGAAATTACTCTAGGAACAACATTTGAAGACTCCTGAAAGAACTTGCATTGGAAGTGTATTGTAAACACCTTAGTTTGGATAATACATTGTGCAGGTTTTACACTGTGGGGTTTTTCACCTAAAAAGGTTTTCCCCACATACATCTTGTGTCACTTGCATTCTCTGTGTTGTTGTTTTCTATTTTAATCTCTATGTTATACGTTTAACATAACTATAATTGTAAGGATCTAAAAATTTGCACTACATTCCCCTCATTAGATTGGTGTTGGAAGTGTTTCTGCATACCTTGCTTCCTTTCAAATACTTGAGAGTATAAGGATTGCTGAGAATGTGGAGCAGTGACAAGTTTCTCCTCCATATGACTCACATCAGCAAGATACTCATGAGGAGAAAGAAGAGCCTTCAGCACAAAATAAAAACTAGACAGAGCAAGGTGAAGGAAATGTGCATTATAACCCTCCTCCAGAGAACAATGAACAACAGAGTAAATCTGATCAACATGAGGTGCAAGTCAATGTTGATATAAGAGATGGTCTAGAAAAGGAACAAGATGTTTCTTCCTCCTCTTCTCTGATTGACTCAATCAAGGAATTCTTGGCTCAGTAGATGGAAATACAACCAGTGATTAATCCGCAACTACTAGAGTTGCCTATGTTAGTTGGATAATTCAACTTGTTTAGAATATCTCCACTTTAGAAGTTACAACTGGGAGACATTCTCTAGTCCACTGCAAGATAATAGATACTACAACAACAAGTGGAAAGAGTTGAAGTTTTGGAGGAAGCAATCAAGATAATTTAGGAAGAGCTACCTAAGGTGAAAAGAGATCCATCCTTGTCACCCACTCAACAAATGAAGCTCATGCTAGAGTCTTTTAAGGCTCATTCATCCTTTCTTGAGAAGCAAGATGAGTTGAAGCTAACTGAATAGATAAATAATAAAAGGCTGGATGATGCTTGTACTAGATGTGCTAAGGAATACAATAAGTTGTAAGTGAATGTGAAAAATATTTAGATATGCATAGAGGAAGCCAAAGTTATGTATCATTTTCGTTTGATTTGGCATGTGACCATAAAAAATCATAAAAGATCAAATTGGCTCCATTGAGTCACAACTAATACATGTGGCCAAAGTATATGATCCATTGAAAGATAAAGATGGAACTATTAGGGCTCAAACAGAAAGTCTCCATACTCAGCTAAAGTAACTTTTGGATAAAAGGGAACAAATAAAGAATGAAATTGGGTAATTGAGAGAAGAAGTATGAGACTAGTAGTTTTGACAGTCACTCTAACAAAAGTAGAGAATGTTACACAAAAGGTGAAGGGGCTAACCACTAAAGAGGAAGCAAAAGATTTATACATTCAGTTTGAAAGTTAACTATACATCCTCTCTTCTGTAAAGAAGAACTAGGACACTACACTTGCCCAACTGAAAGTAATCTATAAGAATGTTCTACCTTCCATGTAAATATAAAATTATGTGAAGGTAAAACAAATTTTGATGATTATATAGACATGCGGTGAATAAAATAAGAATAAGAAGTGTTATTATGATATGAACAAGACACATTATACATAGAATATTGAAGAATAATTTTTCTACATCAGTTTTGAAAAGATAAAGGCTACTACTCAGGGGGAGTTGACTGATAAAAGATGATAAGGAATATTCAGATAGGGGGAGCCTACTTGTTTTTACTAAAGCAGAAGAAAACTACTTGCCCTTTTCCATTGATGTCAAAGGGGGAGAAATGTGTACATATTAGGGTATGTGTTTCCATTAATGACAAAGGGGGAGATTGTTGCATTGTGTTGTCATTGATGTCAACAGTGGTGTGCTACATTGTAAGTAATGTCACTAGATATGTCAAAGGGAGATTGCAATAGTATGGTGATTAGTGAAGATAGTAAAATAAGTGTTCAGAAGTATTGTGAGACATAGAAGTAAAGTGAGGAAGTTGACCAATGAAGGAGATGGATCAGTATCATCTGTACACAGTCATACCATATGTTATGAAATTCATGTATAAGTCAAATCCTTGATATGATTGTACTTGAAGTACTTGATGAGTTAAGTTGAATTCATGTTGTTTGGTGATGATATGAACTCATAATGATTTCCATTGGATGAAGAAAGTTGTGAAAGTTTGAAGGAATTAGTATAGTACAAGTCAAGGAAGGTGTTATAGGCTTAGAAGATGGTACTCCATTCTATTGAAGTTGAATATATGGACATGCGGATTGAACTATTGACTAGGTATTGTACTCGGGTACTAATGTTTCACATTTGAGATTATAATGTTTACTGCAAAGTGTTTTAGAGACAAAATAATAAAGACAGTAACAGAATAGGGTAAGTGCAGTCACAGAGTGACTAGAGAATGCTCCGCACTTCTCTATAGATGAAGATATGAAGTTGTAGCTTCGAGGACATGTGGATATGAGCAACAAGTATGTATGTTTCAAGTTTCAAGGAATAATTCGTATCACAAATGCTTCTCCAGAGTCAAATCTATGAAGACATGCCTTGGTACTAATTGGTGTGAATAGAAGGAGAGAGTTAATGTTACCGCAGAACACCACACATTGATATTTGGTCTTTCTAATGGAAAGATAAGTACACTAGATCATTTGGTATGCTCAGTTCAAGTTTCAATCATCTATGTTTACCGCAAGTATGATCTTCAAGGTTTCACTTCACTAGACTATGATATTAGTGTATGGTAAGGATATTGGAATCAATGTTCAAGTGTTTACGCTAGTATACAACAACATGGATTGGTAAGAGAGGTGTTCCAAAATGTTTTACAAGTCATATAATACTCATAGTGTGATCCACATGACATAATTTAGTCTTCTCCAATACCACTTTGGGTCTGGAGTCAAATACAAGGAAGGTTAGATGTTGAGGTGCTGACTTGGTGCATAATAAATACTTCATTGTGTGTGAGGGATGTGCATCATCCTAGAAGAGTGTGTCAAGATAGGGTAGGACCTGATTATGCCTTGTTCTTTAATCGCATTAGAATTCTACTTACCACACATGTTTGGGAGCCAATTGATATGATCATTACACATTTCATGCTACACGTTTCATTTTGGATGACCAAGGAGAAAGTTTTTTGAATCTTGCAGAGGATATATATGAAGAATCAAAATTGTTGAGCATGTGATGAGTGGTGAATGAGAAGGTAGAATTGAAATTGTGTGAATATACTTATAGTAGAAATAGAGTTCATGTTGAAATATGGAGAAGACAAGTCCATATAACATGATTATGCTATAGAGATAATTGTTGACAATATGATAATTTCTGAGGTCATGGTATTTGTAAAAAGCCATTTATTGTTAACCCAAAATTAAACAAATTAATAATCATTAAGACTAAAATTATGATTAGCATAATTAGTGTTAAACAAGTAATAATCAACTTCATATTAAAAAATGATATGTATATCTTTTCTAGACATTTCTAACTAAAATTCACAATATTTCCAAGCCATCATATTAGTGATTTACTCTCACTATACATTTACAATGTTTTTCTCATAGGATCAATGATAAATTATACATAATGTTGACTATCAAGTCATATAAGAGAATGTACTATATCTGGAACTTTGACATCTGTCTTCATAAGTCTTCACTAGTCTTCTGCTTTGAAAGGAGAGCATCACCTTAGTGCTTTTCCTCCAACCACAGACCGGTGGTCCCCCCACTACTTCATACTTGGAAGCGGCCCTACCCTTCAAGAAGGGAATAGATATAAGGAACTAATTGGTTTGCCATCTGAGTATATGGTGTTATGTCCTTCACAATACTTCATAGTCATACAACTATAGATCCACTCTAACTATGTATGACACTAATGGAAGCATTATGCCATATGGAGCATAGTGAACTGACTAATGCATGTAGAGATAGATGCATTACTTTGGCCAAATATTTATATACATGACGTTTTGCAATGAACATAGTTGAATGTTCACATAGCTTGACTCGACTTAGAAGTTGTCTCATCCTATAGTGTTCAATTTCGACCTTTCTAGGTCATAGAAGAAACGATGGGTTCAATTCACCCTCAGTCCATCTATCTTGGACTTCTGACTCTGATCTCGGGAGTGCAATCATAATGTATTGTTACTTTTGCAATAGGGGAATCTGTGACTCCACGTCACCTATTCCCATTCTTTTTACTTAGTTTGTATGTTTAATATTCTTTCTTAAAATGGACCATCCTCGGTCAAGTTTTATATGGTTACCTTGGTTTCATTGTTTTTGTCGATTCACCTCGACTATAATAATTGCCTTGATATAGACTATTAATTCAACAATGTTAGGTAGACCCTTGGTCAAAAGAGTTCAAATGGGTTCTTGAAACCTAGAGCTTCATCCACGAAGCATTGTCATACCATAAGGAAACACATAATGATACATTCTCAACAACGGAGTTATCAAACTCATTTTCAATTCTTTCCTTCATGGAAATAATAGTAATAATAGTTGAGGTTTACTCATTGACATGCAAAAATCGGCATGCACTCAATGCAGCCTTAAGCAAGGTTTATTAATAATAAACTAGTTTTATATCATGGAATGAAGAGTCTTGTTACTCTCTTAAAACACAAGTAGGTTACACTCGAAATAATAGTGTTAACTTAGAAGACACAAAGTGTACCTTTCTCCTTATAAGTTCCTCAATTGTCTCAATAGTTGAGATGCTGTCAAAGGAAAGGTTATAAAAAATTACTCATTATTCATTTTCTTGGCCTTCGACCTTCTTTTAAATTGTATTACCTCTCCACGAGATAGTAGCTATCAGCCTAATAATAGGCTATTGATACTGTATTACAAGGCTCATGGCCTGCTCAAAGGCAATCACTTGTGGTTATGGATCTCAACCTACCCAAGAATACAATCATTACATAGTGCTTATAAACAAAATGTCATTTACTCTCAGCCTTATTAGCTTCAAGAGCTTGAGACTGCTTTAGCAATGCTCATGGTTATTCGGTTGTTTAGCCTCAACATAATAACAAATAAATATAGTTCTTTTAGTTAAGCTAAATCACATTCTTTTTAACTCTTCAACCATGAAGGCCACAACATAGTTATCCACACATTGAAACCATCACAAAGGATTGCATGGTCGGCCTACAACCACTGTAGTTATCATATGTTATCATAAGAATACTGCTGCATTTAACAAAATGAATACTTGACTATATTAACAGTCTTACATCAGGAAAAGTAATATAGCCAAGTTATGTCTAACCAAGAGTAGGCTTTAGAATCCGCTACTAGCCTTTCTTCATGGGCTCATAAAAAATGATGTGCTACTCTATAGCCTTCTCCTTTCAAACTCTCTCTCTCTCTCTCTCTCTCTCCTAGATAAGATAGTCGACCTCCACAATGCATAACAACAAAACAACCAAAACCCTTTCTTCTCCTGAAAAGGTTTTTTCTCTGCATGTCGATCCATCACCCCCATGAAATTTGCCACCTTAGAAGTAGGGTTTGGGTTTTTCTGGTGGGCATCTTACCACCCATGCATTAAAGACTCCAATATAACTAAATTACTTCCCATTCAGAAGTCAAGAGAATTATTCACACTTGTGGCAAGCTCTACCACCGTTACCACTCCTTCCACTCATTGCGGATAGTGGTACGGTTGGTAAAAAAATATAAAATCTTGTACCACAAATTGTATGACCACTTAAAGACATAGACATGTCTCACATACTATCATTTACAATGAAATGATACTATAGGGGTATTAAAATAATCTAGGATATTACCTAGCTATGTTATCATCATAAAGTTGGTAACATAAACATGCGATTATGGAGTCAAGTCTTGCTCCCTCAATTTGCTATAATAGACTTTAGATAAGATATTTAAATGATAATCAAAAGGTCTAATAAAGAAATAGATATGTAAACAAAGGAAAACTTGACACCACACAAGCTTACAATCAACTACAAGAATGTTCCAGGAACATCATTTAGTTGATTTGACCTAATAACGTCGAGAAACCTTAATTCAACTTTACTGACTATAGTCAATTCGAAATTGACTTGCAAGGATAAAAGGACTTACACTCACCCCGACTTACTTGGTTCACAAATAATTAAATCGATACTTAGATGGCATTCTAATCTTTCCTGAACATCTATTTCCTTCTCCCTAGGTGATACTCTTCTTTCATTCTTGAAGGAAGATTTCTTTTCTTGGTTACACTCACAACCATATAACCATGATTAGTGTATCACCATTTAATTCATAAATCACTATAATAAAATAATCTTAAAAACATATAATCGCATGTCTTATATAATCATCAATCGATGTCCCTGTAATCAATGATTCTACTTGATATTTTTCACAAACATCAAATCATTAATCTAAAATTAATCATCATGTTAACCATATCAAAGTAGGATTAATTATTCTATTTACCACATAAAAGTGAGATTAAGTCTATGCATAATTTTGGGATGTAACATATCTCCCCCTATAAGAATCATCATCCTCGATGATTTAATGTCTCCAAAAGTCAAACCAACATAATGAAAAAGTATTTACTCAACATAGTGAAAAGTTTTAAAAGAGATGGAGAAATCTTGTATAAATATCCTCATATTTCTCATAGGTGGCATTTTCTTCTACATATTGGTCCCACTGGACCTTGCATTAAGTTACCTATTTGCTATGTAAGTACATAGCTTACATGTTTCGAGCACCTTGATGGGCTCAATCACTACCACCCTTGGGTCCTTCACCTGTATAGCATTCCAATCAAGAATAGGGATATGATTATCTCCTGAAATAAACTTTTTCAAATAGGAAACATGGAAAATATTATGCATCATGGAAAGTACTGGCATCAGAGAAATCCTCTATGTGACTGGGTTGATCTCTTTGAGAACTTTGAGAGGACCCACATATCTAGGAGCCAATTTGGATGTCTTCCCAGTCATAATGGAGTTCTTTTGGGGTTCAACCCTTAGAAGGACTTTTTCTCCCACTAAGAAATGCCTTGTGATGCACTTAGTATTTGCATAACTTTTCTGCCTATCATTGGCTTCCACTAGCCTTTTCTTAATTAGATGGACTTGCTCTTACATTTCTGACAGTATTTCTAGACCAGGGCTAACCCTATCCTCTAGCTTATCCCATCTTATAGGGGTTTGGCATTTTTTTCCATATAATGCTTCAAATGGAGCCATCTTAATTACAAAATGATAGGAATTATTATAGGCAAATTCCACAATAGGAAGCTAATCTTCCCATTTGTATTGCTGATCCATGCAATACATTCTCAACAAATCTTCCAGCACTATTTTTGCTATAATTTCACTAGGGTTTGACCTTAAGTGGCACTAAAAGTGTGTTGTGATGGATATTTTGACATTAAGTGGTTGTTATTACTAATATAATTTGTTGTCCATCATCATTTTCCTCACAACACCCTTTGTCATGCTCTTTTGCATCGAGATTTGGTGAAAAAATTGCATATCTTGACATATTTTCACTATATTTTGACTTATCGTCATCTTAGACTTGCATCAAGAGTGTGTTGTGAAGGATCTTATAGCTGTTTTGGACTAATATCAGACATATAATTTTCTTCCCTTGATCAAAATCCTTACAACACCCTTTCCTTTCACTTATTTGCATTGAAAAAGTACAAAAAATCAAGCATTTTTTTGGCCTTCAAACATATCATCTTCTTAGGGTTTGTTCTCTTCATTTGTGCATTGTGTGTTGTGTGCTTTTGTATAAGCTTTATGACCTACTGTCCTAAAAATAATATTCATCTAAGAAGAAGTAAAAGGTTAATGGGATCTAGTGCTCTTGAAGAAAATGACATCCCTACCTCTGATAATCCTTTGAACACCTTCTAAATTACAAAGGGAGAAACTCAAATTGTGCAAGATATTATACATCCTCCAACCACTATGGAAGATAAAATATTTCATGATGTTGAGGATGCTATGGAGGTAGTAGGACATGTACCTATGGAACAAGTCAATAAGCTAGATAAAGACCTTGCCGAATTTCAAGAATATGTGCAAACTGAGAGGATAGCTGAAGAGGCTTTACCCGTGATTCACCATGTAAGAGAATTGATAAAAGAAGGACAAGATAGAATTAATGTTATTCGTGGTTTAACACATTGTGCAAACTAATGTAATGTCGGTGAGTGAATGTGCAAAAGTTATTAACAACATGCCATCACCATCACATACTCAAGTTTTAGCACCTATACTGACTACAGGAATATCTACTTTTACATCAACGATCTTAACAACTAATGCAAATGCTTGTAGTAATGCCACCACTAGTATTGGAGTATCAAATGGCACCAATTACAAAGTTGTGGGATTTGATTATCAGAACTTGGTCCATAATGTGACTGTTCCTATGAATAATTGTTCTCAACCTCTCATCACACATAGTTATTCCCAACCATCTTCCATCTACCAGTATATCCAACTACCATTGACCTATTCTCAGCCTCCATCTATCACATCTCAATTTCAATCACCTCCTCACTTTGGTTCCAATTCTTCACAACAAACCGCATCTCCAAATGATGCCATCCTAAACCAACTTTTACAGGGCATGAATGCTTTACAACAAAAAATTAACAAATCTAACAAATTCTTCATAGCCTAGTCTACCAACATATCATGCACATAATCCCTTATCCTATGCAATCTTGAGAACCCCTATGCCTGAGAGGTTTGAGACTCCCCACTTTGAAAAATATGGTGGAAAAGGCGATCCTAATATTCATGTGGCAGCATTTACAACTATGTGTAGTGATTTCTATTTTGAAGAGGATATTTTGGCAAAAACTTTCTTGCGATCTCTAAAAGATACTGCTTTAGAATGGTTTTGCTCTTTGCCTCCAAATTCAATACACTCCTTTTCATAGTTGATTGATCAATTTTTACAAAATTTTCAAGCAAATATCAGACCCCAAGTCACTCTTATTGACTTGGTTCAATGCAAACAAGGTTTGAAAGAGAAGTTGACTGAGTTCATTAGTTGGTATCAAGGACTTTATGCACAGATTCAATATTAGATGAAAGATGATGATGTTCAAAAGATATTTGTTACAAATCTACAACCTAATATTCGTGCTAAGATCCTCTTGATGAAGTACAACTCCCTTCAACATTTATGCACCACCCTTCGTGATTATCAACTTTCGCCTAGTCAGTATGAAAACCAAAACTCATCGGCTCAAGTTGGTCAATCCACGGGTGGATCATCACAAAACAACTTTAAAAGGAATAATAATAACAGAAGCTTCATCTAATAACAGAAGCTTCATCAAGGTTAATGGATTGAATATGAACAATTTTTTGAATGTCTCAGCTATCACTAATCCAAAGAAAGCATCATATCAACCAAGAAAATTTACTCTGATATCTGAGTCTTATCATTCCATCATGAATCAAGCTATGAGTAATAACATTCTAAAGCTTCCCCCGATCAAGCCTATTGATCCTAGTAAACAAGGACCTTACTTCGATGCTAATGCCTTTTGTCATTATCATCGAATGCAAGGACATGACATTGAACTATGTATGGGTCTTAAACATGAGATACAGGACCTTATTGATTCAAATGTCATCCATGTATCAGGTGTGAATGATAATAGAAACAAGTTGGTTGCTCCACCGAATCAGAACTTACAAATCTTCACTAATCCTTTCCCTAAGCATACTAAAACCAATATGTTGGAATAGGGTTTAGTGGAAATAGACGAGGATGATTACTTGGACTATGATAACATCGTGGGAATGATTGAAGTAGATAAGAAACTAGTAGACAACCCACCTCATCCACGAAGGAATGGAATTTATGCTGAGGTTCCTCCTTTGTTATCCTTATATGGATCGGGAGATAATCAAAATATGTTAGAAAAGCAAGAACAACAACCGATATAGATGAGTAAGATGGTACAAGATGATTCCCATTACCATGCTAGAAAGATTCAACAATGAAAACTTCATAAAAATCAGAAAAGAGTTAGATGACTATCAACAGTTAGAGAAAACAGTGGTTCCCCTCCTCATAAGAAACAAAAAGTTATATTTACATAAGGAGTTACAAAGCAAGTATCCTGTGATAATAAAAAAACTCTCATAAGAACCACTCAAATTTTGCACTCAACATGATCAAGTACCTCTCCAAGAGGTTCGTAAGTTCCAAAATCTAATATAAAGATCCTACTAGGTAAGTATCTCTAACCCTTTATCTCTCTCATGATGTGCTTCCCCCGTGGTATGTTATGTGTTGTTTAGTCCTCTTGGGATGACCTCGGATTCTCCTGTAAGGTCCGAGATACTAGGAGACCGCCTCTATTGTGACTTTTTTCTATTTGTATCATCATTCTTCTATATTGCCTCTCTCTCTGACTTCATTGTTGTGTGTTGTGTCTTACGGACATAGCGTTGCAGTTAGTGACTTGGGGGCACCCTCCTATGTGACTGTCCCTAAGATACTTGTTTCTCCTCTATGATTTATTGTTTCCCTTCCTCTAGTGTTTCAAGCTAGCAGGTGGATGATGAAAAACATTTATACTGATGCGGACCTAGTGTCCCTTTCGAGAGTAATAAAAAAATGGACTTAGTTCCTAATATGACGATGGGGTTGTATATTTTATCCGACGCTTGGCTAGTTGAAGCACTCATGCTTTCTGCGTAGTGACTATGATGATGTTTCTATCTCATTTACAAACCTTAACAATACTACTACTCTGTGCACCTTTGTCTATCTTTGAATCTAGCCTTGGTGGTACTCAATTCAGAGAGCTTCATGATATAGCCCCACAGTTATCCTCGAACTCCAAATTCGTGGTATAACCTTGGCTCTTTGTGTGGTTAATCATATGCATTGTTGTTTATCATCATTTTGTAGACACTAACATGTTTCTTGCAGGGATGTGTTTGTGGGAACATTTGGTAATCATGAAGTATATGTCACCTTCGGGGGGCATGGGCTTTGTGAGAGCTTGTGTTCCCTTATGTGTTTTCTCCCTACCTTAACATGCTTGATATCAATACCTGATATCAACCACCTTAAGGTGGGGGCATATAAGGTAAGTTATCTGTTGTAGATGTTAGTAATATCCTCAGGTGCAATTTAAAGTCATGCACGATGAGTGCATCCTGTATCCTGAGTTTGTTTGCAATCAATCAATCATGTAAGCCCTCTGCGGAGGTGGGATATTAAGCATATCCTTTTTCTTAAGCTCTCTACAGAGGCAATGATGGTGTATTTCTCAGAGTAGATTGTATCATCCTATCATTTTCAAAAGTCCTTTGTGGAGGCGGGGAGTGGTTCTATTACTAACTCAACCCTTAAGCATGTCTTCGGTGATTGTTGTGGCGAAGCGCAATCGTCAGTGTATGCCTGTAATGTGCCTGAGATGGTATTGAACCTAGAAATAGGAACACTCCATCACTTGTCTGCTGTGTTTTCTCCATGTCTTCAAGTGTGTGTGTTTGGTGTGCTTGATTTGTGTGGTGTGTTTGTTGCCCCATATGCAGTTTAAAGACCTGTGTGATGAGTGCATCTTACATTTTGGGAGGTTTTGCATGTCTTGTGTGTGTGTTACCCCATATATGTAGTTTAAAGACCTACATGATGAGTGCATCCTGCATTATGGGAGGTTTGTTTACTTTCCAGTACTTGCTTCTGCATTTCATATATATAAGAAAAAGAAAAGAAAAGAAATCATGCCTATCTTATATGCATTAATGTGTCTTCTATGCATTTATTGTCTTCTCCATGTTTTGCATGACTATAACTATCTTCTCCATGTTTTGTGTGCCTGTTACTGTCTTCTATGTGATTGGCGTGTCTTCTCTGTGCTTGGCATGTTTGCTGTGTTTGTGACCGTAGTTTAATGCATGTATTGGCCTTACATTTATACATACATTAAAGTGGGGGCTAAATGTAAAGTCAGAAAATGTCCCCTTGGGGGCTTTTCCCTCTTTAGGTTTAGCTCCTGGGTCTTTTGTGTGCATTTAGGACATTTTACATCATAATTTGGCATCCTGATGGAATGAACCCTAGGTATCATGACAAATGGGGCCTAGGGGGACCCTGCCCAAAATAGGGGGAGGACTTGGGTGCCCGCACCCTAGTCCTGCCCTATTTTGGGTCAGGCCCAAATTTTAAGTGTCAGTTTATGACCATTATTTGGTCCCTAGGCCAACACGGTAAGTTTGAATTTATGAAATCTTGGTGGGAATGTTTGTAGTTGCATATAAAAGTATGTTTAGGCATTCATTTGTAGACTAGTTCTCAATTAGATGATTACTACTAAGCTATTGTGTTCTCAAGGTGATTCAAGGCTTTTATTGTGTTCCAAGAGTAGATTTGTGTTGTCTATGTGTTTGTGTTTGTAGATTTGAGCATCCATTTCCTCATGGAATGAAGAACATCTTCCTCTCATGAGATCTTCACTAGAAGGTGACAATTATTGTGTTTGTGATCATTTATTCATTTGGTTTTACATCTGCCTCACAAGGGCACGCACTCTCTATCTGACAAAGGTGTTTAGAAGACTTAAGTGTCCTTCTAGGGTTTGACTAAGGCAAGCTCCTAAACACCACAACCCCCTCCCAAAGTTTTCATGGTTGCAGGTTACAGGTTGATGATGCAGACAAAGTGAAGTTGAAGGAGGGCATATTGGAGTGTCAGAATTGTAGATCAGAGAAGAAAATAGTACCTTGGACTTGGGTGCCTGCTCATTAGTCCTCAAAATTTTGTGATGGAAAAATCTCCTAGACAGCGGATACAGGTTGCAGACCTTGTTTCCAGATCCCAACAAAAAGAAGAGCCTTGGGCTTGGGTGCCCTTTCTTTAGTCCTTGACTTTTATTCCTCGGAACCTCGAAACAGGTGCACAATCATTTGTAATTTTACATCTTTTTGTAGAAGCATTTTTTGTTATTCGTCTGTTTACATCCATATTTGAATAATTAGGGTTTTGATGTGTAATTAAGCATAAGAGAAGGAAAATTGATAATCAAATACCCTAATCCAAATTTCCCTACATTTGTAAGTGACCAAGGACCTAATAGTGCTCTACCACTTAATCTGAAGATCCTTGAATGTAATGGGTGAAAGGAAGATTTAAACACTAAACTAAACAATCCAAATTTTTACCCTAAACACTTCAAAACCATTTAGTTTCTCCATTTTGACAGCAAAAAGTTGATATCCTTTTCTTTGATCTCTTTTCATTTGTAGGGCAGAAATTTGTCTTAGTTTGACCTCTCTAGGGTTTCCTTGCAGAAAGATTTTGTTCCCTAGGTCATCTAGACATTCTATTGTTTTGGCATAACAATCCACCTTAGCTCGGTGTCTTCATAACCAGTTTATCCCAAGGATAACATCATATGAGCCTAATGGGGCAACATAAAGCTTCACCTCAATGAAGAAACTTGGAAGTTCAACCTTAGCCTCAAACAAGCATTTCTCTACCTAAGCTTTGGTCTAATTTGTATATTCAACCGACCAAGTATTTACCATGTATCCAACTTTTCTAGAAATTTTATTTAAAACTTTTGGGGAAACAAAACATTTTGTAGCACCAATATCTATTAGAAATTGGAAGACTAGATAAAATAGTTGTAGTTTCAATGGGATTGATTTGATATTCAGCTTGCCTATTATCCAAGGCTGCATGTATGCATTGTTGAAATGTTGCTTGCTAAGAGGGTAACAAATTTCTTCATGGTTGCATTCCCTATGTCTTGTTAGGACACTAGTTGGCATAATGATCTCTACCACATGTATAACACCCTCCCACGGGCCGTCACCTCTCATGAGGCTTTCCAAAATTCTCTCCATTTTTCTTAGAGTTATTATTACCTTTCTTTTCCCCTGGTTTCTGTTTAAAGTGAAATTTGATGCAAGAGGATTTGTTTATATTTAGGGTTGATTTTGCTAGTTTTTATGAATTCTCCTTTTAGTTATAAACATTCAAGGACTTCAGCCAAGTAGAAAGTCTACTACAGGCCTTTGGTCACTCAGAATATAGGGGAAAATTGGAATTGTGTGATTTTGTTATTCAATTAGGCCCAATTATGCTCAAAACCCTAATTATGCAAATTTAGAAGCAAACAGACAAATCACAGAAAATGCTCACACATAGAGATATCAAATGGCAATCAAATGCATACCAAATTTTGAAGTTTGGAAGTGAAACAGTCAGGGACTAATGAGCGGGCACCCTAGTCTAGTTCCACCATTTCTGTCAGGATCTGGGAATCTTGTTTACAACTTGTTCCTATTGTTCCAAAGATTTTTCTGTTGCGAGATCTGGAGGACTAATGAGCGAGTGCCTGAGTCTAGGTCCCTATTTTCTTCTTTGATCTGCAATTCTGACACTCTACACTGCTATCTTGTAACTCCACTTTTTTTTGCTCCTGCAACCTGTAACCTACAATCATGGAAAAATGGGTTGGGGTTGTGGTGTTTAGAGGCTTGCCTCAATCAAGCCCCAGAGAGACATTCAAGTCTTCCATACACCATTGTTAGATAAAGAGTGTGTATCCCTATAGGATAGAGGCAAATTCCAAATGATAAATGATTGAAAACACAATTGATATCACCTTGTAGTGAAGATCTCATGGAAGGAAGATGCTCTTCATGCCATGAGGAGATGGATGCCAAATCTACAAAGACAAACACAAGATCAACACAAATTCTTCTCTACAACACACAATGAATGTCTTGAATCACCTTAACATAAACCACAAGTTTGCAATATCCATCTAGTTTACAAATGAATCACTAATCATGCATATATATGCAGCTACAAACATTCCTGCCAAGAATTTCATAATTGAAACTTACTGTGTTGGCATAGGACCTAAATAACAATAAGTCCTATGCTGACATAGTACAAGGAAAGTAAACACACCACCCATAATGTAGGAGGGACTCATCGCCACTAGCCTTTAAGATTGTATATAGGGCAATAGACACAACAAAAAAATCAAGTACGCCATACAAATCAAACATGCCATACAAATCCCAAAGCATAGGAGGGACTCATTGCCACCAGTCTTTAAGACTATGCTTGGGAACGAACATGCAATACACACACACTTGGAAGACACGGAGAAAACACGACAAACAAGCGATGGAGTGTTCCTATTTCTAAGTTCAACACCATCTCAGGCACATTATAGGCACACACCGACAATTGGGATTTGCCACAACAATCGCCAAAGACATGCTTAAGGTTTGGGTTAGTCACAGAACTGCTCCCCTGGTGCAGGGGCACCATGTTGAAACTTGTAAATATGGTCAATTTTGGTCTTGTGATAGGTTTGGATGTTTGTGTCTTATTTTGTCACTCAATAAGGTCTAAATAGACCATCTAGAATGTAATTAGGATCTTGGGAGGGTCATTTTACTAAAGTTGTCTATACCTTTGAATTGTTGTCATGTGTGAAGTGCAAAAATGTAAATTATGGGAAGTTGAACAATCATGCCATTCAAAGGTTGGTTTTGTTTGTTGTTTTCTGATGTAAGAAGTTTAAATATGCCTTGAAGAGGCTTGAATGAGGGAGAAGGAAGTGTTATTGATGTTGGAAAGGGATTTTATATTGAAAATCATGAATAAAACCCTATTTTTCTCAGAAATTACTGGTAAATTTGCTGTTACAGTGCATAGTATAGCTTCGTACTGTATTGTCATGTCCTGAAACATACTGATTTGGGTTGTGACATGCGTTAACTATGATTTGCATTTAGTTTGAGTCATTTTTACCAATTTTTGAAGAAAGTTATAAGGTTTTTTCAAAAAATAGTTTGTAACCCTGATTTCTAGGTTTTGTAAACAAAATGATGGTTTCAAGTTGAAAAATGCAGAAAAAGCATGAGTTAGGGTTGTGTGAAGGGTTGTGAAGCATGTGCAGGCTATTTGAAACATATTTGAAGCATTGCTAAAGTATGAAATAGTTGGGAAGTGGGATTTTCAATAAACCCCCTTGTAATTCGCTAAAAACGAGGGTTTCATGGTTTGAAGTCTTGGATGGCCTATCTCCTAATAAGGTTTGTTGATTTAGGATTTGTGTAGCCTAGTTAAGCTCTGCCAATTGAAATTTGAGGTTAGAGGAGTGTTTGGAGAGGGGTTGTTTTGTAAAAGTGACCTAATTGCCCCATTAGGATAGTGAGACAGTCAGTTTTTGGGGTTTGTGTTGCAAAGTACCCTATCCTACATTTTTGATATATTTTAAAACTCCTTAATGGGTATCCAAAAAGCCTTTTATAGTCTTGAGTTGAGGTTTGTAAGAAAAGATATACTCTGACAGTCTAATTTAGAGGCCTACTAGGATTATGGCAGCTTGGGAGCAAAGTACTTTGGGTGAAGAATGCAGATTTGAGTGAAGGTTTGGCCTTGTTCTATTTCAGACCCTAAGGTGAAAGAGAGTCATTAGAAGTAGTGTTTTGGCTTTGAGAAGTTGGAAACCCATAGTTGTGTCCTTGAAATAGGAAATTGCCTTGAGAAGATTGCTTGTGAAGCTTGTAGAAATTGCTTATTTGAGCCATTGTTGTGAAATATGCAATCAATTGTCCTATTTGTTCACCTAACACTACATCATCCCCACCTCGCAATGAGGACTTTCAAAAATGACAGGATGTGCACTCTCTTTGAGAAAATACACCATCCCTGCCTCATGATGAGGGCATAAGATAGAAAAGGGATGTGATATCCCCGCCTCGTGATGAGGGCTTAAATGATTGCAAACAAATCTCAGAGTGTAGGAGGGACTCATCACCACCAGTCTTTAAGACTGCACCTAAGAACAAGCACATTGCTAACATATAAAACAAACAGCTTACCTTATATATGCTCCCACCTTAAGGTGGTTAATATCAGATATCGATATCAAGCACTTTAAGGTAGGAAGAAAACACACAAGGGAACACGAGCTCTCGCAAAGCCCATGCCCCCCGGAGGTGACATGTACTTTTATTATCGCCAAATGTTCCAACAAACACATCCCTGCAAGAAAATTGTTAGTGTCTATATAATCATGATAAACAACAATGTGTAATGCAAGATTCAAGATAGACAAAGTGCATGGAGCAATAGTATTGTTATGTTTTGTAAGTGCAATAAGACACCATCAAGATCACATGACAAAGTGCATGGAGTGATTCTACTAGGCAAGTGTCAGATAATATATTAACCCCATTGCCATATAGGAACTAAGTCCAATTTTTGAATTCTTGCTAAAGGGATACTAGGTCCGCATCAGTATAAAATGTTTTTCGTCATCTACTTGCTAGGTAGAAACACTAGAGGAAGGGAAACCATAAGTCAAGAGAGGAGAAACAAGTGCCTTAGGGACAGTCACATAGGAGGGTGCCCTCAAGTCACCAACCACAATGCTATGTCCATAAGACACAACACCCCATAGTGAAAATAGAGGAGAAGGAATATAGAAGAATGATGATACAAATAGAAGGTCACAACAAAGGTGGTCTCCTGGTGTTGTGGACCTTACGAGAGTGTCAAGGGTCATCCCAGGATGCATAAACAACACATAACACATCACGAGGGAAACACAACATGAGATATAAATGGTTAGAAATACTTACCTGGTAGTGCCATCAAACTAAGTGTTGTCATCAAGCAAATCATCGTTGTCTTTCCACTCCCGAATGTTAGAGGAAAGTGGGACATAAGGTACCATAGCCCAACTCTTGTTCTTTTCTTCAAATTGTTTGTTCTTAAGATCTTCATGGTTTGATTTAATGTTTGGTGATATGTTTTCTTGTTGAGATACAAGTCATTGGGCATAATCTTGTCATCTCCTCCTCCTTTCTTTTGCTTGTCTATTTCTTTTTGTCCTACCACTTATCTCTTGTAAGATAGTGTTTTTCTCTTCCATAGGTTTTTTGTGTTTTAGAGGAGGAAGCACCAAGATCAAATCTTATTTGTCTAGCTGGAATATTTTTTGTCAACAACTACCTCCCAATCCTTGTAAGGATGGCGAGGGAGGAACCTCAGCATAGGGTCCATTTCCTTTCGGTCTAGGATTCTCTTTAAATGTGGGTTGTTCGTCTCTTGTTGTTTCTTGCATAAAAGGACTGGCCACTTGATGTAATAGTTTTGTTTTGTAGTTTCTATAGCTCAAGAAGTTAAAGTCTGCTCATGGCTCCAGTTCCACCTCAGATCTTTCTCAAAAGTAATCAAGTGTACAATGTTGTCTTGTAACCAAACTTTTATACTTATTGCAAGGTATAGTAATCACTTGTCCATTCAAAGGAAATTTTACATTGTTATGAATTGTTGAAGGGATAGCTTTCATAGCCTTTAACCATGGATGTCTAAGTTTTATGTGAAAGAGGTCAGAAATGGAGACAACATCAAACCATTGCTCTACATTTTTTTCAAATATAGTTACCAATAATGATATCTTCCCCAAAGTGTTTACAAATGTTCCCTTATGTGCCTTAATCATCATATCCGAAGGGTCATAAAAGCCATGTATCAATTCATGTGAATAGAGGAACTCTTTCATGGACACATAGTCATGCAATTAGGATCAATAAGGGTTCCATCCATAGGATTTCCCATTATTTTCATAGTGATATAGAGAGGCCCTTTCAGTGTCTCCAATTGTTCTATCATGAGGTGTAAACACAAGTTCAGGTTTGGGAACTTGTCTTTTCATGTAAGGCCTAGGAGAGAACCTATTGTTATTGTTGCAATTAGAAGCCATGTATATATGTATATAAATCAATGTGAGATTAGAGTTTAAAATCTTTTCAAAATTTATGCCAAAGACAAGTGCAACACTATGTATGAAAATGACCTAAAATGCTTGATTTTTTTAACTTTTTTCAATGCAAATAAGTGAAAGAAAGGGTGTTGTAAGGAAATTGATCAGGGGTAGAAAATAATATGTCTAATATCATTCCAATAAGTAAATAATATCCTTCACAACACACTTTTGATGCAAATCTAAGATGATGACAAGTCAAAACCTAGTGAAAATACACTAAAACATGTAATTTTTCACAAATTTTCAATGCAAAGACCCAATAAAAGGGGTGTTGTAAAGAATTTTATGAGGTTCAGCAGATTATAGCAGTAATTTCAGTCACCTAAAGCCATAAAATCCATCAAAACATGCTTGGAGTGCAAATCTAGGTCAGACCCTAGTGAAAATATAGCTAAAATATGTAATTTTTCACCAAATTTCAATGCAAAAGAGTATGACAAAGGGTGTTGTGAGTAAAATTATGATGGAAAGAAAATTATAACAATAATAACAACCACCTAATTCCAAAAAATCCATCACAACACGCTTATAGTGCAACTCAAGGTCAAACCCTAGGGAAAATATAGCAAAAATATGCGATTTTTCACCAAATTTCCACTGTAAGAGGCCAATAAAAAGGTGTTGTAAAGAACTTTAGGAGGGGAAGAAGATAATAACCCTAATAACAACCAATTAATTTATAAAAATCCTTTACAACATGCCTATGATCCAAATCTAGAAAGTCGATAAGGCCAAATCTAGTGAAAAATCAAGGCTTTCAAACACTAGGCATGGAATTTTGCAAGCAAACCAGTATGATACAACACTATAGTTATAAATAAATCCTAATGAGTTTTTTAAAAGGGTATTAAAATTTGAAACAAGATTTTGACTACAAACCCTAGCTATTGCAAAACTAGGTTATATGGAAGAATGCACAATTTCAAGCAATTTTCAACAATTTAAGCATGAAAATGCAATCTAAATGAATAATGAATGAAAATTTTCTGTATTTTAAATCAGATCTAATGATAATGACATAAATTTAATGAAATTAAATGCAACTAATTCAAATTATATGAAATGCAAGCTAAAAATGCCAATTTTTTCATATTTTTCCAATTTTTCAATTTTTTTGTAATTTTTCAAATGCAATAAAATGAACAATGATATGAATGAATGAAATGAATGTAAATCTGAAGAACAACACTCAAGAAGGTGAAAAATTCATTAAAATGTAGGTTCACCAAAATGTTTAAAGTGAAATTTGATGCAAGAAGATTTGTTTATATTTAGGGTTGATTTTGCTAGTTTGTGTGAATCCTTCTTTCACCTCTAAACATTCAAGGACTTCAACCATGTAGGAAGTCTACTGTAGGCCTTCGATGACTCAGAATATAGGGGCAAATTGGAATTGTGTGATTTTGTTATTCAATTAGGCCAAATTATGCTCAAAACCCTAATTATGTAAATTCAGAAGCAAACGAACAAATCACAAAAAATGCTCACACACAGAGATATCAAATGACAATCAAATGCATACTAAATTTCAAAGTTCAGAAAGTGGAATAGTCAGGGACTAATGAGTGGGTGCCCTAGTCCAGTGCCACCATTTCTATCGGGATCTAGGAATCTTGTCTGCAACCTATTCCTGTTGTTTTGGAGATTTTTCTGTTGTAGGATCTGGAGGATTAATGAGTAGGTGCCCAAGTCCAGGTCCCTATTTTCTTCTTTGATCTACAATTTTGATAGTCTGCACTGCTATCCTACAACTCCAATTTTTCTATTCCTGCAACTTGTAACCTGCAATCATGAAAAAATGGGTTGGGGTTGTGGTGTTTAGAGGCTTGCCTCAGTCAAGCTCCAGAGAGACATTCAAGTCTTCCGAACACCGTTGTCAGATAAAGAGTGCATATCCCTACAGAATAGAGGCAAAGTCCAAATGATAAATGATTGAAAACACAATTGATATCACCTTGTAGTGATGATCTCATGGAAGGAAGATGCTCTTCATGCCGTGAGGAGATGGATGCCAAATTTGTAAATACAAACACAAGAACAACACAAATTCTACTCTACAACACACAATGAATGCCTTGAATCACCTTAACATAAGCCACAAGTTTGTAATATCAATCTAGTTTACAAATGAATCACTAATCATGCTTATATATGCAACTACAAACATTCCTGCCAAGAATTTCGTAATTGAAACTTACTGTGTTAGCATAGGACCTAAATAACGGTCATAAACTGACACTCCAAAATTGGTCCTGACCTAAAATAGGGCAGGACTAGGGCATGGGCGCCCAAGTCCTCCCACCTATTTTAGGTAGGAGTTATGTCAAGTGCACCCCCTAGGCCCCATTTTCCATGAAACTTCAGGGTTTTCTCATTAGGATGCGAAATTAACATGCAAGATGCTCTAAATGCATAAACATGTTTATATTAAGTCCTCGATGTTCATTCGTCTGTGACAGGGGGTCATAGGGGGGTTTCCCCCCTACGAGGGGACTGGGGGATCATCCCCCCAGTGGAGGGTCTGGGGGTCGTGCACCCTGGCAGGGGTTCAGAGGTAGCGCCCCTGAAACCACATTTTATTTATATTTTATCATTGTAAATCTGGACTGCTCATCATTAGGTCATAGATCTAATGGTCAATATTATGTCAGTTTTCTTGCCCTAGAAGGTAACTCCCTTTTATAAGTATATTTGTACTACATTTTTATTAGATTGGAGAGTAACAGGCACCGTTGGATTGAAGATTGAAGAAATAGAGGAAGTGCATGTATTGTAATCTCATATATTTGAAGATAATACAACTTGTAGCCTCTTTTCTTGGTGGAGTTTTTTACCCAAAAGGGTTTTCTCCATGTTACATACTATGTCATGTGTTCAGTTCTTAGTGCATGTTATTTTTGTGTAATGGGTTTTAATTTCTGTTGTAATCTCCATTAATTCTATATTATTTAGAGGGCATAAATAAGGTTTGAATTAGATTTCCATTGTGTGGTTTGCACCTTCATTTCTAACACAATCTGGGTGTTCAATCTCATAATAAACTTTTGGATGTGAAACATTTCATCGTATTGATATTGCAGAATATACTTGAGTAGGCAAGTGAACTTTTTCCAATACTCATTCACAGTTAAATCACCCTGTTTCAGATTCTAAAAATCTATAAGTTATTGGTCAAAATATAGTTGAGGCAACCATCTTTGCCTAAAGAGTTCCACAAATCTTTCCCAAGTTAAACTTGTAGACCTCAAGCCTAACTCCATTTTCTTATTCATCCACTATGTGGATGCTTCACCTACCAACTAGCATGCACCCCATACCGCTTTGGTGGTTTTAGTATAATTTCTTATTTCAAAGTATTTTTCCATCTTCGTAAGACATGCCTCTACGACATCTCCGCTTACGGACCCATCAAACTTGGGAGGCATAACCTTTTTCATATCTCAGGATAATTCCAAAGCGAAGTGGTTTCTTCTATCCTCTTCATGTCTGGCCTCAGAGTTATTCTCTCTGCATTCACTTTGGGTGGTGTCCTCATGACATGCCTCATCATCACCCCCATGATAGGCTTCCCGCTTGGGTCCATGCTGACCCATGACCTCCTACTCAAGAGTTCCAATTCTCGCTCTTGTCTCTTGGAGCATAGCAAGGATTTGGTCAAGTTTAGATTTAGAGTGGCTTGAAGGTTGGCCTTCTTCCTATATATCTCCCATATTGGTTCTTGTCTGAATTGTGCTACAATCTACTTCTCCTGAAGTTTGCAAATTGATCATTCAATTAGTTTTTCATACCATTGAATCCATTCATAAATGTAAATCCATTCTCATTCATGTAATCTTTAACAAGAAAGGAAAGATTTGCCAAAATTTCAAAATGCATTATAGTTTCCATGGATTACATATAATCCATCCATAGTTACAATACTTTTATTTACATCTTGCCACTGCATGTCATTATATTATTAGGATATCTTCCCAAGTTCATTTCTCATCCTTGGGGTTTATCAATTTAGTTTTAGGAGGTGGACGTACTCGCAGGTACTCATCCACAACCTCCCGAGTAACATTAGAATCCTCAAGATTAGTTCCCAAGATTGGTTCTTTAGGTGCAAAGGGTTTCATTGATTCATTTTTAGAGATAGGAGCAGTAACCAGGTAACTACTTTCCTCAAATCTTGCTTGATGCATTTAATAGCATCAGCGAAAGTTTCATTTTCAGCCGACCATGCGCCTACCCAGCAATCGGTTTGTTCAAGGCAATTCATTCTTGAGGCTCTCTCCCTCATATCCTTAAGATAATGTCCATTTCTAGTTACCTTCTCTCTGGGTGTCGTTCTTATTCTTACCATTTTGGTATAAGAACATCCAAACATTAGCAACCATTAATGTTGGAGAAAAAAATCTCATGTAGTGAGCTCATAGGTCCATGTATTGAACCTAGTAGCTCTAATACCATATGTAACAAGCCATCTCTTGTTAACCTAAAATTAAACAACTTAATCATCATTAAGACTAAAATTATGATTAGCATAATCAGAGTTAAACAAGTAATAATCAACTTCATATTAAAAAACAATATGTATATCTTTTTTGGACATTTCAAACTGAAATATACACTATTTCCAAGACATCATGTTAGTGATTTACTCTCACTATACATTTACAATGTTTTGGTCATAGCATCAATGATAAATTATACATAATATTGACTATCAAGTCATATAAGAAAATGTACTGTATTTGGAACTTTGACATCTGTCTTCATAAGTCTCAGCTAGTTTTCTACTTGGAAAGGAGAGCATCACCCAAGTGCTTTTCCTCCAACCACAGACCGGTGGTCCCCCACACAACTTCCTACCTAGAAGCGACCCTACCCTTCACGAAGGAAATACATATAAGGAACCGATTGGTTTGCCTTCTGAGTATCTGGTGTTGTGTCATTCACAATACTTCATGGTCATACAACTATAGATCCACTCTAACTATGTATGACACTACTAGAAGCATTATCCCATCTAGAGCACATTGAACTGACTAATGCATGCAAAGATGAATGCATTACTTTGGCTAAAGATTTATATACATGATATTTCACAATGAACGTAGTCGAATGTTCACACACCTTGACTCGACTTAGAATTTGTCTCATCCTACAATGTTCAATTTTGACCTTTCTAGGTCATAGAAGAAAAGATGGGTTCAATTCACCCTTAATCCATCTATCTTGGACTTTTGACTCCAATCTCAGGAGTGCAATCGTTTAATGTCTTGTTGCTTTTGCAATAGAGGAATCTGTGACTCCACATCACCTATTCCTATTCTTTTTACTCGGTTTGTATGTTCAAGATTCCTATTTAAAATGGACCATCCTTGGTCAAGTTTTCTATGGTTACCTTGGTTTCATTATTTTTGTCAATTCACCTCGACTATAACACTTTCCAATATAGACTATTAAGTCAACAACATTAGGTAGATGCTTGGTCAATAGAGTTCAAATGGGTTCTTTAAACCCATAGCTTCATCCATGAATCATTGTCATACCATAAGGAAACACATACATGATACGTTCTCAACAACCAAGTTATCAAACTCATTTTCCATTCTTTCCTTCATGGAATAATAGTAATAATAATCAGGGTTTACTCGTTGACATGGAAAAGTTGGCATGCACTCAATGTAGCCTTAAGCAAGGTTTATCAATAATAAACTAGATTTATATCATGGCATGAAGAGTCTTGGTACTCTCTTAAGACACAAATAGGTTACACTCAAAAGAATAGTGTTAACTTCCAAGACACAAAGGGTACCTTTCTCCTTATAAGTGCCTCGACTGTCTCAATAGTTTAGATACTGTCAAAGGCAAGGTTATCAAAAATTAGTCATTGTTCATTTGCATGGCCATCAACCTTCTTTTAAACTATATTACCTCTCCATGAGGCATTAGTTATCAGCCTAATAATAGGCTCTTGATTATGTATTAAAAGGCTCTCGGTCTACCCAAGAATACAATCATTACACAGTACTTATAAACAAAATGTCATTTACTCTCAACCTTATCAGCTTAGAGAGCTTTAGACTACTTCAACAGTGCTCATGGTTATTCAGTCATTTGGCCTCAACGTAATAAAAAATAAATACAATTCTTTTAGTTAATCTAAATCACATTCTTTTTAACTCTTCGACCATGAAGGCTACAACATAGTTATCAACACATTGAAACCATGGAAAAGGATAGCATGGTCATCCTATGACCATTGTAGTTATCATATGTTATCATACGAATACTATTGCTTTCAACAAAATGAATACGAGTGTATTAACACTCTTACCTCAGGAAAAGTAATGTAACCAAGTTATGTCCAATCGAGATCAGGCTTTAGAATCCATTGCTGGCTTTTCTTCACGGGATCATAAACAATGAAGTTTTACTATGTAGTCTCCTCCTTCTGATCTCTCTCTCTCTCTCTCTCTCTCTCTCTCTCTCTCTCTCTCTCTCTCTCTCTCTCTCTCTCTCCCCCAAATAAGATAATCGACCTCCACAATGCATAACAACAATGAAACCAAAACCCTTTCTTCTCTCGAAAAGGATCTTTCTTTGCATGTCGATCCATCACCCCCAAGAAATTTGCTACCTTCAAAGTGGGGTGTGGGTTTTTCTGATGGGAATCTTACCACCTATAGGTTAAAGACTTCAAGATAACCAAATTACTTCCCATTCAGAAGTCAAGACAATTATTCGAGCTTGTGGCAAGCTCTACCACCGTTACCACTCCCTCCACTCATCATGGATAGTGGTACGACTGGTAACAAAACATAAAAGCTTGTACCACAAAGTGCTTGACCACTTAAAGACATAGACATGTCTCACATACTATCATTTCTAATGAAATGATACTATAGGGATATTAAAATAATCTAGGATATTACCTAGTTATGTTATCATTGTAAAGGTGGTAACATAAACATGTGATTATGGGGTTGAGTCTTGCTCCCCCTGATTCACTATAGTAGACTTTAGATATGATGTTTAAACTATAATCACAAGGTCTAATAAAGAAATAGATATGTAAAAAAAGGAAAAATTGACAACACACAAGCTTATAATTGACTACGAGAATGTTCTAGGAACATCGTTTAGTCAATTTGACGTTATAATGTCGAGAAACCTTAATTTGACTTTACTGACTATAGTCGATTCAAAATCGACTTGCAAGGATAAAAAGACTTATACTCACCCTAACTTACTCAGTTCATGAATAATCAATTTGATACTTAGATGGAATTCTAATCTTTCCTGAACATCTATTTCCTTCTCCCTAGGTGATACTCTCCTTTCATTCTCGAAGGAAGATTTCTTTTCCTAGTTACACTCACAACCATATAACCATGATTAGTGTATCATTATTTAATTCATAAATCACTATAATAAAATAATCTTAACAACATATAATCTCATGTCTTATATAATCATCAATCGACATCCCTGTAATCATTGATTCTACTTGATATTTTCCACAAACATCAAATCATTAATTTAAAATTACTCTCGTTAACCATATCAAAGCAGGATTAATTATTCTATTTACCACATAAAAGTGAGATTAAGTCTATTCATAAGTTGGGTATGTAACAGTATTGTGGTGGTGATAGCTACTGAAAATGTGCAGAAATAAGATTGTTGTGCAGAGGTTGAAGTGATCAGCATTCAAGTATTTTATGAAGAACATTGAGTCAGATAAATATTGTAAATATTGTTACTATATAGGGAGTTGCATCTTCCTTTAGGTTGTAGCCAATAAATAATATTGTAATCCCATTTTCTTTTGTGAGGCTAGATTTGGACAGTAGATCCAAGCAGCTTGTTCACTGTGATTTTTCCCTTCTAGGGTTTTCCACATAAATCTAGTGTCATGGACGTATGCTTCTATGTTCTTATGTTTTTCAAGTTCTAAATATTTGTGGTAGTTAGAATAAAGTTAAAAGAGTAGAATTTAAATAAGTACTGATTCACCCCCATCTCAGTACTTCTATGTGTTCAACACCTTCATTGTATGCATTCATATGCAAAACTAGATGGTATATCACCAGCTCATATAACATTTTAATTATGGCCCATTTGGAATTGAACAAGCTTGATGCTATCAACCATTTTGGTCTAAATAACCTTACAAATTTTGGTCTGAATTCAGTGGAGTGTGTAGACAAGGATGACTTAGCTACCTTGTGTAATTCATTCTATATTTCATTTAGAACACTCCATTGACTAAGCGTAGATAAGGATGGCCCAACTACCTTGTCTACTTCATATTGTGTTGTATTGGCACACTTTGCTAAAGAAGTGCAGACAAGATCGGCTTGCTCTTGTGTGTCATCATTGAAACATCCAGTGTTTGCATTTCCTCATTACAAAAATTAAAAAAAATGGGTGTGCCTATTACAGTAATAACTGTGATTTTTCCCTTCTTCATATACACTGCTATAGAATTCTTGTGCAACATTTCCTTCTTATCTTGATATTATTTTTCTAATTGTTCTTCCTTAGTAAGATAAGTTTCTCCTTTTTCCTTGTTGTCCTCAACATCTAGTTTTTAGAATCTTTTAACATTTGAAATTCTCTTTTATAATTTTTATCATTGTTTTTTCCTCTCTTACTACATTTATTCCTAAGAGCTTTTTTCTCTTTGTTAGCTTTTGTCCATTCTTATATAGTATTGTATTTCTATAGGAAAACTAAAATAATCATGTATTAAATCTCTACAAAACCCACAAGTTTTTTTTCTCTTTGTTAGTGTTTGTCCATTCTTAAAATTCATTTCCATAATGTCCTATTTCTCCACACTTAAATCATGTAACATCTTCCCCTCTCCTTAGACCTTGGCCTCATCCTCTACCATGTCTTTCTCTATTATCACTATGGTAGTTTCTATTACCTCCTTGTGAATAATAATCTTGGGATCTTGTGGAGGGTCTTTCATCTTGAATCTATGGTGACGCTAGTTGTACTTTATTGATTGTTCTTTGATTCATCTTTCATTGCAGTTGGTAATAACTATGATTTTGGATATGGAAGGATCTTTTAGTCAATCATTTTTTCATTGTTATTCCCCTATACAAGTTCATTATAATCACTTTATGGTTGCACCATGGTTCATGCTCCTCTATTAACTAAAACATCAATGATGGACAATTGCTAGTTTCATGCTCATAACATTAACCACAAATACAACAATAAACACTTTTCAACATTCTAGCAAGTTCTACAATCTCCATTCTTTGTCATGTTGCACAATTATATCTATTTAAAAATAGGGATTCATTCCTTAAATGTCTCTCATTGGAACAATAAGTTTAATATATTTTATTTCTACAAAGTGGTGAGATCTCCCCATGATTCTCCCCTTTTCTAATATCTCCTATTTTATCTTCAATTGTTCCAATTCTAATTTTAGTTTTTTTTTATCTATTTTCTCTCATATTCCTATTTTTATCCTCTCTGTGACTAGGCTTAAATCCTATAAGCTAGTTCTACTTCTTATAAATATGTGTTGAAAATGTTTCCATCTAGGGATTCTCTAATCCTAGGTAGCAATATAGAAACAAACCACTCAACCCTTTTCTTCCAATAAGTGGTTCCTCCAATTTCTTAACCACTCCTTTAGATCTCTAATAATATTCTTCTATATTTTCTCCTTTCTTTTATATCATTTCCTTCATTGTACTCATACTTTTTGACTATATTTATAGCTTGACTAGATGTTGTTTAAAAATTCATTTTTTAATTTCATCCATTCTTTATTGTGCAAGGGACACTCTTTCATATACCACTTGAGTGTTTGATACATTAGGGTTCTAGAAAAGTCATAAATCTTAGTTTGGATATCCTTTATTTGATGCATTCTACAAGAAAATTCAAGAACAAATATATTTCCAGTTGCTTCCTTGGTATCTTTACCAAAGATGGATAGTTTATTCTAACCGTGTTCCACTATTGGAGTAATAGGTTCCTTTAATTTATCATTGTTAATTAAGGGTTATCCTTTACTCTATATTTTATCTTTCTTGTCCACCCTTAGTTCCTTAGGCCTTTGTTCTCTTAAATCCTTAACAATCTTATTGCATTTAGCAACATCCTACCATCTCATCAATTTTCTTGTTTTATCCTTATCCCTAGGCAATTCAATATCAAGGAAATCCTCTCCCAAAAAATTATTCACATAGAATCACAAGCTATCATCTCATTGTCTCTTCCTAAATCTAAAAGGGTCCACTAAATACATCCTTTTGAGAAACGCTTCTTGGGTTAGATTGTTACATCCCTCTTTTTGGAATCAAATATGCTATTTACTTTCTTGCAAATTTCAGTGTATAATGTGTTGTGGACGACAAGGAAACTGATGATTTATTATACAAAGTTGGTTTTATGAAATTTTTGAATCTATTGATTATGATCAATGTGATGTTGTAGACTAAATGTTCTTTTTGTTAAGAGAAATGATGTTTGGATATATTATGCTTTGATTTGGAACATAGGTGCTTTGACCACAAAATTGTATGTGAGACTGTCATTGCAGGAATAGGTGGACCATGTTCGATGGGAAGAGAAAGTATCTTTGAGAGAGAGTATAGACTCTGGAAATTAACCATGGGTGTTTGTTACTGAAAATGCCAAATAGGTAGATAAACCTTGGAGCCATCAATTTAGACTTGTTTTTTGACTGAGATAGTTTAAGACTAGAGGTTGACGTCTAAAGATAAGGTGTAGTACCCTTTTTGTAAGTCGTCATATAGAATTTTGGAATCGACGTTGTTGTCGCAAGTCCACCAAAATGAGTCATCTTATATAGATGATTATTATTTCATTTGTAGGTAAATAGATGAACCTATTTGTGGTGAATTGGTGGATCATGTCTCGTAGTCGAAAGATGCGAGAAGTCGATTTGTGCGTCAAACGATTTAGTAACCTCGTGATGCGTTACGACTAATCCATCATGATTGCCACCAAACCGCATTAATCATGTGTTGTGAATTATTCCCTTTTGTTAATCAACAGAAGTCGAATGGGAAGTTGATTTATGCTTTAACTGTTCTTGTCGTCATTTGGAAGGATATTCTGAAATCATTTTAGTCATAACTTAGTTATCACCTTGTGAGAGTTTCACTCCGCTAGCAATGATAGGTTGCATTTGTCGAAGGTTAGAAGCCTCCTTATGGTAGAATGACGAAGTTGTTATGCCACGTCATCATTTAGAACCTCCTTTTTGATTGTGGCTGCTGCAAATGTGGAGTCGAGTAGTTGTAGTTATGTCGACCCTTGTGTTTAGGCATGTGATGGCCATGAGTATGAGGTAGAGATTCTTCTTCATCGTGGGCACTGGAGAGTAGAGAGGTGGTAGTTAGAAGTTGAAGTGGGTGAGTTAATGGAGATACTCCATCATCGTTGAGGGTGCAAAGGCATCAGGTTGCTATTGTTAAAAACAAGAAACTAAAACTGCAGGGAAGACCTGCCATCTTCTTGGCTGAGTGGGAAACTGGAGGTTATTCATTTGAGAGTTTAGTGCAACTGTAGGGTGATGGGATTGATTGCATCTTAGTGGGCGTGGAAGGTAGTGTGCGGGGGTCGTTGTTAAGAAAACAGGAAGAGAAACGGTAGAGGGAGGCATGATTGATTGGGGAGTTGGGCTAGACTATGCACGACAAAAAGAATAGTGAGGGTTTTAGAATTGGAAAAACCGTAGAAAAAGAGGTGAGATCTTCTTCACTGTTGAGGAGTAGTGAGTGGTTGTAGTGAGTGTTTTGGAACCAGATGAGGCACGTCTTGCCAGGGGAGGTTGTGGATAGGGTGTGCAAAGAGTGCAAAGGCTGTGAAGGAAGTGCGAAGGTCGCCGGGAACTTGCCACAGCAGTCTTCAACTCTGTCGACAGGTTTTTCCCATTCTCTTCTTTTTCATAGTTTAGACCAGTAATGGTGTCTCATCTATGCAAGGATAATGTAATACGTTTACAACAAATAGAATATGATGACAATGTAATCCTACTGTGATTTCCGTGTGAGGTTTATCAACATAATTGTTTCATTGCTGTCTTTTGGTGTTTAAAACCTTAGAAATAGTTTCATTGCTGTCTTTTAGTATTCGAGAACTTAGAAACCAGATCATTGTCTATCATGAACGACACCGTATGATGATAGAACTCAATTTTCTAATGTACACACATCTAAGAATGATCACTACATGATGCAAAATGTAAACTACAATCTTCAAACAGTTGGCAATGACGTATGTTTAAAGAGTTTCCTTTAAGACTATGTTATCAACTTAAAACTGCCTTTGGTGCACTTGAAACGATAGCTCCATAGCGAGAAAACACATTGCTCCATGGGCATGATGTGTAGGAGTTTAAAACCTCAGATTTAAAGCATGCTCTGACATAAACTTTAGTGTGTTTGACAGCCAGAGATGTAGCTGTAACTAGCTAGTGTCTTATTCGTCTTATATCTTTAGTTAGAGGTCGACCATGTGTTTGGTCATCTCTAATGTCATAAGAAAGATTCCAAATCCTTTATTATCTTATTTTACAATTCTTACCTCAATGACCTATGTGAAACTATTTGACTTGGAAAAGGGAGTAGAGAGTTAAAGTATTAGTATTGGTCGAAAACTGTCATGGTTTTGTAATGAACAAGTAGGGTGGGAAAACCCGCATTTTGAGTCTAGATTATGTTGCATGTGATGGTTCTAGTGTCATTTTATTTTGTAGACCTTTATGAGTCTAAAACCTTTAAATTCTGGGATAACAGGAAATTGTTTTGTATACTTGGGTATGTTGTATAAACATGGGAACCGAATAGCCAAGTTTGGAAACCACTTAGGAGTGGGTGTTATTAAACGAGGTTTTATATGAATATGGGATTATGAAACTATAAACTTGGGATTAGAATAAATGTTGCGCCATGCGCTATTGCAGGAGAAAATCCTAAAACCTTGAGGTCATCGAGGTCGACATTTGTTTAAACCTTACAAATAGGAAACTGTAGGATTTCGATCAGTTCAAGTTGAGTAGGGTGGGTGAACTAAGTTCATACATTCTTAGAATGCTATTTAAAAACAAATCCTTTGGCCAAGGTGGTGCACGATCCTCAAGTGCATCGAATGTTCACTGTGACTGGATGGCATTTCTTGTAGAGAATCGTGCATGACTAGAGGGTATCTAGGGATCTGTACGATAACAAGACACGTAAGTTACAACACCAGAGCTCAGATTGCAAACACCGATGGTTATCCTAAGTCTATCCTCTTGAGTAGGGTAGGGCCACTTCCAATTAGGAAGGAGTGTGGGAGACCGACGGTCTGTGGTTGGAGGTTAAGCTCCTTGAAGATACTTTCTCTTCCAAATATTGAGGATTGCCGAGTCTTGAATGGGATGGGTCGACAATCGAGATGCATGTTAATGGTATGTTTCCAATATATTATTTGTTTCAAGAAAATTTCAAATTGTTAGAAAAAAAAATGTTTATTGTATATCATTTCTTTCAGTTTTATGAAAATGAGATCATGTTTATGTTAAAGTGAAAAATGTTATAATTGGTAGTAGATAAGTTCTTTTGTATTTGATTACCTAGTAAAGAAAAAAAAAATTTACCTTTGTGAAAACCTAGTTTTACTTGTCAATTCGGATATGGATGTTACATATGGTATCAGAGCTAACCAGGTTCAGCACTAAGACTGATGAGTCCACTAACCTGATTAGGAAATCAACATTATGCGGGTAGCTAATGATTTGATTTACTGTGCCAGGATGGTACACATCAAGCAAACTGCAAGAAAATCCTTCGCGGGTAAGAAGCGTTATTTGCAAGCTAAGCAGAAACAGTTTGCGATGATCAAGACCATTGAGAAAACTAATGATGAAAATGACATTTGGCTTGATGATGTGGAAACCTTAGCCAATGCAATGTCACGACTTAAATGAATGAGGAGAGAACTCCTAGAGGGAGCAGTGATGGCAGCTCAAATCATGATCAACTACTGCCCCAGTATTGTACCTATTAGTATACCCATGATCACTAGGGATCCTCGTGTAGTACCTAGAGCTGAGATCATTGAGCTATCTTCTAATAGTGAGTCTGAGGGGTATACACCTCATGATTATGTGTTAGAGAATGAATTCGAAGGTTACACTCCACTAGATAATACTGAGTAAAAACATGAGATATGTCTATCTCTAATGATGTTGAAACAATTTTGCAAAATGAATAAAGACAAAATTTTGGTTTGAGAACAATTATGATTATGATCAATTGTTGTTTTCTTTTGATGATATATAATATGATAAGCATAAAACTGATTAGTATATGTTTAATCAGGTGAGAAACTAAACTATCATGGATCAATCAGAGTTTAACGAGGGGGAGGATCGGGAAGGTCATAACTCTTGGGAAAACTCCACTAACAATTTGGATAGGATTCTAAACATGCTTACAGAAACCAAGGAAAGGTTGAACAAACTGGAAAAGAAAATGGATGAAACTGGCAACACAGAGGGTGAAAATGAGAACTCACATTATACAAGCAAGAGTAAACATTGGGAAAATGGCACGTCAAGTGAAAATCTTGACGACAGTGAAGTCCAAAGAAAAACCAAGGATAAGCTTGCATTAGAGTTATCTAAGGATATGAAGAAGGTTAACCCTCCAAAGTTTGATGGAACGAAAACTGGAGATGCAGCAGAAGCATGGTTAACGAAGATGGAGAAATATTTTGAGATCAGAAATTACTCTGAGGTTACTAAAGCAGTGTGGGGAACATATCAGCTATCTGGGGAAGCGTCCACTTGGTGGATGAATAAGAAAATGGAGCTGGAATTAAGTCCCTTGAAGGTGACATGGGATGAGTTTGTAGAACTATTCTGAAAATGGTGGTTACCTCAGTTATATTTTGATCAGAAGTTAACAGATTTCCAAAACCTTAGGCAAGGTGAACTATCTATGGTCGAGTATGCAGAAAAATTCACTAGACTACTGAAGTATGTTCCTCAATACCAAAAGGATGAAAGGTTTCGAATCAGAAAATTCATCATGGGACTCAACCCTCAGATCGGCAGTGAGGTGGAGGTGCATGGTCCAAGCACAATGGATCAAGTATATGAAAAGGCAATTAAACAGGAGCAGAAGATCAAATCTATCTCTGCTTACCATGATAAGAACTACAACGATCAGTCTTATAAAAGGAAAAATGAGAAGGGATATGGAAACAGGAGGTTTGATAAGGGAAATTGAAAGAATCAAGGGGGATTTGGTAATGAGCAAAGAGGTGAAGATTATAAGAGAAATGTTAATTTTAAGAAGAATGATGATTCTACAAGTAGGCCATCTGAGAAGTGAGGACCTATAGGAGGATGCTTTTCTTGTGGAGGAGATCATTATGCCAACCGTTGCCCTAACAAGAAGCAGAATGGGAAGCCTAAGAACACAGAACTTCCTTCGCAACAGGAAGCTTTTTAGCAAAGGATTCATGCCGCTCTTGACAATCGACAAGCGGAGTATTAGATCACCCCTATTGAGATGACAGGTACCTTATTTGGAGTTCCTATTTCTACTCTATTTGATACTAGTGCAACAAAAAATTTTGTGTCACCTAGAGTTTTAAGTAAATTTTCTAGAAAAGCTAGTTTTATGTCAAAACCATGGACAATTAAGTATGCAAATGACTCAAAGGCTTAGGTAGAGCAATGTTTGTTTGAAGCTAAGATTGATATTTCTAACTTCACCACTGAGGCAAATTTATACGTAGTGCCTCTAGGGTCCTACGATGTCATCCTAGGAATGAATTGGTTGTGGAAACATCAAGCCAAAGTAGATTGTTTTCATAAAACCATTGAGTGTTTGGATGAGACGGGCAAAACAGTAAACCTCCAAGGAATTCAAAGGGAAATAAGGATTAGATCCATTTCATCAAAACAACTAAAACGGGCTAGGCAAAAGGGATGTCAACTTTTTGCAGTCAAAATGGACCTAGTAGAGGAAACCTTGGAGAAACAAACATTTGAGGAAAGATATCCATATCTATGCAACTTTAGGGATGTATTTCCCGAGGAGTTACCAGGCTTGCCTCCAAAGAGAACATTTGACTTTGGCATAGATATTAAACCAGGATCGGAGCCAATCTCTAAAGCTCCGTATCATATGACTACCACTAAACTTATGGAATTAAAAGCTCAGTTGTAGGAGCTATTGTCTAAGAATCTAATTAGGCCAAGTGTATCACCATGGGGAGCCCCAATTATATTTGTCAAAAAGAAAGATGGAACTCTAAGGCTGTGTATAGATTATAGGATGCTTAACAAGGTGACAATAAAGAACAAGTATCCCTTGCCACGTATTGATGATCTATTTGACTAAATGCATGGTGCATCAGTCTTTTCTAAGATAGATCTGAGATCTGGATATCATCAGTTAAGGTTGAAAGACGAAGATATTCCCAAGACAACATTTAGAACGAGGTATGGTCATTATGAGTTCACAGTGTTGCCATTTGGATTGACCAATGCACCTGCTGCTTTCATGAATCTCATGAATAGTGTTTTCAAAGATTATCTTGATAAGTTTGTGCTAGTTTTCATTGATGATATTCTGATTTATTCCAAAAATGAAGAGGAGCATAGACGACATCTTCAAATAGTCTTGTAGCAATTAAGAGAACACAAATTGTATGGGAAACTCTCAAAGTGCACCTTCTTCTAGAAAGAAGTGCAGTATTTGGGGCACATAATATCAGCCGATGGGATATCAGTTGATCCAGCCAAAATAAAAGCTATTATGGAATGGCCTGAACCTTCCAATGTGTCAGAGGTACAAAGTTTCATGGGATTGGCAGGGTATTACAGGAAATTTGTGTTGAATTTCTCAAGCATTGCTAGCCCAATTACCTCCTTGCAGAGAAAAGGAAAAAGGTTTGTTTGGACGGATGAATGTCAAAAGGCTTTTGACTTGTTAAAAGAAAAATTAACAACTGCTCCAATTCTGAAAGTTCCTGATCCTGAGGGAGAGTTTGAGGTTATTACTAATGCCTCGGGGGAAGGATTGGGGGGTGTGCTTATGCAAGATGGCAGGGTAGTAGCCTATGAGTCAAGGAAGCTGAAAAACTATGAGCAGAACTATGCTCCTCATGACCTAGAGATGGCAGCAGTGATTCATGTCCTTCAGATGTGGCGACATTATTTGTTGGGAAGGACTTTTATTTTAAAATCCGATCATCAAAGCCTTCGCTACATATTTACACAACCTAATCTCAATGTAAGGCAAAGGAGATGGTTGGAATTAATATCAAATTATGACTTTGAAATTTCTTATATCAAAGGCAAAGAAAACCGAGTAGTAGATTCCTTAAGTAGAAGAAGGCAATAGCCTCTATAATCTCCATACATGCTAACTTTAAAGACTTAGTAATGCAAAATTTATCTGGAGATGAGTATTATGAACAAGTGAAATAGACTCTGCACTTAAACCCTAAGGACCCAAGATATGACAGATTCAATTTTGAATCCAATGGATTGATGAGATTCAAAGGAAGAATCTATGTTTCTGATTCAGTAGAACTTAGAAACCTTGTGTGGAAGGAAGTTCATTGTGCTCCTTACTCTGGACACCCTGGTGTAACAAAACTGTTAGCAGATGTCAAGCTGCTATATTTCTGGAAGGGAATGAAAAGCGATGCTGTAAAGTTTGTAGCTAGCTGTTTGGAGTGTCAAAGAGTTAAAGCGGAACACCAACATCTTGTTGGATTGTTATACCTACATGATATTCCAGAATGGAAATGGCAAGTTGTTAGTATGGATTTTGTCCAGGGGCTACCAATGTCTAAGAATAGGCATGATGCAATACTGGTTGTTGTGGATAAACTAACCAAGGTCGCACATTTCATACCAGGAAATTTGATGGATGGAGCTCATCTTTTGGCTCGAAAATTTGTGCAAGAAATTTTTAGATTGCATGTTTTACCTGAAAAGATTATATCTGATAGAGATGCTCAAATAACTTCATGGTTTTGGCAAACCTTATTTTCTGCATTAGGGACTAAACTTAATGTGAGTACTGCTTATCACCCTGAAACTGATGGATAAACAAAAAGGGTGAATCAGGTATTAGAAGACCTTTTGAGAATGTGTTGCATGGATCAGCAATATAGATGGGAGGAATATCTACCTCTTGTCGAATTTGCCTATAACAACTCCTATCATTTTGCCATTAAGATGGCACCATTTGAAGCATTATATGGAAGGAAATGCAGAACTCCTATAAGCTGGGATAAGCTGGAAGATAGGATAAGCATTGGACCTGAAATGCTTGCTAGTATGGAAGAAAAAGTAAAAATGATTAGGAAGAGGTTGGCAGAAGCCAATGACAGGCAAAAGAGTTATGCAGATCACAAACGAGTGCCTAGACACTTCTCTATTGGCGAGAAAGTGCTTTTGCGAGTGAAACCCCAAAAGAGTTCAATAAAATTTGGTAAATCTTCGAAATTGGCTCCTCCTTATGTCGGACCTTTCGAAGTTCTTGAGATTATCAATCCAGTTGCCTACAAAGTTGCTCTACCTCCAGCCTTGTCCAAGATGCATAATGTTTTTCATGTTTTGTATTTAAAGAAATATTTTGTAGGTAATAACCACATCCTTAACTGGAATTCCTTATAGATGCAAGAACCTAGGGTGGTTGTGATCGAGCCACTCAAGGTGCTCAAAATGCGTAAACTTCGTTTACGTAATCGAGAAGTTTTGCAATGCAAAATTTAGTGGGACCAATATGGCAAGGATAGCGCCACTTGGGAAGAATATAAAGACATTTACCAAAGATTTCCTAAACTTTTCAAAGACATTAATGTTGAACTATAAAAAGTTTGCTTTAAGTTTAATTTTTGCTTGATAAACTTAATCATCGGGGATGATGATTTTTAAAGGGGAAGGATATCTTACATCCCTCTTTTTGGAATCGAATATGCTATTTACTTTCTTGCAAATTTCAGTGTATAATGTGTTGTGGACGACATGGAAACTGATGATTTATTATACAAAGTTGGTTTTATGAAATTTTAGAATCTATTGATTATAATCAATGTGATGTTGTAGACTAAATGTTCTTTTTGTTAAGAGAAATGATGTCTAGATATATTATGCTTTGATTTGGAACATAGGTGCTTTGACTACAAAATTGTATGTGAGACTGTCATTGCAGGAACAGGTGGACCATGTTCGACAGGAAGAGAAAGTATCTTTGAGAGAGAGTATAGACTCTGGAAATTAACCATGGGTGTTTGTTACTGAAAACGCCAAACAGGTAGATAAACCTTGGAGCCATCAATTTAGTCTTGTTTTTTGACTGGGATAGTTTAAGAGTAGAGGTCGACGTCTGAAGATAAGGTGTAGCACCCTTTTCGTAAGTCGTCATATAGAATTTTGGAATCGACATTGTTGTCACAAGTCCACCAAAACGAGTTGTCTTATATAGATGATTATTATTTCATTTGTAGGTAAAAATATGAACCTATTTGTGGTGAATTGGTGGATCATGTCTCGTAGTTGAAAGATGCGAGAAGTCATTTTGTGTGTCAAACGATTTAGTAACCTTGTGATGTGTTACGACCAATCCGTCGTGATTGCCGTCAAACCGTGTTAATCATGTGTTGTGAATTATTCCCTTTTGTTAATCAATGGAAGTCAAATGGGAAGTTGATTTATGCTTTAACTGTTCTTGTCATCATTTGGAAGGATATTTTGAAATTGTTTTAGTCATAACTTAGTTATCACCTTGTGAGAGTTTCACTTTGCTAGCAATGATAGGTTGCATCTGTCGAAGGTTAGAAGCCTCCTTGTGGTAGAATAACGAGGTTGTTATGCCACGTCGTCATTTAGAACCTCCTTTTTGATTGTGGCCACTGCAAATGTGGAGTCAGGTAGCTGTAGTTATGTCGACCCTTGTGTTTAGGCATGCGATGGCTGTGAGTACGAGGCAGAGATTCTTCTTCATCATGGGCGCTGGAGAGTAGAGAGGCGGTAGTTAGAAGTTGAAGTGGGTGAGTTAATGGAGATACAACATCATCGTTGAGGGTGCAAAGGCATCAGGTTGCTGTTGTTAAAAACAAGAAACTAAAACCGCAGGGAAGGCCCACCATCTTCTTGGCTAAGTGGGAAACCAGAGGTTATTCAGTTGAGAGTTTAGTGCAACTATAGCATGATGGGATTGATTGCATCTTAGTGGGCGCGGAAGGTAGTGTGCGGGGGTCGTTGTTAAGAAAACAGGAAGAGAAACGGTAGAGGGAGGCGGTAGTTAGAAGTTGAAGTGGGTGAGTTAATGGAGATACTCCATCATCATTGAGGGTGCAAAGGCATCGGGTTGCTATTGTTAAAAACAAGAAACTAAAACCGCAGGGAAGGCCCGCCATCTTCTTGGCTAAGTGGGAAACTAGAGGTTATTCAGTTGAGAGTTTAGTGCAACTATAGGGTGATGGGATTGATTGCATCTTAGTGGGTGCGGAAGGTAGTGTGCAGGGGTCATTGTTAAGAAAACAGGAAGAAAAACGGCAGAGGGAGGCACGATTGATTGGGGAGTTGGGCTGGACTGTGCACGACAAAAAGAATAGTGAGGGTTTTAGAATTGGCAAAACTGCAGAAAAAGAGGTGAGATCTTCTTCCCTATTGAGGAGTAGTGAGTGGTTGTAGTGAGTGTTGTGGAACCAGAGGAGGTACGTCTTGCCAGGAGAGGTCGTGGATAGGCTGTGCAAAGAGTGGAGAGGCTATGAAGGAAGTGCGAAGGTCACCGGGAACTTGCCACAACAGTCTTCAACTCTGTGGACAAGTTTTTCCCATTCTCTTCTTTTTCACAGTTTAGACTAGTAATGGTGTCTCATCTATGCAAGGATAATGTAATATGTTTACAATGAATAGAATATGATGACAACGTAATCCTACTACAATTTTTGTGTGAGGTTTATCAACATAATTGTTTCATTGCTATCTTTTGGTGTTTAAAACCTTAGAAATAGTTTCATTGCTGTCTTTTAGTATTCGAGAACTCAGAAACCAGATCATTGTCTATCATGAACGACACCGTATGATGATAGAACTCAATTTTCTAATGTACACACATCTAGGAATGATCACTGCATGATGCAAAATGTAAACTACAATCTTCAAACAGTTGGCAATGACATATGTTTAAAGAGTTTCCTTTAAGACAGTGTTATCAACTTAAAACTACCTTTGGTGCACTTGAAACAATAGCTCCATAGTGAGAAAACACATTGCTCCACGTGCATGATGTGTAGGAGTTTAAAACCTCAGATTTAAAGCATGCTTTGACATAAACTTTAGTGTGTTTGACAGCCGGAGATGTAGCTATAACTAGCTAGTGTCTTATTCATCTTATATCTTTAGTTAGAGGTCGACCATGTGTTTGGTCATCTCTAATGTCGTAAGAAAGATTCCAAATCCTTTATTATCTTATTTTACGATTCTTACCTCAATGACCCATGTGAAACTATTTGACTTGGAAAAGGGAGTAGAGAGTTAAAGTATTAGTATTGGTCGAAAACCGTCATGGTTTTGTAATGAACAAGTAGGGTGGGAAAACCCGCATTTTGAGTCTAGATTATGTTGCATGCAATGGTTCTAGTGTTGTTTTATTTTGTAGACCTTTATGAGTCTAAAACCTTTAAATTTTGGGATAACAGGAAGTTGTTTTGTATACTTGGGTATGTTGTATAAACATGGGAACCGAATAGCCATGTTTGGAAACCACTTAGGAGTGGGTGTTATTAAACGAGGTTTTATATGAATATAGGATTATGAAACTATAAACTCAGGATTAGAATAAATGTTGCGCCATGTGCTATTGCAGGAGGAAATCCTAAAACCTTGAGGTCATTGAGGTTGACATTTGTTTAAACCTTACAAATAGGAAACTGTAGGATTTCAATCAGTTCAAGTCGAGTAGGGTGGGTGAACTAAGCTCATGCATTCTTAGAACGCTATTTAAAAACAAATCCTTTGGCCAAGGTGGTGCACGATCCTCAAGTGCATTGAATGTTCACTGTGACTGGATGGCATTTCTTGTGGAGAATCGTGCATGACTAGAGGGTATCTAGGGATCTGTACGATAACAAGACACATAAGTTACAACACCAGAGCTCAGATGGCAAACATCGATGGTTATCCTAAGTCTATCCTCTTGAGTAGGGTAGGGCCACTTCCAGTTAGGAAGGAGTGCAAGAGACCGACGGTCTGTGGTTGGAGGTTAAGCTCCTTGAAGATACTTTCTCTTCCATATACTGAGGATTGCCGAGTCTTGAATGTGATGGGTCGACAATCGAGATGCATGTTAATGGTATGTTTCCAATATATTATTTGTTTCAAGAAAATTTCAAATTGTTAGAAAACAAAATGTTTATTGTATATCATTTCTTTCAATTTTATGAAAATGAGATCATGTTTATGTTAAAGTGAAAAATGTTATAATTGGTAGTAGATAAGTTCTTTTGTATTTGATTACCTAGTAAAGAAAAATAAATAAAAATTTACCTTTGTGAAAACCTAGTTTTACTTGTCAATTCAGATATGGATATTACATAGATGGCATGGGGGGTTACTCTTGGTTTAGGTGGTTCACCCCTTATATGATATTTTTGGTTTACTAGATGTGTCTTTTCATAACTCATCATTATTTAGTAATTTAAATAGGATTGAGTTATAACATCCCTCTTTAAATGCTTCTATGTTATTGATGGAAAATTCAATATCATTGAATGCTTCTTTTATGTCTTTATTTCCTTCAATTTTCTTCCTTTCCTAAAATTTCAAGGTTTCATTTTCTCTTTTTGTAGACCTACATTCCTACTTACCACATCATCCAAATACTCCACACTAAAATTTAGAATTTAGAATTTAGAAATTAGGGTCATTAACCATTTAAATTGTTCATTAATGGTGACCTCCAAATTTGATAGATCAAGAGTAGATTTTCATTCTTCAATTAGAAAATCAACTAGCTAAGTAGTCCTACTCTTAAGTTCTCCCCTATCCAACTTAACAGATTCTTTATACTACTTTAATCTTTCTACTGGCTTCTATATTATATTTTCTTTTTCTTTTCTAATTAGGGTGATTGGCTACCTCAATTAGTCAATATTAGTGAGAATAAGCATGTGTATTGATCTCTTTGATTGCATACTCTCCAAACCTTCAATAGCATCCCTTTTGGGATGCTCTAATGAGGCTTCACTAACCTTCTCAATTATTCTCTAGTACCTCTCCTCTCTTTCTTGAATCTATTTCAAACTCCTTTCCTCATCAATGTTCATTTCAATTTCCATCTCAATCTCTTCAAAAATTTCTCTCAATCTCTTGTTATCTCTTTAGGCATGGGTGGTTTTGATTTGGTTTTACATTAATCCTTTTATCTATCCCAAATGGCTTAAACTAGACCTATGTTAGTTGTCACATCTTTTCAAAACAATTTTCAAGTTCCCCCAATTCCATTTGCCACCCTAGGTGCCTAGTCCCTCGAGGGATAGGACCTAGTGTGCACTACCACATTACCTTAAAATTACTTTTGTTTTTATGTATAATTACTCCTTCCTAAAAAAACTCATTGTACCAATAATTTTATGGCATGACAAATACTTATGTAATTAATTCTATTAGGTAATGTGTAGTCCAACCTTGGGTTTAGTGGTTTACCCTTCCATTATTTTATCAGAAGTAGGTTTATATAAAGGATGTAATTATCATTGTAAGGATGTGTGAAGAATACATTATGTATTTGGGATCTCTTGGAGATATTGTTTCAAGTGGCTTCTTCCATAAAGAGTGTTGATAATGAATTGTAGACCTAGAAGATCTATGATATTTCTACATTGTATTATAGTTTACCCTAGTCTGGTGGATAAGGAAGAGAATTCGAACATGTATGGTGAATTATAGCATAATGCAGTCGATTACATAATAGCATAAAGTAAAATAAATAAATACTTATGCACCATTCATACATATATCAAATCCCAACATGATTCATTATATATTCACTATATCATAATGTAGTACACAGGCATATATCCTTCATCCATCTCTCCATACATTGTTTGTCTCTCATACAATGATCTCTCTCAATATATTACACTTATATATATCTCTTTCTATATTGATATCTTCATCTATGTATCTATATCTTATTTGTATCATGCTCCATATTATGTATCTATGTCTAGTACATATATTATAAAAATGATAGAATTAAATATAGGTGATTAGTGGCCTAGTGATAATATAAATCTCTCCCAGGGAAGGTTATGAATTGTACCTATGTAAATTGTATCATGTATATGTCAAATATGTTGCTAGAAATGTACATTTATCTTGAAAGACTTAATGACCTTACAATTAAAACTGTGTTTCTTTATCTCTAATTATACATTTCATATTAGCAAGGAAATTCTTACTTGTTAAGTTCCCATAATCATGCTTTTAGATTATTCATGTTTCTTATCCTTTACAAGAATCTAAAATTTAGTTAGCAGTAAGGGAAGGTACTCTATAATATTCTAGTGAGTGTAGATAAATTGTTAAGGGACCATATGAACTATATGGTTATAGACATTAAGTCATCTTCTTCAAAGGGGTTTATGTGTTGGGTTAAGAATTGGAATCTTTCTATACCAGAATTTCATTTAAGTTAGGCCAACTTTATAGCCTTAATAACCTATTAGTCTCTCTATCACTCTATCCCTCTCTCTCATAGAGTCATAATTAGTCTAAGGACTCCTAAATTAGATGTAAGGTGAGTTCATAAGTTATCTTCAAAGATGATTTTCATCAGTCAATGTTGGCCTTGTGTAATTATTGATAACTTTTGTAAGAATAATTGGTGTTTAGTAACTAGGAATTACATATCAAAACTATCATGGATGGGTCCTCAAAGTGTTAATTGTTTGGTAGACAAGCCATTGAATATATTGATGTTGAGATCTTATGTGGCATTGGAAAGAGTTTGAGAGCTAAATTAGGGTTATAAACTACCTACAAGCATCACAAATCATAGATGTGAATTAATCAAATGTTGTGTACACTCACTCTTTGAACATGGGATATAGACATTGATATCATTACCATGCCATGTGGTACACTAGGATATCCATATATAATTGGAGTGAGAACATTCCATGAACTAGATTCTAGTTGTATGTATTTTAATGAGCCTTGTGTCTACTCTCTTGAACATAAGGTCACAAGAATTTTTAGAGTTGAAGGTCCAAAAAAAAATAATTATATGAATATTGCATAATCGAGAACCCTTTAAGTATTTTTTAAGTAGGGGTAGGAACTAAGGTGACTATGTAAATTAGATTTCATAAAGCTCTCATATTCATAGGAGTAGTTAGACTCTAGAAGGAATTAAGTCCACATTACCCAAAGGATATAGATTCCAACTAATTAATGACTTAGTTATGAGATAACCAATTGTGAATCACATTTCCTCTTAGAACTATTATCAATGCCATGAACTCTTAAGAGCCATTAATCTCTATATACATTAGATAGTCTACAGAACCCAAATAGAGTTGAAGGCTCTAAGAATCCTAAATACTTTGAGAGTTGTTATATTTTTCATGCTAGCTATACATTGTGACACTCTTGATGTAGGTAATATTCATGCCAATTATTCCTATCTATCCAAAGGACCAATGCATGACTACTAAAAGGAAACGAGGGATATGTGCAAGTGAGTAAGATTAGTTATGTAATAAGATATAGTGGGTCATACATGCTTATTGGTTCAAGGGTTTAAGTCAATTCAAGTCACTAAGTTAGTGGTAGGAGAGACCACATGGTAGTATCTCATTGTATTAGATAGGTTCTTCCCATCAGACAATGTTTAGCAGCCTTATTTATTTTTCTTTTTCCTTGTTTTCTGTTGATCTTGTTTGACCAATGCTAACCATTGATCCCTAATTTAACCATAATTTCAAGCCACAAAGTTAAAGGATATACAAGCAATGTTAGGATGTCCAAGTGATTGTCTACATGGATTAGAACCACTACAAGCTAAAGTACTTGATAAGATGTCTTCACATCCTAATTGAATTTGATGGTTTATCCTAAAAGTAGAACTCTTCCTTCTTTGTGTATTATATGGTCTATATGGATTTCCTTATTGTCGATTGTGCCATGATTATCCAATGTCTTAATAACCTAATTTAGTTGAAAAGAGTTCTATTTTTTGGGTTACCCAAATAAAGTGTTACAATTAACTTTAAGTGAAACTGGTAGTAATTTTTTTTTTTTATTGCATATTTTCTACAAATATTTTTCTCATACGAGCATCAACATGAGACCAATACAAGCTCCTTAGGAGCAACCACATTAGAAATCACCTATGAAAGACCAAGAGTCACTACTTAGAAATCCACTTTTTATTAAGAAACTACATCCACATTAGAAGCCAATTATGGAAGACCAAGAGTCACAACTTAGAACTCCACATTAGATGTCGCTATGGGGATTTGAACTTGGGTCTTCACAATGAAAATCCAACTTTTAAACTAATTAAGCTCAACCCCTTCCAGACAAAAAAAATTTAAATCATTTAATTTATCTTAATTTTCTTTATAACTAATCAAAGTAAATAAAATTAAGCTATTTAAATAGAAATATATTATAACAAGAAATATAATTAAAATGTTATTTTAATTTAACAAGGAATACATAGAGCACAATTAAATGAAAATTCGTGTTCCACTCTTATTAATTTGTTACTAATAAGGATGACAAATTTAGAAGTAATCCATTGTTCTCAAATATATGTTTCTAACATAGAATGTCAATTTCAAAAAATATTATTACGTAACATTGTCTCATTTTATTTATTATTATGATTTTTAAATACTTAACATTTTATAAGATAATAATAATTAAGATGGAGAAAGTTCATTCTAGTGATCGAGAATGTAGACGAATTGGATATCCCTTTTCCATACTAGGAAGAGGGAAATATATAGCACTATCAGCTTCTAGTGGCTCCCACCTATTTCATTATAGTCACACATTTAAATATGAAACAATTAGTAAAATTTTAATTTAAAAGTATTTAATATACAAAGCACAAAAAATGAAAAGAAAAATGTATATCAATCTAACTTGAACTTTGTGACTAAGTTGTGAAGGAAGAGAGCAATTTCAAATTGGGCCAAATGATATCCTGGGCAAAGTCTAGCACCTTTTCCAAATGGCATATACCATGGATTTTGAGAAAGCTCCTGTAATTAATTCAAGATGAATAATAATTAGTTACACCAAAATCTACGCATTAAATCATTCTAAACAAATTGATACTTTTTCCCCTCACATACATGACCCTCATTTCCCCAGCGCCATGGGTTGAAGTTGTGGGGATCAAGATGGTACTTCTTATCTAAATGTTGACCACTCAAAAGTATAATCAGTGTCCATCCTTTTGGAATAATAAAATCTGCATTAAAATGAAATTATATTAAATTATGTTTAAATATTTCCTTGAAAAATATGTATATATGACCTATTATTAATAAGAAAGCCATCACAAAATACCCAAAATACAAATATTTTATTGAATATCACTAATTAAAAAATTTAAAAAATTTCTACATACTATTAATTATTATCTAAATCATTGTAATCCAATATAATAGAGATTTAGTTATATAATAGAGATTTAGTTATTTTATATGTCAAATTTCCATTAAATTGTATGAATATGTTCACATGATATCTTTTAAAACAAATATTAAAAAAAAAACTTTCGCTATTATTTTTTAATCCATTCCTTATCTTAAAATAGAAAAATCTACCTAAATTTAATAGTAAGGAAAAAATCTTAATTGGACCTTTGTATTTAATATCTTGTTTGGGCTCTCTAAAAAGACACGGGGCGGCACTAACCATACGGAGGGTTTCCTTAATAACCTGCAATGAAACCAAATATATATAATAATAAAAAAAAATCATTCTAGTTAAAATGTCCTTTAAATTTACATAGCATTATGCTAATGCCTAAACATATTTCTAGACATCTATATTTAATTTGAAAATTAATGAAATTATTATAGAAAATCACAGCAAACAGTTCTTTAATATAATGACAAGGTAAGAAAAAGAAAATAGTATCTCTATTTAATTTCATTCAATTTGCCAATAAATTATTAATAATGAAAATAAATCAAAATATATAATATACTTACACATTGAGTAAATTTCATTGACATATAGTCGTCCCAAGTAAGCTTTTGATTGTCTTTGTCTTTGGCCTTCAAAATAGCATCGTGTTCATCCTGTCCATTGGTAATTCACATCATCAGTTATAAAGTTAAAATGTTTAGATTTTTTTTTTTTTTGACTGGTAAGACTGTCTGAGTTACTCTCTTTAAATATCGTCTGTCTAAATATTTATTCTATTGTTGAAAATTTACTTTTGAGGTTAAAGTGGATGATATTTAAAAATAGTTCCTCTGAATCTATTGTCCTTAAACATCATGTGAAATGATCAAACAAACAATCAATAATAAATGTACACTTCATTCATATCAAAAAGTGGTAAATATGTATCCTACTTTTATTGGCCGACATTTAAGAAATTTACACCTCATCCATATCAAAAAGTAGTAAATATTTATCTTATTTTTATTAACCAAAATCGACATTTAACTGTTGAAGTAAATAATGTTTAAAAATAACCGTTTGAATCTAACTAGGAACCTACTAATATTAACTGGTAGAGATACTCACCCTGATCTCCTCCAATGCCCGCGGATTCTCAGTGAGAAACTTTACGACAAATGCCATGGTTGTTGACGAAGTCTCAAAACCCGCAAAGAGCAAAAACAGTATTAAATCTGCAACGACCTCATCAGAATAGTTGCCTTCTCTCAAAAGCTTTGTCAAGAGATCATTACGTCTCACTTCTGGATGTTGTCTTCTGTCCTCCATACAATCGTAAATCTTTTTTATCAAAGTTTTCCGTGCCTGCAATGCAACATGATTTCTCAGTTCTTAGTTCTTTTTTCAAAATCATGTAACTAAAAAATATTAGGAAAAGCATATCAATCCGGCATGTTTGCATGTTTTCATTTTGAACAATGGCTAGCAGTTTGACAGGCAACGGGCCTACCTTTTATATTAAAAATGTTGCAAAGGGACTCGATTTTGGAGCATGTGATCCATCTATCAATATAGCTTAGCAGCAAAATATTATGGGCATGTCCTCATGCCGCTGCTTAGAGATATTTGTGGAGCCATCAATATTTTTTTTTTCTTATTTTAAGCAGTTATCTTGACTATATAGAAAATAAAAACAAATTATCTTAATTATCTTAAGAAGAAAATTAAAAAAAAAAAAAGAGTGGCTGCTTATTTCTAAGTCCTTTTTTTTCACAGTTTATTTGCAATTCCTAAACAGTAGTTGTTCCACAAAAATAGGGAAATATTCTATATTATCCTTTTTATAATTGTAATTTTTCATGGGCCCACTCCAACTATTTAAATTTAAGGCTGACATGTGTTACTATCTGAAGTGCATGTCCCATGTTGCTACTTAGCTTATTTTGTCTAACAGCCACTTATTTTAGTTTTTACTATATTAAAAAAATACAGAAAAAGAGGAGGGAAGGAAATATATTCAGTCACATGCATATTTTTTATTATGTAGTGATTGTTTATTTCCAACCCCCTTTTTTCCAAAGCACTTCCTAAACATAACCCTCCTAAATGAGGACATCGGGTAAGGCGTGCCGCTCCTTAGCTTATCTAGCACCCACTACTCAATTTTTCAGGAGATATTTGTGGACCCAGTGACCCTATGAATATTTTATTTTTCAAGCAGTTATCTTAATTTGTAGTTTTTTATTATATATATAAAAAAAGTTATTGAAAAAAAAAAAGAATGAAATATATGCTACCACATGGAGTGGCTGCTTATTCCCCACCCCTTTTTTTCCAAAACTTAGGGCATGTCCCTATGCACCTGCTTAGCTTATTGTGGCTAGTAGCCACTGCTAAATTTTTTTAGGAGATATTTGTGGAGCCAGTGACCCCATGAAAATTTATTTTTCTACCTAAAATAAGCAGTTATTTTGTAGTTTTTTATTATATAAAAAACAAAAAATAAATTATTTTACTTATGTTAATTCAGAAAAAAATTAAAAAAAAAAATTTATTTCCAGCCCCCTTTTTTTCTATTGCTTATTTGCAATTCCTAAGTAGTCGCTGCTCCACAAAAATAAGAAAAATTTAATATTATCCTTTTCCTACAATTATAAATTTCCATGGGGCCACTCCAATCTCCAACTGTTTAAAACTATTTAAATTTAAGCAGAAAATTAATTTAAGCAGTGGCATAAGACATGAGGTTAATCTGTAGTTCTATATTATATATAAAAAAAAAATTATTGAAGAAAATTAAAAAAAAAAAAGGGAAGGAAATATATGCATGGTTGCTTATTTACCACCTCTTTTTTTACAAAACTTATTTGCAAGTCTTAAAGAGTAGCTGTTCCACAAAAAATAGGGAAAGATTCTATATTATCCTTTTCTCATAATTATAATTTTCCATTAAGCCATTCCAACTGCTGAAATTTATGCAGAAAAATAACTTAAGCAGCTCCATGAGTATTTTAAACAGGAAGCCGAAAAAATGGAGAAAGAAAGAGGGATACAATGGGAAATTAATAGGGAAGGCTAAAAGCTTTACAGATTCAAGATACATGATTGTTAAGTAGAACACACCTTAAATCCCCTTGCAAAAGCAGTTCCAGGAATATTGATGGGGAAGCAGAGGACCGCTCCCACGAATTCGTCAAAAGCTTTATATATATCTTGCTAACTCCTCAGCAGGGGGTAAATCCAGCAATTTTTTCCCCATTAAGTTAAGAACAAGCTGAAAGACAAATAGATTCATATGAAAACCAAAATCAGATAATTAAAAGAAGTAAACAACCATTAACATTTCCGGTTTGCATGTTGCTTGCCTGATGACACTTGTGCTGAAGAGGGATGTCTCTTTGTCGTTCCCATTTCTTCATGCCAGTGACAAACACATTCTGTATGTCTTCCATGAAATCAGACTCCAGATTCTCGTGCTTCAACAAATTCACAGCAGTTCCATGGAGTCTTCTCTGTAGGTCTCCGTGAACATTCAGCAGACCAAATTTGCCTATAATCTTTGCTGTAGAGCTGGGATAGTTGGCTTGAAACAACCTTCCCTCGTTTTGCAGAACATATTTACTGAACTCTGGATCAACCGATACAATTGACCGCGGTCTTCCAAACAAACTGCATCTGAAAATCGGCCCATACCTGTATGTATTTTAATTTCACTGATTAGATTTCTAAACAATTTCGCCGCAGGTCCTATTTAATAATCATTATGAAATCTCCAGAGCCGTCCAAGCCAATGCTCGTGAATAATAACATTCATATAATAGAGCCGCAGTCATAGGACACATTGAAACATATTAACACACCAAACAATGTTTTTAGCAGTACAATGGGATGAGATTGATTCAAGAAATTAGGCTCAAAAGAAGTCTCGTGAGAAAATGAGATGAACTCAATAACTTCCCATTGTTACGCCGAGAGGCGTTCTATACTCACAGCAAGCGCTGAAAGATTCAGATTTCTATAAACAATTAAGATTCAGATTCTCATGTAAACAAAATTCATAAAATGTGTAAATAAATAAATTCGTGGAAGTCAAATGAATAGAAAAATAGAAAAACTTGGGCAGTTATGGAGTGAAATCTTTATTAGTTTGAAGAATATGAAAAGTCTCACAGCATAGTCTCTTTAAATTAACTCATGTAAGTATATCAAATATTCTAATTGCAAGTAATTTATAAATGCCAATAAATTGGAAGATATCTAGCAACTGAAGAAAAATGAAAAATTAAACTAATCTATAGGTATGGGATCACTCTATTTAAACATTATAGAGTTGGTTTAATGGTCCAACTCTTTAAATTAACTCATGTAAGTATATCAAATATTCTAACTGCAAGTAATTTATAAATGCCAACAAATTGGAAGATATCTAGCAACTGAGGAAAAATGAAAAATTAAACTAATCTATAGGTATGGGATCACTCTATTTAAACATTATAGAGTTGGTTTAATGGTCCAACATTCAATAATAATTATGCTGAGAGGCATTCTACACTAAACAATTACGATTCAGATTCCATGTAAACAAAATTCATAAAATGTGTCAAATGGATAGAAAAATAGAAAAACTTGGGCAGTTATGGAGTGAAATCTTTATTACATTTGAAGAATATGAAAAGTCTCCAACATAGTCTCTTTAAATTAACTCATGTGAGCATATCAAATATTCTAACTGCAAGTAATTTAAATTAACTCATGTGAGCATATCAAATATTCTAACTGCAAGTAATTTATAAATGCCAACAAATTGGAAGATATCTCTCATGTACTATAGATATTTTTTTAAAATATAAATATACAAGTTTTACACTTCATCTATATAAAAAACTTGATAAATATTTATTTTATTTTTATTGGTCAAAATTAACATTATAAAGAAAAGCTACCCGAGAGATTCATGCTGTCTAAATATTTTGCATGCAGCATAAAAGAATCACTTTTTATATTCATGAGATAGCAAGAATCTCGTAAGGCTCTTGCAAGAAGGTTGCTATCAAGGAAGTAAGCTTCTAGAAAACTGATAATATTAGTAACCTTATGAATCTGCAGAGGAAAATGGCTTGCTCACTGCATTATTTTAATATGGTATTTATTTATTTTTTGATCAATGAACGGCCGAAGCCTTTGATTATATTAAAAATAAAATTTACATGTCCTCCATTCAAACGGGCACTGGTAGGAAAGAACGGGGAAGAAAACCTCCAGCCTTGCCCGGGACATTAGTCCAATACATACAAAATTTTAATATGGTATTTATATGTTGATTGGTTAGTAATAAGTATTATTAATTATTTTATTTAAATATTATCCAGTTTAACCTTAAATAGGCAACAGTAAATTTACACTTTATCCATATTAAAATGTTGTAATATTTATTTTGTATGGAGTGTATCCATTTAACAAAAACCTCCAGCAGTCAGCAGAACATGTCAAATAGACCACTAACAGCAGAAAAACAACACACTAACAGTAAACTAACATATTAGCATCAGAGACATGCACATACCATACCCAGAAACACAAACAAAAGCAGAAAGAAAAGCTAAGAAAACAGTTCACTCCAGTCCTCCTTAAGAAATCCATACTTCTCGTAGTTTATGAAAGCCTTAAAATCCAGCCCATGTCTCTTCACTTCAAAGTCTTGCAGAACTGCCAAAGTAATAGCAGCCCTATGCATCACCTTCGAATTCAAAGAAGCCATAACTTTCAGCTTCCCTTCCATGGAATTCACTCTAGATCTCAGCTCAGCAATCTCCTCTCACACACTCCCTCTGTGTGGAGACATTCTCCTTAACCAGATCAACCTCTTTTGACTATTGAACCGAATGATGTTTGAGATTAATTTTCTTAAATATTTATTTTGAAAAAGCTTATACAAAAGACAGATTTAAAAAAGGAGAAAACAGATGTTTGAGAAGCATTCACCCAGGCTCCCAGCCATTCATTTACCTCAATAACTTTATAGCTCATTTCTATTAGGACTATTCCACTTCTATAATTGATATTTTTTATTCTATATGCCTAAGAAACTTATCTCATATTGTTAAATAACCAGAGCCAAATCTAAGTGTGATGTACATGTTCCAAGGCAGCTTTGTTACAAGTGTTTTTGTCACGTTTAATCTTGTTCGTTTGGTTCTTCGTTTCCAAAAAAAAAATGTAGCTTACAAATTTCACAATGCTTCACAATAGAAGGCTTTGAGTGCTCAGAAAACATTAATATCAGAGTTGAAGATTTTTAATGTAAAGGATTCATCTGCAAAATCATGTACATCATTAAAAAAGCCACCCATTATAAGCCTAAGGTAAGGTTTAAGAATCTAACTTCCATGAAATATATGTGGTTATAGCCAAACTATAACTTCAAAGTGATTTGATTGTTAAATAGGTTACTGTAACCAACCCGCCAAATAACAAAGCTGAATAATAATTAGGCTAATAATTTTTCATCTAGATAGAATCATGTGCTTGATTTATCTATTCAAGTGTTTTTAATTCCAAGAACGAAATTATTACTCTGTAAGAGTATTACCTGCGCTCATGTTCATCAATGAAGTTTCGACGGTGTTCATGATGTGGGGAATTAATAGCTTTGAAGAAACTGATACTCTCACCAATAATGGGCCATCCAGATGATCCTGGTGGAAGTTGTTTCTTTTTGTTATTGCTTCTTCCCAATACAAATAAAATTGTTACTGATAAAACGCAAGTGACTATCACTGCAAACACCATCTGCTGCTCCATTTTTTTTGTTCTTGTGTCAACATTTCACCCAACGAATACAGATATAGGAGATCTTAAACATAGATTAACTTAGTAAACATGAAAAGATTCCAAATTGGGTGAACGGAGTAGACATGAAAAAGATTCTAAATTTTGTCCTGTGGTTCTTGCGGTTTTCTTTTCGTGGTACATAACTGAGATTACCGTCCACCTAATACTGCTAAATTCTGACCAAAAGTACATGGGATCTTTTTATTTTTTTATTTTTTATATTGATCAAAGCCAATATATACAATGAATAAAGCAGTCATCAAAGACTGCCAGAAACAATAGAACTGGCTATGAGTTTGACGTGTGCGAAGTTAGGGTGGGCGGCTACTGACCTTTTTCCCCTAGAACACCAAAAACATTATATTAAAAGTACATGAGATATTTTTTAAGTATAAGATCGTTTTTTTTATTATTAAAAGTTTTTGAGGTTAACCATTTTAATTGGTGAGACCACGAACAAAAGACTTGAACTTAACAAAATAGAACTTAAATTAAAATAATTAATAGAAGATTTGTGGCCATGTTTTTAATTAACTTTTTAATTTTTCAAAGTTTTGTTAATGGTTTTTCAAAAATTTAAATATTGTGTTTGTTGGTTTGCTAGTTTAACATAGAATTCCCTCATGTAGAAAGGTACCTTGAAAATTTATGAAACAAGGAATTTTTTAGTGGCTATATTTTTAATTTTTTGCCACTCAAATTTGACTAATTTTAGGCTCTTTAAAAATGTCCAATTCCCCCATATTTGATAAACTTTCCCTCATCTTCAAACAAAATCACCTTAAGTTAGACATTTTAATTCTTTAGGGTGGACAAATATCATACTATTGTATATAAAAAATTGTGCCCTAATCTCCCTAATTTATAGGAGCTATTTTATCTTTTATACTTTCATTTTAGAATCTTTATTTAACAATTATATATTGATAGGAAATCTAAACATTGAATCACCATAAAATTTAAATATTAATAAAAAAATTAGTCACCTAATTGCCAAAAAAAAAAAATGTAAGGATAAAATATTACCATGCAGTCTAAAATTTGAATTCCAATATGAAAAAAATTGCCTTAGATATTATGCTTCTTTGTAGTGGATTTGCTAGAGTTTTTATAAAATTTTCAAGTAACCATTTCTTAAAGTATATCCTAACTTGAAAAATGTAGTATTTTATCTTTTAGTTCTCAACTTCCACAAATAATATGGGCATGGTCCCCCATGGGTCACATTTATCTAGAAAAAACAAAAAAATGTTTGTAATTAATAATTCACTTAAAAATAAACATTATTTATTATTTGAGATAATTACAAGATAATAATTAATTAAGCTTTACCTAATAATTCACCAACTCACTTATAATAGCAAATGCAGAGTACAATATTTTTTGGATTTTTAGTACAGGTTCTGTCAACCAACATATGGTATATGTATGGGCCTATTGTGAAAGTAAATTCTATTCAAGACTTTCTTAGAACACCAACTCACTTATAATAGCAAATGTAGAGTACAATATTTTTTGGATTTTTAGTATAGGTTCCATCAACCAACATATCGTATATGTATGGGCCTATTGTGAAAGTAAATTCTATTCAAGACTTTCTTAGAACACCAACTCACTTATAATAGCAAATGTAGAGTACAATATTTTTTGGATTTTTAGTACAGGTTCCCTCAACCAACATTTATATGTATGGGCCTATTGTGAAAGTAAATTCTATTTAAGACTTTCTTAGAACCATGTTATCCCTTAGATAGATTTGGATGACATTAGACATTTAAGAACTTGGCTTCCTCAATAAAATTTGTTATCACATGTAATTCAAAATATAGAGTTAAAGATTCTTACCATATCATTATTTGATCGAAGGTTGTGCTTGATGGTTTTAGGTCTATTAGGGTTTCACCATGTGTGTTTTTTGCTAGCTTCTATCTTGGATCATACTCAACTTACTGTAGGAGCTTTTTGAGTTTATAATGGCCTCGACTAGCCTCAACCCAGCTATTGCTATTGGCGTTGGTGTTTTGGCTTTTGGCGATAATGGCTCCTTTGAACAAGCATCCCCAGAAATTTGTACCCAAGGCGTTTCACGAGGTATGCATACTAAAAAATTTGTAGATGTTATTTTTCCTATTCAGGATTTTGATAATGCTTGCTAATGGCTTGAACAACATACTTTAATAGGCTATTTTGTTGGGAAGGTTCCCCCAGAAAGCATGCTTAGGGATTGGGTCACCAAGGCATGGACCCCTCATGGGGTCTACCTTGATGGTATTCAAAACTTGACCAAAGGTTTTTTCTTGCTTCGTTTTGCTGAGGTCAATCATGTCTAGGCCATTCTTCAGAATGGGCCCTGGTATATGCAGTCTTCTCTTTTGGTTTTTCAACAATGGTCACGTGATTTCACAATCTCTAATGATAAGAGACTTTGTGTCCTTGTGTGGGTTGAATTCCCTAGCCTCCCTTTGCCTTTTTGGCCTTTTCTACACCTCATTGCCCAATCCTTAGGTAAAGTGGTTTGTGTGGAGTCTGATCATTTCTTTCATGCTCGACCCTAGAAAAGGGTTTGTGAGGAGGTTGACTTGTCTCGTACCTCAAGGAAACTATTGATAGCCAGATAGGTGGGGTCTCTCATAGCCAATGGGTGTTTTACCTCAACCTGCCCAATACTTGCTTCCACTATCAATCATCAGAACACAAAATTAAGGATTCTCCTTTGAATGTTTAGAGGGATAAGTCCCCATCTAAGGAGGCTAACCCTCCAAAGTCCCAGGAAGCTTCCAAATTTGAGGACAAATGGAACACAGTCTCCTGCAAAGGGAAAGATACTACTTCTAATAGTGCTAAACAAGTTGAACCTGTTAATCGCCCATTGGCACCAACTTCAAACCCTTTGGTGAAGGGGAAGGAGAATCCAGTTATGCTAGTGATTGAAACTCCAGGTCAAGTTATGGGTGTGTAGACTCCACAACTCACCCTAACTATTCCAACTCATACCCCTCGCCTTTGCCACTCACGCAGCCCCTATGGGCATGCAGAGGAGGGAAATGGTGTGCTAGAGAAGAAGCAAAATGGACATGCAGGAGCTCCAAAAGTGTCTGATTTCTTGTAGAATCATTTCTCCTCTCTTGGGGATGAGGACAATATGCAAGATTTTGACACGTGAATTTTCTTTCATGGAATGTTCAAGGTCTCACTGACCTCACCAAAAAGTATTCCCTAAGGGATACTTGTCAGAATTATCCTGGTATTGATGTTTTATGTCTTTAGGAAGTTAAGATTGTGGCCTTCATGCTTTCTTCTGCATGTCAGGTTATTTGGCCTCGTTGTTTAACTTTTGCCTCCAGTCATGAAGTGGGATGTGGAGGGGTTGTTACCCTCTGGGTGCCATGGTGGCAGTCATGTGTCATAGATCATGGTTCAGATCCCACCATGAGGTTGGTTTGGATTCTCATGTTGATCAATAATCATTCTTTTGGAGTCACTAATGTTTATGCTCCCAATGATGCTATTGAGAGATCTTCTCTTTGGCATTGGATTGTAGACTCTCTGCCCCCAACTACTTGGGTTTTGTGCGGTGACTTTGATATGGTGGAAGTGGCCTCTGATAAGGAAGGTTTATTGCCTTTCTGATGGACAACTAGAGAAAGGGAGGCACAGTTTTATATGTGTAATAAATTGGGCCTTTATGACCCCAATACCACCCGCCACCATCAGCAGGTTGTCTAGCATACGTGGAGTAATTTCTGAGTCAATTTTGATAGAGTTCTTAAATGCCTTGATCGTTCCATGATAATGGCACAATATTTTTTTTCTTTTGCATCTTGTCAGCAATTGTTAGTTATGCTTCTCCCAGAGGTCACATTGTTAGACCACCTTCCTATTAAATTTGGTATTAAATTGCAAGTGGGGATTTCTTGGCCCCCAAAAATGAAATTTTTTCTCAACACATCTCTACTGAGTCATCAATCTATGTTGGCCCACATTTAGGGGGTTTCGAATCTTGCTTGTCATCCAACTCAGTATACCGATTGGATTGACTGGTGGAATAACGCCTTTTAGCACACCACTCAGTTTCTCCACATCTATGGCCACCAACTTGCCGCCTTTCGATGGCACTCATATGAGGCCACCACCTCAGATCTCCGTTGTGCTATAGAAGAACTTGCTGCCAATCCATTTTCTCAAACCTTACAGGCTAGGGTGGCTCAGCTTCATCATCTCAAATAGGTAGTTGATAGCTACTCTGCTAGAGGTGCCCAGATTAAAGCTCTCCTTCATTGGCTTAAATTTGGAGACTGACCTTCGAAGGAGTTTTTCCTAGCTCTGCACTCTCGTCATTGTTCACCAAAGATTACGAAAATCTAGGAAGGACAAATGGTGCTTTCTGAATTGCTAGATATTATTTAAGCTTTTGTCTGTTATTATGAGAAAGTTTTCACAGCGCAAGAGGATTCTCCAGAGTGCGATAGAGATTTGCAAGAATGCCTTCAAGTGGTTCCTTCTAAGCTTTCAAAAATACAACATGCCTTCTGTGAGCAATTGATCACCATTGAAGACCTTAAGGAAGCTGCTTTTTCCATGGTGGATGACAAAGCTCCGGGTTGTGATAGCTTTCCTTGTAAATTTTATAAAGCATTATGACATTGTGTGGGTCCAGATTTGTACACAGTTTATCTAGAATCCTTTCATAATCAATCCTTAGGTACTTGAATTAACAAGGGAAATATCAACTTCATACCTAAGGCTGGTGACCCTAAAGATATTTGCAATTGGCGTCCTATCACGCTGCTCAATGTTTCCTACAAGATCATTGTTAAAGCATTAGCTTTAAAAATTTGTCATTTGCTTCCATGGATCATTTGCCTAGAACAAACAGGCTTCATTAAATCTAGATTCATCCTGGACAATATTATTGCTATTTGGGAAGGTATGGAATGGGCTCGCCAGTCTCGGTAATAGGCCCTTTTCCTCAAAATCAATTTTGCTAAAGCTTATGATCACATTGAGTGGCCTTTTATTCGTGCCATGCTGAAGGCTCTATGGTTTGGCCCCCATTTCATTCAATCTATCAAAATGATTTTTGGATATGCTTCTGCATGTATTACCATTAATGGTCGCCAATCTCAAACTTTTGGCCTTCATCGTTCTATCAGGCAAGGTTGCCCGCTTGCTTCTTATTTATATGTCTTGGCTGCTAAAGGTTTTGGCTATCTTTTGGCTCATTCCATTTCTCTTAGAAGGGTTAGAGGAATTGCTCTCCCTGATTCTTCTACTCAGCTTGTGAATGGTCACTTTGCAAATGACTCCTTTCTTACGCTGATTGAAGAAGAGGAAAATGTCAAAGAAGCTCTTCACTGCCTTGACATGTTTTGTCTAGCCTCTACCTCTGCAATTCAATGGCATAAAACTTAATGTTATAGGCAATCCATTCTTCTGAATCCTCAATGGCTCCTGCAATATCAATGGAAGTGGATCAATCATGGAGAAATTTTTTACTTTTTGTGCATTCCTTTTGCTTTCCAAGCCTCCTCTGTGGATCTTTGGAATGCTGTGCTCTCTCAAATTGAGAAGAAGCTTTCATTCTTGATTACCAAGCCACTTTCTTTGGCTAGTAAATTTTAGATTTGCTTCAAAATTCTTGCAGCTACTCATGTTTATTACTCTTCGTGCTGGACCCTATCCAAATCTTCATACATGAAGTTGGAGAAACTTCTCAGGGATATTTTATGGGCCTCCTCCGAGGAGAATAGAGGGTTTCATAGAGTTGCCTAGGAATTTTACTGCCTCCTGAGAGACTCTGGAGGGCTTGGACTCCTTTCCACTTAGCGCCAAGGTATGGGTCTTTGTGCCAAATGGATTGTGTGGGTGGTCTCTGGTAATGAGGCCTAGAAAGTGTTGCTTCGACAATGTATTTCTTTAGATCCCTTTAACTGCCTAGCTTGGAAGGGGATTGGCCTTCAGACCCTTCTTGTTATGAAAGAAGCTATTCATATTGAAGGTACTTTTGTTGCCAAAAGCATTTGGCAGGCTTTGGAAGCCATTAAACCTTGGCTTCACTGGAATGGTTCTAGTTTTCATGAAGGTCTTTCATTTAATTGCTATAATCTCTGGTGGTGCCCTCTCCTTCACGTTCAAGGTCAACCTCTTGCTAAGCTTCCTTGGGTTCATGCTTTGCGTTTTCACAAGCGAGGTATTCAAACTCCCAAAGACTTATTCTCCAAAGCCTCTATGAATCTATGCTCATGGGAGGATATACAGGTCTAATTTAATCTTAATAGATTAGATCATGAAACTTACAACATTGTGATGTCAGCTCTCCTGCTAAATATGATTCACAAGATTGGTATTTTTTCTGCTAAGCCATGGTGGAAGGATTAGTTGTGGTCTCCTGAGACCTCTTTTTGTTGGTATAAACCATGACTTGGATACTGTTGGCTATCACCACATCTACCAATGGTATTTTCTTTGAACAACCACTGACATTTGCAGTCTTCACCTTCTATTTGGCAAAGGCAATTCCAGAGTATTTGGTCTACAATTTTTGAACCCAAGTTGGCTCATTTTGCATGGTGTGTGAAAGGATTGCCCATTGGATCTCACCTCCTTCATTTAGGCATTGTTGATCCTCGATGCCCATTTTGTGGCCAACCAGATACTTTTATGCATATCTGCTAGTTTTGCCGATGTGCCTAGAACCTTTGGAACTAGATTCATGACTTTTTTTGGCCATTTCGTCCAGAACCTTTTTCCTAGAACATGATTCTTTTGGGAGATTGGCCTCATCTTTCATTCAGATTTACTAAAATATGGCATGTTTTATGGGGGAGATTTTGTTTTCATTATGGAAGGATAGAAATTCTGCTATTTTTGCTCATCATACTATAGCAACAAATATCTCTATGTTTACTAAAGCTTGTATTTGCAACAATGTACTTCTTCAAATTTAGGTTCAAGCCAACAAAGCGGCTTTGGAGGTTTCTCACCTCCAAGAGCTCCTAGACCACTAGGGCAATGCCCCTTGCGCTGTGGCCTGGGTCCCTCCTGATGCTTCCACTTCTCAGGGTTATTCCCCCTCTTGGGGATGAAGATGTGGTAGGAGTTTTCTTGACCACCATTCTCAAAACCCCCGCTCCTAGTCCCAATGCCACTCTAGCAGCGGTGGTATTCCTAGGCAGTGCTCTACCTCTCCCCCATGGGATGGAGCTACTCGGTAGTACTCTGCCTCCCCTCCATGTGGCAGTTCTATGTGGGGTTCTAAAATGGATGAGCAACATATTGGAGGTACAAGTGGTTGCTGGACTCTAGATGGCAGGACTCTGGTTAGCTGGGTTCTTCCAAAGTGTTCCCCACTTTGGCCCTAGCTATTTCCATGGTGCATGATGGAAAAAAAGAAGGAGAAATAGATGATGGTTGGTTCATCCCGAGGATACCCCGGACACCACTGATATCTAGGGCAATTCAGAGGATAAGGATCCTCCACCACCACTTGTTGGGATTGCTCTTGCTGATTAGTTAGCTTCTTATGTTGTTTTAAGTTGCTTTTGTTTCTCTTTGGACTTTTCTCATGTGATGATGGACTTTGTGGGGTGACCTTGTGTCCCTCATCCTTTTTTTTGTGAATATGTATTGTATTTAAATACTTTTATAGTAATAAACATGCATATTCATCAGTATATATATATATATATATATATATATATATATATATATATATATATATATATATATATATATATATATATATATATATATATATATATATATATATATATATATATATATATATATATATAGAGAGAGAGAGAGAGAGAGAGAGAGAGAGAGAGAGAGAGAGAGAGAGAGTTGCAAAACTTAAGTCTTAGAAATATTTTAATAAGTGCTAAAACCTTTTGGTCCACACATTTTAATATTATAATGTTATTCAATACTTTTGTTATCATTGAAAAAAATTAGATACGTTCGATGGGCCTCTTTTTATGATAACAAAGGCTTTCACCATGTGTCATGGGAATTTATTGTTGTTGCTCCTATGATTCCAGGGGTTTAGGCTTACTCTTAATTTGACATCAAGGTTTACAACTTTGTGCTAAATTATTTATTAGGGACCTTGAATGAGAGGAAGCTTGGAAAGTCCTCATTTGGCATTGTATTTCCTCTGGAGTGCCTTCTAGGTGTCTAGCTTGGAAAGTACTTCAGCTCCATACTCTCCTCATTATGAAGGAATCCATTTAGATACATGGCATATTTTTTTATCAAAATCATTTGGAAGGCTTGGGAAGCCATTAATCCCTATCTTTTGTCAGCCAACAATGATTCCCCAATGGTCTTTCTATTAATCAATAGTCTATCTAGTGGTCACTAGTATTTCATGTCAACATTGGCCTCTAGCTAAATCACATTGGGTTTGAGCTTTGAAGGTTTGTAATAGACGAGTCAAAATGTTGTCAAATCTTTACAACAAAGTCACCAAGATTTTTCTATCTTAGCCTGAGGCCAAAATAAAATTTCAATTCTCTAACCAAGATTGTGAGATGTACTATGTAGTTATTAATGCCATTCCTCTCCACATGGCTCACAAATTTAGGGTTAGGACTTGCAATCCCTAATGGAGGGATTAGAAATGGTGCTTTGGTACACCCTTTCAAAATTACAGACCTCACAAGGGACATTTGTGGCTTGGACGTCATCTTCCCTGGATCTAGATTATCTCATATAGGAGTTGTCACTCACTATTGTCCATGTTGCACAAAACTAGAGACTCCTAAGTGCCTTTTTTGGTTCTACACTAGAGCCTAGGAATCCTAAACTTAGATTCATGACTTCTCCAAGTCATTTAGGTTTGATCCATTTTCAAGGCATATGGTTTGACTAGGAGATTAGCCTTGAATCCCTTCTAATTTTATCTAGATTTGACATTATTTCAATATGGGGATTCTTTTTAGCATTTGGAGAGAATGAAATTTTGCTATTCTTACTAGTTCAATAGTTTATATTCATTTCTCTATACACTAAAGCTATGATTTGCACCAATGTGGTTATGTAGATCTAGGTACAAGCGAATAAGGTTGCACTTGAACTTTTCTCATTTGTAGGAACTTTTAGATCATTGGGGTAATGCCCCTTATATGGTTGCTAGAGTGGAATTTCCTTGTTCCTAAAAACTCTTGGTCCACACTTTTTAATTTTAATTTTATTCAATACTTTAGTTATCATTGAAAATATGCATGCTCATTAAATTAATTGCTAGGAATAATATATAATATCATTTTCCATCAATTAAAATATATTTTTTGAATTGATCACACATATATTCAATCAAAGAAAATAATAAACTATTATTTTCATATTCAATAATTCCTATTTAGATCATATGTTCATTAGTCACATCATAACATTCCTAGAGGTATACAATTTAATTGAAATCTAGTTAGCATCCATCCATTGGATAAATTCTCTAGGTTCTTTTATGAGCTTACCTTTCTTAAATTGACCAGAGTCTAATGACCATCCTTAGCTTTGAGAAATATCTCATTGCTTCTTGTAGTGCAACTCTAATTAAGCCTTTGAAGCCTAAGTGACCTTCACCTCTTTTTATCTATGACTAGTCTAGGACAACATGATACAAAGTTTAGTTAGATAAGTTTTGTTAATGTTCATAATCAAAAGTAAAAATATAAGATTCTAGACAATCATAATTATCATAATCAAAATTAAGTTTGTAATTAATAATACACAATGATAGATATCACAAGTGATCTTTGGTGTAAGTGATAGTTTTTGGAAGCAAAACCCAAGTATCACACCCACTTTTTCACCTAACCACTCACAATGGGTATAATAATTCATGAATGTATTGGTGAGGTGTACAACTATTATTAGAATTTTCAACATGTTTAGACAAAGCAAGAATCAAAGCATCTAAAAAATTATATCCTTCTCTAATCATCGACTCCAATGAGCCCAAGATAAAGTGATGATGGAAAATTTAGCTAAAACTTACCCACCCCACTACAAGGAAGTTGGTATCATATTATTACAATGAAGATAACTATCATTTAAATACAAGTAGGATGACTAAAATCCAACTTCAACCAAAAAAAGTTGTGCTATGACCAAGCATGGAACTTCACTCCCCAATTTAGTGATAGTAGAAAATGAAACATAATCATGACAAAGTGGTTGAATGAATGTGATTTGTCCACATGTCATTATCCTTCTAAGTCTAGTTGTTAGAAAAATACTATATATGTATTTTCATTTTATGGAAAATAGGTTGGTTGGAGAAGAGTTATAGTCAAGAAAATATGTGTCACCTACTTTGAGCTCTTATTTCTTTTGGCATTAATACCTATAAGTTGAATCTTAGTCTTAAGGGCATGTATGTTACAAACATATAAAGGAAAATTTTCAATGTATGTTCATTTCTAATGAATTTTCCCCATGGGCTTCGCTTACATTCCCTAAAATTAATTATATTCCTCAATGTATACTTTCCAATTTGTACATAATGCATTCTTAGTTGATTTTAGCATAAATTATAAAACCTTTGAGGATAATTTCTCAAGGATTAGATTTTCATGACAATATAGGAAATGAGTTTGTTTATTAATATTAAATGTGTGTTTAGTTTTTATATCATATCAGATAGGATTTTCTTTTGGCATACATAAAAAATCTATTCTTATGTGTATGTGGTTGCTAAACTTGGTTCCTATTGTTCTTAGTTCACCTATTTCTAGTGAACACTATGTTAATTCATATATTTATCTATCAATTATAAGTCTCAAATCAATATCCCAATTCGGAGCAAAGAGCCAAACTTTTACACTTGGTTATCTCATCACATTTATAATCAAAACAACAAAATCCATGTGTATTTACATTATTTTTACTAAGATGTCTTAGTATTTTGCAATCTCGTTGTTGTAATAGAGCTATTCATAAAAAAACTATATCACAAAATATTTCTAGAAGGCTTTGCATTGTTCTATCTAAAATCATGTATGCAATGTACTCCTTAATTATACACATCATAGGGCATACAAATAAACAACATTATTCACATCATGTATGATTTTCCCATTTGCTTTTAATGGGTTACATTATAAACTAGCATTGAGACATAATGACATTTTTTGGAGTATCTTAGTGCAATAGGGCATGGTCTATGACTTAAGAATAGTTGTATTTTCTTCTTTTTTATTATCTTATAGATACCTTAGGGAGCAACCCCTTGGCTTACTAGATCCTAAAGAAGAGAAAACTATTTCCCTCTCATGATTTGGGCCAATTTTGTCCACTACCTAATTATAAGCTTCAACCTATCATTCTAAGTTGACCCTCAATGGGGTTGGGTATTTCCTTGTTCTTTAAGGTTTGCGGAGATGTAAAATTGAGTACCAAAAATTGTGCCACTGTTAGGGATAAATTTAGGGTTTTCCATGTTAAAACAAGGTTATTGATTTGTTCAAATCATTAATTTTCTCAAGTGTTCATCACTCAAAAAATTGTTTTCTCTTCTTAAGTGAAGAGAAAAAGCATTTTTACTATTGAATTTAATTAAAGGCTATATAGAATATAAAACATGGAAGAAAGGATATTTTAAATTTGTTCACATGAGATGGAATATCCAAGAACACCTATAAAGAGGCAATAGTTCAACTCAAAAGTTAAATAAACTGGTAAGTTTGCTAAAGTTTTTCTCATGAAGATTATGTAGAACATTAGAAACAAGAAATTTGATTATAGACTTAAGAGATAACTATGCTTTAAATGATTTAGTTAAAAATAATGTTATAACTAATACAGGGAATCAACACTATGGTCTTAGAATTCAAGAGATAAGTTCATGAGAGGATATAAAGAGAAAGCAAATGCATGATAAATAATTACAAATTTTGGCTATGGATAATCCCAATTAAGAAAACCCACATGCTAATACACACCTAGCCTCTCCTCCATATCATGAATTTGTTTAGCATGATACTTTGTTTCATAATACCCAAGAGCATCCTTAGCCTAAAGACAATAATATAGAATAAATGTGAGATGAAATATTAGGAATGTTAGATAAAGTTAGAAAAAGACATCAAGAACCTAAAGCACAAATAGAGTTGCAACATTCTTAAATTTCTCAAAAGGCTTATTGAATGTAGTAAAAGGCTCAAAATCAAAGCCCTAATATCCCTAACCAAAGGCTGTAGCAACAAAATCAAATTTTACATTAGTAAACTTAGGCATTGTTGGTTAACAGGTTTGTCCTTATTTAAAAATACCCTGTTCTGACTTTATGCCCTTTCTTCCTTAAAGAACAAATGAATTAATCAACAAATGGGTGAACTTTCAAAAATAGTTCCCCTCTAAATTTAGGTATAGCTCCCTTTAAGATCTTTAATGAATTCAATCTATTTAGTTATCTCAATACACTTTTAACCAGAAAGTGCCTAAAGGCAAACTAACATCCACACATCATCATGTCATGAATGCGATATCCCTTTTTTAAAACACCATTTTATGATAGAATACACAGATTCTATTTTAAATATCAACCGAAAACATAAACATACAAATATTGCTGAACCAATAAATTATAGAACACATATAATGAATTGTCTAAAAACAGAGAGCAATTACTATATGAAAGAAGATTTTGCATAGAAAACCCAATTTCAAATACTCAAATGCACAGACTCAAGCATGCAACAATTGTTTCTTCTTTTCATTCACAGATGAAAAATATTTCAGACAAGCATCATGTATATTCTGAAAATAACAGTAGTTCAGCTTCAAAATTTTCTAACTTCTTTTCTTTCCTATCTACCCTCTCCCGTGCTTAGTAATGAAAAACATATATATATATATATGTTGCACTAATCATCTGATCAAGTAAACCAAACCCAGAGTTAAAGTAACTCTGACCGATACGGGATTTAGTTTTTACAAATTGATTAAAGATTTAGTTTTTGAAAATAGCATAACTAAAAAAATGAATAAAGAAAACTGAGCAAATAAGATCACAGCTGAGGTAACGAGTTTGAATCTCTAGATTTGCTATTGGTGGTCGGGGAGCACGTTGAGTCTTCCACTCCTGAAATACTATAACAAACTCTTGAATTTTCAGAAAATTGGGGATGCCAATATGTTTTACCCTTGTTTTCTAGACATCCTTTTCCCTGCTTATTTTCACAATCTTTTCCTTGTGTTCCAGGAGTGCGTCGATACATAGGTAAAGCAATGACTCCACCTTAGAGATTCGGGAGAAATCTTCAGTTAAAATGTTGTCATTTTCTTTGACAAAGCTAATTTTATCCTTAAAAGATTGAATCACTGTATCAATATTCTCCTCCGGTTCTCCATTGTCTTTTATGTATTTTACATCAATACATTGTAAATCATGCTGCAATGATTGGGTGAACTTGGTTATTTCCTTAATCATTTTTGTAAGTTCAAACCGCCCTTGCCATGATACAAAATTTCTCCATTCAATATTTTTCTTATTCACATACAGTGGATCTTCATCCAAGCCTGTTAAACTCTTTTCTGACAGAAATTTTGCTACTCCATATTTTTAAACCTCATCAATTTGATTCATTACATTCATCCACTTGCCTTCATCTTTCATCCAAGAGGTTGTCTATGCCTTAAGGTCCTCAACGGTGGTTGCAATTTGATCATATGTATTCTTAAGTTCATGAATATATTCAGTACCTTTTTGTACAATGTAGTCCAACCAATCGTCGAATACCTTAGTCACCATCCTATTTCTGTTAACTTGATCCAACATCTTCTGGTTTGCTGGCGACTTAGGATCAAAAGACAGAGAAAGCTGTGAGACCGACTGTGGGCTAGGATTATGAATGGCGTCAATATATTCTGCCATTGAACGTAGAGTTTATTTCAATTCTTTCTTGTCTTTCTCATCCTTCTAGGTCCAACTGGCGATTCTTTTGGTGGATGCCTCAAGATGATGAACATCTGTTGCTCTTGAAGCAGCTCCAAGATCCAACCTTTCAACAGTGAAATCCTGTACAGTGGGGTCATGAACTTCTTCATCAGTCACCGGCCTGGCTATTTCCGCACTCCAATTCCCAGTATTTGGGTCAATGCTTACCTTGGATGTTGTCTTTAGCTTCTTGGATTTAGGCATTTTTCCCAAACATTTGCTCACCATATCTTCTAAAGGCATAGAAAATGGAATTATTTTTCTTTTGTCACTGATAGAACTCTCTAGCCATTTAGGTGCAAAGGCTGAGGCTTCTTTCCCATAATTTAATTTATCAGAGGATACATCAAAAATCATCATTATTTTAGGGGTCTCTAAGATAACCTCTGACTATTGCTTAGCACAAACTTCCTCTATTCTTGGTGAACTAGATTCTTTATCACCCATGGCTTCTCCCGAGTCCTCCTCTGAATTCAAATCCACAACTATTCTTTCAGAAACCTGCTTCTTTCTTTTGCTTTTGGTTCTCAACCTAGTGGTTCGAGGAGGCAGATTAGTTGTGAGGGCTCTTCTAGATTCTTTAAAAGCAGGACTCCTCCCATTTATTGACTTGGAAGTACCTACACCACATATAGTAATAGGTTGATTAGAAGAGCTTATCAGGAATGGTGATTCAATCATTGACATGCATTGTTGGGTGTCTTTATTTTGGAATCCTTTCTGTTTCTATTCCCTCAACCATTTCTCAGTCCTTCTTATCATTGGGAAATTTTTCACCTCAATCCTATCTTCCTCCTCTTTACTCCAGTCAATTTCTAGAATAGGTGATTGTTTAACTTGTTCAAATTGGGGATCAATTATCTGTTCCTGATTATCAATAACTCCAGAAATGTCCATTCTCAGATTAAGGGTGATTATCTATCTCAAAGAGAACCTACACCATAGTCTCCTCTTGACCTTGAATTCATCTAGGTAGTCCTCCCAGTAATCTTCCAATTTAGGGATATGCGAATGCCCTGTTCTAGAATCTATGTTATCCCTGACAAAGCCTTTGCTATCAAATTGGGACCTGGCAGTGAAGAACTAAAAATTAAACTTCTTAAGATTCACTTCTAAATTCAAAGCATCAGATTTTGACTGGCACGAATAATGTCCAAGTTCAATGGGGAAAGAGATGCCAGATCCCTTCTTTGTTGAGAACTTTTTATCCACATGTGCTAACTGTTTGCATACCTATATTAGTACAAAATGGTCAAACACATACCTGGGTAACTTAACAGGTTCACCATCAAATCCTCCAACCTTGATGTAAGTGAACTTGGAAAATTGAATAAAGAAACTGCCATAAATGCTAATTAGTTGCATTGCCTCATTGGACATTCTCTTATTCAAATTACTTGTCAGTTCATAAGTCATTCTCCCAGTGAAAACACCACTAACCTTTTTGTAATTCTCATAACAGTTCTGGATCTACAATTGTGAATAATATTCATGAATTTTACTATCTTCAGCTAAAGATGCATGAGGCAGCCCCAACCACTGTCTTGTAGATGCTAGGCAATAAAACAGGTATGAAGACATATAAAAATCTTTATTTCCCAAACAATTACTCAAGCCCTGATGCAAACAATCAGCTATAATTTCTACCTAGTCCATAAATTGCTCTCCTTGGAGGGTAACTTGTACGAAAAAGTACATCTAATCTTCCCAATAATATGCATGTTGGCTTCCCTTCAGTCTGTCTAATAGCACCACAATATCCCTAACTTTTTTAATCATGTGATCCCTAGTAAGTGGTCTAGGTAGCCTTGAACCACCTTTCTAAAATTTCAGAAGCTAGTTTCTTGCTATCACACTTTTGTAAGTTAGTTTTTTATCCAAGAAATACCCATAAGAAGAAGTAATATTAAGGCTGGAATATGCCTCTTTAGGTGGTATTCTCATCACAAACATTAGGGTTTGTCTGTCAACATGAAACAATATATCACCATCTGCACTTCCGATGCACCTGTTTTAGGGTTCATACCTATTCATACATTCTTAAACTAGTTTTGGGCACTGTATAGCCATGGGAAAGGTCACAGCTTCAACTAAACCACTGTCTACTATTTTCTTCATCATAGGAGTTTGCACAGGGTTTCTAGACCTTTCTCTAAATTCTTCTAAATCATATTGCACTAGTGAAGTATCCCCGAATTCAGGGTGAGAACAGGTAAGACCAGGGCCATGTTCAATCCCCAGACAAACAGATTTCAAAGCCATACTTGGAGGATATAACAAAAAGAATGCTTTGAATTTTGAAAATAATGTCAGAAACTCAAAAGATTCTTGTTCTAGCTAAGAAATGGAAACAGTATATAGGAAGAACATAACTCAACTTCAAAATATTTGAAATTACTGTGAAATTTGAGTAACAAGACATTATACCTCCTGCGTTGTTCTCCTCTGTGTCGCATAGTATGTTCATTTGCCAAATTCGGCCTTTTCTCTCTTAATAATGGCATTAATAGGTTGAATAATTATTACCTGAAACAATATGTGCTGAAGATGTTTGAAAAGACATGAACTTCTGACATCCTCATTAATGGCGAGCATTATTCGCGTGCAACCATGATGTATAATAATTATCCACAGCTTCACCAAAATTAGAGCTTTTTATTTCATAATGAGTTTTGGACATATTTTCCTCCAACTTTCCCGCTAAATGTGACTTAGAGGATCTCTGGGAGAGGTAAGATTATAATCACCGAACTGGTGAACTTTGAACCATTGAACTTTGGGAATGTGGTTCAAAGTGAAAGTTCAAAGGCGTGAGGACTACACAAGCTGACTGACATCACATGGTTTGTAAAAGACTTTGACTATGAAATAGTACACCATTGAACTTTGAACCATTGAACCATCGAACTTCATTACAAAGTTCAAACGGGTGGTTCAATGACACATTAAACTAGACGAAAGAACTGAGTAATGCGACTCATTACAAGGCACCAAGTGTCAACCTTGAACCGTGGAACCTTTGAACTATCGATAAGAGGTTCAAGTTCAACCCGAAAACTCAACAGCGTGTTAAATACATGGAACAAAATAGCTCACTTTTTGAGAGACTTTAAGGACATGGAACCATTTAATGTTGAACTTTGAGAATGGTTCAAGTTCAAAGGTTCAAACCTTAAGTAATTTCAAACACAAAGATGATAAGCGGGTAACCTTTGAAAAATAAAGAGCCAATTTAAAAAATGAAGGTATGACCAATAGACAAAATAGCAAATTGACTCTTGCTTAGGGAATTTATGAATAAAATAAATAAGGGCAACTCAAAAGGTAACATTGGCTCTGACTGTGGACTGCATTTTATGGCAAAAATGCAGAGAACTCAGAAGCTCTGGTTTCGCAAAAGACTGAAACACAGGGATGGAAGAAAAGAAGCAAGACAAACCAAAACTAGGAAAGGAAAACACAAAACCAGACAATAAAGTAAAGTCTATGTACAAAGCAGGGGACTCATGTTTCACAATTGATACAATTTAAGATCCTGTCCATTATAGGACAGGGGTAAAATAGCTCCATCAAGATATTTCAATTTAAAAGAATTTGGAGCCAGTACCTGATCAATTTTGAAAGGTCCTTTCCAAAGCGAGTCAAATTTGCTATGTGCTCCTTTTGGTTCTCTCCTTCTATCCCATAGCAATACTTCATCTCCCTCCATGAACTTTCTAGGCCTTGTTTTCTGATCGAAAATATCTTTAACTCTGGCTTGATGAGCAGTAATTCGGTTGACCAATTCATTCCTCTCTTCTTCAATCTTAGTTAAGTACATAATCCTCTTCTCCAGGGAATCTTGGAAGTATTGATCCTTGATTACACTTTGTAGTTTGGCTGCAGATAGCTCTAGAGGTAAAGATAACTAAGCTCCTATCCCATAAACCAACTCAAAAGGTGCCATCCCTATTGCCCTTTTTGGAGTTATTCTGTCGGCCCAGAGTGCTTCATATAATCTTTTATGCCAATCTTTGGGGTTATCATTCACCAATTTCCTCATGATGGTAATTAGATTCTTGTTATTGGACTCAGCTTGTCCATTTCCTTGGGGATAGTAATCTGATGAATGGGAGAGAGATATACTATGCTCATAACAAAAATAAGTCATTTCAGCTGAAGAGAAACTAGTAGCATTATCTTCTACAAGCTTCTGGGGAACACCAAAACGTACCAAAATATTTTCTTTAAGGAAATTACACACCACCTCTGAAGTGGTCCTCTTTACAAGGGCTGCTTCAACCCATTTCATGAAATAATCTATTGCTGTTAGAATGTGGCTATGTCCTGCACTTGAAGGAGGTGAGATAGGCCCAATAACTGTTTGAATGGTTCTTCAATAACCATGGGCTTAAGGGCAATGCTGCTAATTGTGGCCTTCTTGAGAACATTTTACATTTTTCACAGTTAGACACCCATTTATACGCATCCCTAAACATACCCAGCCAATAGTAACAATTTCTGAGAATTTTGAAAGCTGTCACTGAAGAAGAGAAATGTCCACCACAGGCTTCATTATGCAAAACTTACAAAATCTTGTCTTGTTGCTCTTTGTCTACACATCTCAAGAAAATTCCATCTAGTCCCTTTTTGTAAAGGACATCCCCCCAAATAACATATTTTGCCACTTTTAGCTTCAGGTTTCTTTTCTCTTTCAGAGATAAGTGACTAGGACAATCTCCGTAAGTAAGGTAGTATGCTACATTTAAAAACCATGGGTCCTGTAAACTTACTAGCAGGACAGTGGGAAGTCCTTCTTCTTCCTCTTCTTTTCTGTTCTCAGCAATCAATTTATATAAACCTTGACCTCTGACCAGTTTAGTTGGCCTAACTTCCAGATCATATTCTTGGATTTTAGCAACCCACGTTGCTCTATTGTTTAACCCAACATCTTGTTGAGTCAGGATACTTTTCACAGCCGAACTCAGAACAAATACAAATGAATGAGAGTGGAGTATGTAATATCTAAATTGTTTAACAGCCTTTACTACAGCGAAAGCTTGTTTTTCAACCAAAGAATATTTTAGTTCATGCTTTTTAAGGGGAATACTCATAAAAGCGATTGGGACCTCTTCATCCAATTCATTTCTCTGTAACAAAATCCCTAACATGGTGTGTTCGGAGGCATAATAGTAAATAATAAAATCTTTTTGAAAATTAGGATTTACCAAAGTAGGTGTGTGTGCAATCGCCTCTTTGATATCCTCAAATACCTTCTTAGCAACTTCGTTCCACTTGAATGTCTATTTTTCACTCATCATTCCAACAATGTGCTTTGTAATCTCAGCAAAGTCAAGAATTTTCTGATTTGATTATCACTCTCAAAAACTTGCCAGCTTTCAGCATTGTCCAGAACATTAGGGTGATATAACAGCTCTATTCTATAAGAATGCTTTTTAAAATTAGGATGTGGTAGAAGAAGAGAAGCTGATACTGCTAAAGAATCTGCTCGGGTGTTCTGGTCTCTGGGAATTGCTTCAATAGAGAAGGCATCAAAATATTCAATCTCATCCCAGACTCTATTTCTGTAATGCTTTAATCTTTCATTCTTAACAGAAAAGATGCCCCTTACCTACTTCACAATTAATTCAGCATCTCCTCTCACTTTAAGTACCTTTACACCTTTTCCTTTGGCTTCATATAGTCCACACAATAAAGCTTCATATTTTGCAGTGTTATTGGTGTTTTGGAACTCTAATTAAAAAGAATAAGAAAAAATTTCACCTTCTGGTGAGATCAATGCAACTCCAGCCCCTGAACTAGCAGTAGCACAACTGTCGTCAAATTCCATAATCCATAGGTCATCACAATGTACAGGCCTTTGGATCAATTCCTCCTTGAGGTCTTCCTCAAACCTCTATTCAGAAAATAGAAAATAGTTACCAAATTCACATTCCTCAAACAAAATCTGGGACTTGGGATCATCAGAGGGATAGACAGTAAACTTGCACTTGGGTTTAGGTTCCAGTTTTACTTTCTTCTTTCCCACTAGGATTGTGGCCTTTGACCAATCCAATTTTATCTGCCCACCCAAATCCTTGCAAAATGTCTTGCTCAACAGCATCCCATAACTGGCAGGAATATCTGTTACCAAAATAGTCAATTTCACCTTTTTGTCAGGGTAAGCTGCAAGAGCAACTCGTGCATCCTTAATCTGTCCAAGCAAGGAAACCTATTTGCCATCCATAGAATAACACCTACCAAATGTCTTTGTAAGTGATAATCCTAGGGCCTTGGCCACAGAAGAAGGCATAATGTTGTCAGAGGCTCCTAAATCTATAATACAGTTACTAAGATTATGGCCATTGATGAACAAGGATACATAAAATGGGCTGGGTTTTAAATCAGCTGTATAAGAGCATCATTTGACGAATTGAGAGTCATTTTAGGGGTAGTCATGGATGACTCAGGTGAGGAAGCAAATAATCAAGCAATGGGAGACTCAGCATTGACATTTAGTTGACTCTCAGGTTTAGTTTGTGTAGGACCACCCTTAACATATTTAACCAATTTGTCAAGCTCATTAGGTTTTAACTTGAGATACTCAAAAGGAGAGATTTGAATTTTGGCAGATTTACAGAATTCTACAATATCAAAAGAAGCTTCTGGATCATTTTTATGCAACAATTTAATTTCTTGAGCCTTCAAATTAGCATCATAAGTTCTAATAAAAGGCTCCTTTCCTTTACCAAGTACTTCTTGCATACTAGAGGACCTCATATTCCTTTGGCTTTTGGTGAGCATGGCACATGAAGGATCTTCAAGGGTAACCAATATTTCACCTCCCCTTTCTGAATATGATTCATATTCAAGGAAGTTTATCTCAGAGACGCTAGGCTCCTCAAAGTTCCTTTTTTCTTTAGTAAATTCCCCCAACACATCTTGAGTAGCAGTCATTTGAGCATACTTGAGCATCTCTGGACAAGAATTCCCATCATGATCGGTAGTCAAATGAAAAGCACACATGTTCTCTCTTCCAGGAGGAGCTTCAATAGTTAGCCTTGGTTGTGCTGATATCAGAGGTAAAGCCCTACCAGCATTTGCCTCTTGATTCAAATTCCTTCTGCTAATATCTTGATACGGTTGTTGGAAAGAAGGACTAGTTTTAGGTAATTGTCTCTTCAAGGCAATCATATCATTAACCAGTCTTTGCACTACAGGATCCGTAGATGATGAGGGGTGAGCATTCGGCACTTGAACCTCTTTCTTCCATTTACTGGCCATAATAAGATCATCCTCCAATCTGACTGCCAAAGCTTGTGCAGCTGGCAAATCAGCAATGGCACCTCTTCTAAGATGGAAGCTAATATCAAGAGGCATAGAATTGATAAAGAAGCATTTCTAATTTTTGCCAGTTGGCCTTTTAGTAGCAGGGATTTTATTTACAATTATGTTGAATTTAACCACAAATTCTCTCATAGGTTCATGTATCTCTTTCTTAAGCTAAGTCAGTTGTGCAAGGAGAGAATGTTCATCTTCTACGCTTTTGAACCTATTTTCAAACATAGTTTTCATGTTGTTCCAATTCGTGATTGAGGAGTTGGTTAGATGATAGAACCATTATGCTACAGTATCGGTCAAGGTTTGCACAAAAAGCCTTATGGCTACATCTTGGTGTTGCACACCTAACACACTACATGCTGCTGCAAAAGCACACAAATGTTCTTCTGGTGATTGTCTCCCATCTCCATTAAATTTGGGCAAGTTTTCCCATGCATTTTTAGGCAAAGGGTTTAGGTTAGCCCCTAGGTTCAGAGGCCCTATGGCTGTTCCCCAAGATTGGGCCATTGGTAAGAAGTTTATGGCTGAGGGGATGATAGTACCAGAAAGAGTTAGAGCTTGACAAATAGGAGATGTAGAAGGCTTAGGGGGGCTAGGAGGTCTACTTCTAGCTTTTCTAATATGAGTAGGGGTATAAGGGAAATTTAGGCTTTGTAGTGCTAGAAAGGTAGGATCCTCAATTCCCTCTCTTCTCACAGACCTTGTATATGGTCTGGAATCTAGATTATAATATTGTAACTGGATAGGCAGCTATTGATTTCTATGTTGTTCTTGATTTCTTGCTGCATTCTCTGCTTGCCTCCTTCTTTGCCTAAGCAACAGCAATCTCAGGTTATCAGCCAATTCCTCTTCTTTTTCTAATACTTTGCTTGCTCTCCTATAATCTTCACTATTCCGACGAGTACGCCAAGCAAGGGTATTCAACTAGCCAATAATGTCTTCCTGCTCATCTTGAAAACCAAGATTAGGCTGTAGAATAGGAATTATGTTTTCATGTCGAAGCACCATTGTTGCTTCATATTAGGGCGACCAATCTCTTAATAAACGACTTTGTCTTCCCCAGCAGAGTCACCAAAAACTGTTGGTTAATAGGTTTGTCCTTATTTAAAAATACTCTATTCTGACTCTATGCCCTTTCTTCCTTAAAGAACAAACAAATTAATCAACAAATGGGTGAACTTTCAAAAATAGTTCCCCTCTGAATTTACGTACATCTCCCTTTAAGATCTTCAATGAATTCAATCTATTTAGTTATCTCAATACACTTTTAACCAGAAAGTGCCTAAAGGCAAACTAACATCCACACATCATCATGTCATGAATGCGATATCCCTTTTTTAAAACACCATTTTATGATAGAATACACAGATTCTGTTTTAAATATCAACCAGAAACATAAACATACAAATATTGCTGAACCAAAAAATTATAGAACACATATAATGAATTGTCTAAAAAAAGAGAGTAATTACCATATGAAAGAAGATTTTGCATAGAAAACCTAATTTCAAATACTCAAACACATAGACTCAAGCATGCAACAATTGTTTCTTCTTTTCATTCACAGATGAAAAATATTTCAGACAAGCATCATGTATATTCTGAAAAATATTAGTAGTTCAGCTTCAAAATTTTCTAACTTCTTTTCTTTCCTATCTACCCTCTCCCATGCTCAATAATGAAAAACATATATATATATATGTTGCCCTAATCATCTGATCAAGTAAACCAAACCCAGAGTTAAAGTAACTCTGACCGATATGGGATTTAGTTTTTACAAATTGATTAAAGATTCAATTTTTGAAAATAGCATAACTAAAAAACTGAATAAAGAAAATTGAGTGAATAAGATCATGGCTGAGGTAACGGGTTTGAATCTCCAGATTTGCTATTGGCAGTCAGGGAGGCACGTTGAGTCTTCCACTCCTGAAATACTGTAACAAACTACTAAATTTTCAGAAAATTTGGGATGCCGATATGTTTTACCCTTGTTTTCCATACATCCTTTTCCCTTCATATTTTCACAATCTTTTCCCTGTGTTCTGGGAGTGCGTCGATACATAGGTAAAGCAGTGACTCCACCTTAGAGATTCGGGAGAAATCTTCAGTTAAAATGTTGTCATTTTCTTTGACAAAGCTAATTTTATCCTTAAAAGATTGAATCACTGTATCGATATTCTCCACCAGTTCTCCATTGTCTTTTATGTATTTTACATCAATACATTGTTAATCATGCTGCAATGATTAGGTGACCTTGGTTATTTCCTTATTCATTTTTGTAAGTTCAAACCGCCCTTGCCATGAAACAGAATTTCTCCATTCAATATTTTTCTTATTCACATACAGTAGATCTTCATCCAAGCCTATTAAACTCTTTTTTGACAAAAATTTTGCTACTCCATATTTTTGAACCTCATCAATTTGATTCATTACATTCATCCACTTGCCTTCATCTTTCATCCAAGAAGCTGTCTGTGCCTTAAGGTCCTCAATGGTGGTTGCAGTTTGATCATATATATTCTTAAGTTCATGAATATATTCAGTACCTTTTTGTACAATGTAGTCCAACCAATTGTCAAATACCTTAGTCACCATCCTATTTCTGTTAACTTGATCCAACATTTCTGGTTGGCTGGTGACTTAGGATCATTAGATAGAGAAAGCTGTGAGACCGGCTGTGGGCTGGGATTATGAATGGCGTCAATATATTCTGCCATTGAACGTAGAGTCTATTTCAATTCTTTCTTTTCTTTCTCTTCCTTCCAGGTCCGACTAACAATTCTTTTGGTGGATGCCTCAAGATGATGAACATCTGCTACTCTTGAAGCAGCTCCAAGATCCAACCTTTCAACAGTGAAAATCCTATATAGTGGGGTCCTGTACTTCTTCATCAGTCATCAGCCTGGCTATTTCTGCACTCCAATTCCCAGTATTTGGGTCAATGCTTACCCTGGATGTTGTCTTTAGCTTCTTGGACTTAGGCATTTTTCCCAAACATTTGCTCACCATATCTTGTAAAGGCACAGAAAATGGAATTATTTTTCTTTTGTCACTGATAGAACTCTCCAGCCATTTAGGTGCAAAGGTTGAGGCTTCTTTCCCAGAATTCAATTTATCAGAGGATACATCAGAAATCATCATTATTTCAGGGGTCTCTAAGATAACCTCTAATTGTTGCTTAGCACAAACTTCCTCTGTTCTTGGTGAACTAGATTCTTTATCACCCATGGCTTCTCCCGAGTCCTCCTCTAAATTCAAATCCACAACTATTCTTTTAGAAACCTGCTTCTTTCTTTTGCTTTTGGTTCTCAACCTGGTGGTACGAGGAGGTAGAATAGTTGTGAGGGCTCTTCTAGATTCTTTAATAGCAGGACTCCTTCTAGTTATTGACTTGGAAGTACCATCACCACAGATAGCAATAGGCTGATTAGAAGAGCTTATCAGGAATGGTGATTCAATCATTGACATGCATTGTTGGGTGTCTTTATTCTGGAATCCTTTCTATTTTTGTTCCCTCAACCATTTCTCGGTCCTTCTTATCACTGGGAAAGTTTTCACCTCAATCTTATCTTCCTCCTCTTTACTCCAGTCAATTTCTAGAATAGGTGATTATTTAACTTGTTCAAATTGGGGATCAATTATCTATTCCTGATTATCAATAACTCCAGAAATGTCCATTCTCAGATTAAGGGTGACTATCTATGTCAAAGAGAACCTACACCACAGTCTCCTCCTGACCTCAAATTCATCTAGGCAATCCTCCCAGTAATCTTCCAATTTAGGGATATGCGAATGCCCTATTCCAGAATCTAAGTTATCCCTGACAAAGCCTTTGCTGTCAAATTGGGACCTGGCAGTGAAGAACTAAAAATTGAACTTCTTAAAATTCACTTCTAAATTCAAAGCATCAGATTTTGATTGGCACGAATAATGTTCAAGTTCAGTGGGGAAAGAGATGCCAGATCCCTTCTTTGTTGAGAACTTTTTATCCACATGTGCTAACTATCTGCATACCTCTATCAGTACAAAATGGTCAAACACATACCTGGGTAACTTAACAGGTTCACCGTCAAATCCTCCAACCCTGATGTAAGTGAACTTGGAAAATTGAATAAAGAAACTGCCATAAATGCTAATTAGCTACATTGCCTCATTGGACATTCTCTTGTTCAAATTACCTACTAGTTCATAAGTCATTCTCCCAGTGAAAACATCACTAACCTTTTCGTAATTCTCACAACAGTTCTGGATCTGCAATTGTGAATAATATTCATAAATTTTTCTATCTTCAGCTAAAGATGCATGAGGCAGCCCCAACCAATGTCTTGTAGACGCCAAGCAATAAAACAGGTATGAAGACATAAAAATCCTTATTTCCCAAACAATTACTCAAGCCTTGATGCAAATAATCAGTTATAATTTCTACCCAGTCCATATATTGCTCTCCTTGGAGGGTAACTTATACAAAAAAGTACATCCAATCTTCCCAATAATATGCATGTTGGCTGCCCTTCAGTTTGTGTAATAGCACCACAATATCCCTCACTTCTTTAATCATGTGATCCCTAGTAAGTGGTCTAGGCAGCCTTGAACCACCTTTCTGAAATTTCAGCAGCCAATTTCTTGCTATCACACTTTTGTAAGTCAGTTTCTTATCTGAGAAATACCCATAAGAAGAAGTAATATTAAGGTTGGAATATGCCTCTTTAGGTGGTATTCTCATCACAGACATTAGGGTTTGTCTGTCAACATGAAATAATATATCACCATCTGCACTTCTGATGCACCTATTTTGGGGTTCATACCTATTCATACATTCCTGAACCAGTTCTGGGCACTATACAACCATGGGAAAGGCCGCAGTTTCAACTAAACCACTGTCTACTATTTTCTTCATCATAGGAGTTTGCACAGGGGTTCTAGACCTTTCTCTAAATTCTTCTAAATCATATTGCACTAGTGAAGTAACCCTGAATTCAGGGTGAGAACAGGTAGGACCAGGGCCATGTTTAATCCCCAGACAAGCAGATTTCAAAGCCATACTTGGAGGATATAACAAAAAGAATGCTTTGAATTTTGAAAATAATGTCAGAAACTCAAAAGATTCTTCTTCCAGCTAAGAAATTGAAACAGTATATAGGAAGAACAGAACTCACCTTCAAAATATTTGAAATTACTACAAAATTTGAGTAACAAGACCTTATACCTGCTGCGTCGTACAGTATGTTCATTTGCCAAATTTGGCCTTTTCTCTCTTAATAATGGCATTAATAGGTTGAATAATTATTACCCGAAACAATATGTGCTGAAGATGTTTGAAAAGACATGAACTTCTAACATCCTCATTAATGGCGAGCATTATTCACGTGTGACCATGTTGTATAATAATTATCCACAACTTCACCAAAATTAGAGCTTTCTGTTTCATAATGAGTTTCAGACATATTTTCCTCCAACTTTCCCGCTAAATGTGACTTAGAGGATCTCTGGGAGAGGTAAGATTATAATCACCGAACTGGTGAACTTTGAACCGTTGAACTTTGGGAATGTGGTTCAAAGTGAAAGTTCAAAGGCATGAGGACTACACAAGCCGACTGACATCACATGGTTTGTAAAAGACTTTGACTATGAAACAGTACACCATTGAACTTTGAACCATTGAACCATCAAACTTCGTTACAAAGTTGAAACGGGTGGTTCAACAACACATTAAACTAGATGAAAGAACTAAGTAATGCGACTCATTACAAGACACCAAGTGTTGAACCTTGAACTGTGGAACCTTTGAACTATCGACAAGAGGTTCAAGTTCAACCCGAAAACTCAAAGGCATGTTAAATACATGGAACAAAACAGCTTGCTTTTTGAGAGACTTTAAGGACATGGAACCATTTAACCTTGAACTTTGAGAATGGTTTAGGTTTAAAGGTTCAAACCTTAAGTAATTTCAAACACAAAGATGATAAGCGGGTAACCTTTGAAAAATAAAGAGCCGATTTAAAAAATGAAGGTATGACTAATAGACAAAATAGCAAATCGACTCTTGCTTAGGGAATTTATGAATAAAATAAATAAGGGTGACTCAAAAGGTAATAGGCATATATTAGAATAATCTCTAATAGAAAAGAAGGGCTTAATTAGAAGGAATTTACAAGTGACTCAACATATTCTATAGCCTTCATGGATTGATAGATATAGACATATTGAATTTTATGGAATCCTTAATTTCCGTAATTAGTGCTAATAAATTCAAGAGAAAGATCCCTAAGTTTCAAGGCAATAATGCAGTTACTAGTGAAGGACATTCTAGGTAGTTTATAAAAATCATAGATGATTATGAGATAGATGATGAAGATGCAATTATGATACTATTTATTTAGTCTATTGATGAAAGTACAATAGAATGGTATAAGAGATTTATTGATCACTTCTTTAGTCTTGAGTAATTGATAAAAATATTGGGATTACTCTACATTCTATACTACTAGTTCTCTTCCCCCCTCTCCATTATAGAATGGATGTAATGTCATGCCAGGATTTCTTTCTCTTAAAGTGGAAGTGTAGTAGACATGACACTATCCAACATGTTGATGAGTATCTCAAAATATGTAGCCAATAATGACTTGTTCTAAGGATCTAATGTGTAGTATCATTTACAAAACCATGCCCTATACCATATTTACCATGAAATTCTAACAAAAACTATTTTGCTTCAAACTAATCCAAGCATCTCAAGTAAATTCCCTCATATTTTTTTCCTATAGAGTACACCTTGTTTTGATTATATAATTTGCACTTTTGAACCTAAATGCTCATCTCTACATACAATTTAAATACACTCGACATTTATTATTTAGAAGGTAGTACACAAGATCTTTATACCATCATCACTTGTGATAGCGTCTATTGTATACTACTAACTAATCTTTGTATCAAGACTTTTCATAGATGGAGAAAGTCCTTGACCTCTAACTAATCTCATAAGATCAAGTTCTAAGTCAAGTCCTTGTAAAATAGTCATCCATTTTCCTCCTCTTCTCTCTCCTCTCTCATTTTGCATCAATAATGACTTGAGTTCTTAGTTAGAAACAATGGCAAAGATTTTGCTTCTTAAAATATAATTTCTAAATTTATTGACTCTTATTACTAAAGTAAAAGATTGATTTCTATATAAGGGCATCTAATTTCAACTTTTTTAAATGTTGATCTCATAAATTCTATGGGTCTCTCATCTCCTACTACCTTCTTCTAAGTTAATATCGCTACAAATGAGTGTTCAAATGCCAAATAATAGATATAAAATGACTAAGAAAAATCTAGATTGATCAGAATATGGAATTCAAAAGTAGATTTCATAAATTGAGAAAATGCATGTTTTTCTTCATTACTCCATTCAATTTTAGCATCTTTCTTCAAAATATCTTTCAAAAGCCTAACTATCTCAAGAAAACCAATAATGAATTTTCTAATGAAATTAATCTTTCCAAAGAAAGATTTAAGTTCCTTTTTTCCTCTAGGCATTGGTAATTTTAAAATGGCTTATACTCTCTCAAGGTTGATAGAAATACCCCTTTTAGAAATAACATTACCTATTGGCTTCCCTCAGTTCTAAAGATACATTTCTTAGGTTTTAAAGAAATACCATATTATTTGAATCTTTGGAGTATCTTTCTCAAATCAACATATGATCACATCTATTCTTGGAAAAGACTATTAAATCATCCATATAAGTAATAATGCATTTACATGTACCAAGTCATCGAAAACAATGTCCATGGCTCTTTTAAAAGTAGCTCCTGCATTGATCAATCCAAAAGGAAATTATCCTATAAGAAGAATTTCCCCATTTTGTTGTAAAATTAGTTTCCATTCTATATTCATACTTAAAAAGCACTTGATTATAACCAAAGTATCCATCCATAAAAAACATCATCTACGACACTAATAATTTGTAGCACATCATCCAAGGAAGGTAAGGATAATTATCTTTTTCTAATCTTTTATTGAGATTCCTTATATTAATGTAGAATCTAATCTCACCATTCTCTTTTCTCATTGATATCATGTTGGCCACCCAAATTGAGTGGCTGAGTCATTCTTTTGTCTAACATATTTAACATTTAGCTTTAGAGGGATAATATGAGTAAATATAGAAGCATCAAAATTTTTGAGATCTTCATACCCCTAAGCTATTAATTTTCTATAGTCTTTCAAAGAACAAATTATATCTTCTCTTTCCTTTTGAGTACAATCTTAACATATAAGAATATTTTTCACCTACTTATCCTCCCCTAAATTATAAATCTCATTTTTTCCACCTTCTGAAGTGGAATGTATCCTATACTTTGCCCTTGGTTTTGAATCAAAGATACTTTCTAGAGCCACCATTCCTTTTGGAATCTTATATGTTTTAATATTAATGACCCCATCATCCTCCTATTCAAATCGATCTCTATCCAATTCATCTATTATCTAATTCTCAAAATACCCTAAATTGGTGATGAATTCCAAAATATGCTTATCATAAAAAACATGAAAATTTATCACATTGTCAAGTACTGTTAGGGTAGGAACTAATTCCACTGAAAATCTCTCCAATCTAGAATGACTCATGGATTCAAGATTACTAGTAGTGAAAGCTAGAGCATCTAAAATTTTATTCTTTCTCCTTGGGATGAGCTTAATATCAAACACATTGATATCTTCTATTAAATCCCAAACACTATTCCTATAAGCAGCTAGCCTCTTCACATGACATGTATACTAGCTCCTAATTTGTTTGATCACTAACTTTGAATCTCCCTACACTTTTAAGCATGTAACACCCTTCTAATGAGGAAATAACAATCCTTTTATCAAAGCCTCATATCCTACCACTTTATTAGTACAAGTGAATTGTAACTTGTATGAAGATAAGAAAGATTTACCTTTTGGTCTAATCAATTCAATCCTATCCCCAACTAACTTGTTTTGATTTTGAACCATCAAATTCAAGGGTCTAAATTTGAATATCATTGAAATCTATATACTTATCTTGGGGTTTCTAAATAGGTACTTTAAAATTTAGCATACTCTCTAATGAACTTGTTAGGTCAATTGATAGCTCTTCTTAAGATCAATCTTCAGGAATTTCTTCTAATGGTTATTTTAATTTGATTTTTATTACTAATTTCTTCTATTAACTCTTTTTTGATTTAGTTAAATCAACTTGTAGACTATCTTGAAGTTTGTTATAAGCCTTAGATGACTTGGGTAAGTGCAAGAAGTTGGGTCCACTTTTAGAGGAATACTCAAGGAAAAATATTTTTAAAAAGGATGGATTTTGGTAATATGGTTGACATTGTTTTTTAGAATTTTTCAATGGAATTAAAACCCATTTCATATGACAATGTCTACTTTTAAAAAATATAATTTTTTTTAGTGTTGAACATATCTTTATTTCTATTATTTAATTTTTAAACAAAAAGCCTCAAAACTTTTGGAAGGAATGGACTTTGGTAATATGGCTATTGACTTTTTTTAAATAATTTTTTAGATGAAATTAAAACCCATTATAGATGACAATGTCTAGTTTTCAAATATATAAATTTTTTTAGTTTTGAATATATTTTTCTATTTATTAATTATTTTTTAAACAAAAAGTGTCATAAACTTGAAATGACATATATTACTATTTTTTAATAACTTTTGATTTTATTTTATTTTTGAATTTTTTTTATGTCTAACCAATATAGACATCATTCTCTACATGATGATTTTTTTTTTCATGTTACGATTAGTTTATCTAAAATAATGTTGGCCATACATGAGGGGTTTTAAAAACATAAATTAGGTCCAGTAAAAAATTAATTTATATATATATATATATATATATATATATATATATATATATATATATATATATATATATATATATATGTTTGGGCCAAAACATACGACTTTTAAAAAGCCACTTTTTGTACATCCCATACAAAATCAACTTTTATCATCTAGGAATTAGAATAAATTATGTATTTAAAAACTAAAAACAAAATTCTACATTATATATTTTTACATATTATTAACATTCTAGGCATAAGTGCTTCAAATTTTTACTCGAACTATGACAAACTTTAATTTTCAGGAAAGAGACATCCACTTTTTGGTCAAAAAGTGGATCTAGCTTCTTGCACTTACCCACTTACCCTCTTGGGTAGATGTGACATTACAATCATAAATTTTGAGATCTATCTTGGAGAGTTTAGATTGTAACTTACTCTCTTCTTTTATGTCCAATTCTTGGTCTACTACTTGTGAGTTGTCTTTATATATTGAACCGATGTCTTCATGTTCAATCCCAACACTAGAATCATGATGGTGCTCTATTATCTAATCTTGGAATCCATGATTTACAATTTGAAAATCTAGTCCCAAACATTCTCCTTAGCCAAAGAAAACTTTGAATCAAAGAAATGCTTAATAACAATCATATAGTCATACTTAGAGCAATCTAATCATGAGATAACATAATCAATCTTCTAAACAACTTCTAAGCATAGGGAGAAAGAATGATCTAAATGATTATCATAATGGATCCTACACCAAACAGGTAGTAACAAATCTATAGTACATACCTCTTCTCCCAAAATCTTCTTATCACTCACTAATCTTTGTATAAACTTATCAAAACCATAAATGAAAGGATGAGTGTATATAATACAAGTATCATCTTGAACCATTTCTCCTTAACTTCTTCAATAGAAAAAATAGTAAGCATTTTTCCAACTCTATATACTCTTGATTCAACCTTAGTGTATGCAATCTTATTGGGATGATTATATTTCATTATCATATGTTTTAGTTTGGGTTCACTCACAGTTTTGATTTCCTTTCCAAGGAAGCCATAAGTGTGAGACTTTAGTTACAAAGTATCCATTTAAACTTTTAGACCAATCTCTACTAAGTAACATCCCATATAACTTAGGGACATGCAATTCTTGGATATCAATGTTTTGTTGAATGTGTTGATCTGATACCAATTGAATATGAACATCCTTTGGAACCCAAATTTGCACTAGCAACATGATACTTGTGATGTGGATGTGACACATTTGTTTTTTATTAAGAAAGAAACAAGAGTACTGATCCCTATACAATAACTACCCCAGGGGCAAGGCAAAACGGGCTCAACCTAGACAAATACAATAGTTCAACAACACAAAAGCAACAAAAACAACTTACATAATACTGAATCCTGAACGGGTAAACTTTACCCCCTTGACTTGAGGGCATGAGCTAGACACATTTTTCAGAATACCTTTCCTCCTTCTTTGGACAATGGTCTAAGACATCTTGTTATCTGCATCCACTAAAATAGAAGAGAGAGGAGCCCTCTCTGAGGTCTCAATGGGGGACAACACATGAGAAAAGAAATGCTTGGTTGGGGAAGCTGACCACTGAGATGCTGCCATGCAAATAGGAGGACCTGTACTTTAGTGTCATGTATAGGCCCAATGGTGGGAACTAGAGGAGGAGAAACAACAATAGGTGGCATAGGCATATTAGAAACTATGTTATAATCAGCAGTACAAGGCATAAATGCTTTCAAATTATATCCATCCTCAACCACATCCATAGTAAGATGTTCTTGAAGAGCATTCTTCCACTAGGAGAAAGATCACTGGATCTTATAGTGAGGGAAGTCTGAAGCTAGATGCCCTATAACAAAAACTCACCTACATTGAAAGGGAATACCTTCATAATCCACAATTTGACTCCATGAATGATCAACAACTTGCAAAACAACCTCCATTGGGGGAGGCTTTGAGAGGAACCTCCTACAACAATATAATGAAAAATGCACGAAATAACATAAATATCATAAACACAGAAGGGATTTATTGATTGCAGGCCACTTCGAGGGGGCAACCTCCTTTGAGAAAGCTCAATACAATAAATTTGTGGATGTGTTCATTGGCCTCAACACGTACTTATATACTAAGTATAATCTAAAGAACTATTACTTCCCATGAATGTGGGATAATATAATATACTCATGGGATGACTTACAAAGCATATGCGTCCAACAACAATCTACTAACAAAGTAAACAAAAGGGTTAAACACTAGTTCCTATCATCCCCTCCCTCTTGGAAAAGATTTATCCTCAAAGCTTAAGATGTGGAAATTGTTGCTGAATTTGAAGGAGTGGTTCCCATGTAGCATCCTTTGGTTGCATTCCATGCCACTGAATTAATACCTCTGTGATGGATCAAGAGTGAAGCTGACGAGTGCGCCTATCAAGGATTGCCTCCGGCTCCAAAATGATGGATCCTTTGTTATCCAGTTCTAGTAAAATAGTTTGTGCTCTAATGTTGGTGCCAAGAACTCTCTTTAGACAAGAGACATAAAATACTTGATGAACGCATGAAGAAGGAGGAAGCTCCAATTTATAAGCAACTGACCCAATCTTCTGAAGAACCTTATATGGCCCATAGAACTTTGGAGCTAGCTTATGGCACCCTTTGAGTTTTAGGGATGATTGATTGTATGGCTGTAGACGAAGAAAAACCATATCACCTACTTGAAAAGCATGCTCAGAACGGTGATGATCAGCTTGTTGTTTCATTCGATTTCTTGCTATGTGAAGATTGTCCTACAAAATGCGAAGAATCTGATCTCAGGTTCAGAGAATCATGTCAACTGCCTGAACTGGTGAACTGCTAGGGGCGTATGGAAGGAGCATTGGCGGTGCCTGACCATAGACTGCTTCATATGGAGTCATTTTATATGCAGTGTGGTAGGAGGTATTGTACCACCATTTAGCGAGAGAGAGCCACTTTGCTCACTGATGCTATTGTTCTGAGGTGAAGCAATGAAGATAAGTTTCCAAACATTTGTTGATAATTTTAGTCTAACCATCTGTTTGTGGGTGATATCTTGAACTCATCTTCAGTTTGGTGCCAATGTGTTGAAATAGTTCTATCCAAAAATGACTGGTGAAAGTTGCATCACGATCTGAGACAATGGAAGAAGGGATGCCCTAAAAATGGAAGATCTAGTCCATGAAAATTTGTGCGACTGAGGAGGTGGTATAGGGATGGATGAGGGCATAAAAATGACTATATTTGGAGAGGTGTTGAACCACAATCAAGATCACTATCTTCCCTCCAGATTTAGGGAGCCCCTCAATGAAATCCATAGAAATATTTGTCCAAATCCATGTAGGGATGGGAAAGGGTTTGAGCAATCTAGGAAGGAGTGTCATTTCACCCTTGTTGCATTGGCAGGTATCACATTGAGCCACCATCTATTGAATTGCCCTTTTCATTCCCTTCCAAAAGAAGTTACGTCGTGCCCGCTCATAAGTTTTGAGGAACCCAGAGTGCCCTGCTGATGGAGAAGCATGGAGTTCATAGAAGACATCTTGTTGAAGATATGTGCTCTGGGGAAGCACCAGACGACCCTTGTTTCTTAGAGAAGCACCATCCCAAGAGTAATGTGGTATAGTAGAAGGGTTATTAGCCAACTACTGGATGATTTGAGAGAATGAAGAGTCATTGACATAGCCCTACTCGATAGATTCCAACCAATTTGGAATAGGCATAGAAATAGCTGAAAGAGAAGCTTGGTCATCAAATGTGTGTGAAAGAGCATCCACCACAATATTGTCCTTACCCTTCTTGTAAGTGATCTCATAGTCATAACCCATGAGTTTACTAACCCATTTCTGTTGTGCTGGGGAGGAGACCCATTGTTCCAGGAAATATTTCAGACTCTGGTGATTAGTCTTGAAGCAGAAATGATTCCCTAGCAGGTATGGCTCCCACTTCTATAATGTGCATGCAAAATAGCCATCATTTCCTTCTCATATGTAGAGAGTACTAAATGCTTACTAGAAAGGACTTTGCTAGTGAACGCAATGGGATGTTCATCTTGAAGGAGAACAACACCAAGTCCATTGCCACAAGCATCACTCTCAATAGTGAAGGTCTTAGAAAAATCTGGCATAGCTAGAACAGGTGTAGTACATATAGCTTGTTTCATTTTTTTAAATGCACAGTCAACAGCATGTGTCCATGTAAAGGCATCCTTTTTCAACATAGTTGTTAATGGAGCTGCAATCTTTCCGTAATCCTTGACAAACTTGGGATAGTAGCCAGTCAGTCCTAAAAAACCACAGAGGCTCTTGAGTGTCTGAGGATGCAGCCAATTTTTCATGGCATCTATTTTGGCAGGATCCACTCAAACCTCTTGGGCCGAAATAATATGCCTGAGATACTCCACTTCCTCCTGCCCAAAAACACATTTAGACTATTTTGCACAGAGATGATGATCAGAGAGAAGTTATAGTACAAGATCCAGATGTTGGATATGCTCAACCCATGTTTTACTATAGATGAGGATATCATCAAAGAAGACCAGAATGAATTTCCGCAAGGAGGGCTAGAATATTTTATTCATCAACCCCTGGAATGTGGAAGGAGCATTAGTGAGGCCAAAGGGCATGACCAAAAACTCATAGTGGCCATCATGCGTATGGAAAGCCGTTTTAGGGATATCATCCTCATGAACCCAAATTTGGTGATACCCAGAATGAAGATTCAACTTGGAGAAAAAATGAGCGCAATGAAGCTCATCAAGAAGCTCATCAACAATAGGAACTAGGAATTTATCCTTGATTGTGATGTGATTAAGTGCTCGGAAGTCAATGCAGAGGCGCCATGACCCATATTTTTTCTAGACAAGAAGAACTAGTGAAGAAAAAGAACTGGTACTAGGGCAAATAATACCTTGCTTCAGTAAGTCCCGAACGAGCATCTCAATCTCTGTCTTTTGGTGAAATTGGTAGCGATAGGGCTTTATGTTGGGAGGAATGCTTCCAAGAAGGAGCTGAATACGATGGTCCTCTGGTCATGAAGGTGGTAATCCCACTAGTTCGGCAAAGACATGCATATCTATCCAAAATTCATTATAGATCCGAAGGAGTAGTGGAGACCGTTGATGGTTGCATCTGAATGGAATGGAGCTGAGTGATGACACCATGTGAATTCTTCTTAAGGAGCTTTTCCATGTGATGTGAACTGATGATGCTAAGAGACCCTAGTTGTAAGCCCTTCAATGTGTGTTTTTTCCCATTGTTTGAAAACTACATCCAAAGTTTAGCAAAATCCCATAAGATGGGTCCAAGTGTGCATAACCATTGAGCGCCCAAAACCACATCACATCTAACTAAGGGCAAGGCAAACATGTCAGAGTGTAGGTTATAATCTCCAATAGAGATATGCACATTGCGACACTTCCCTTTACAAGGTAATGTGCCCCCATTAGCAATCATGACTTCAAAGCTGGAGCAAGGATGGACAAAACAATCAGCCTATATGCGATCCGAGGGTCAATGAAGTTATGATTGCTACTAGAATCACTAAGTATTGTAAGATAGAGATTCTTGATGTAACACTTGACCTGCATGGTTTGTGGGGTGGTGACTCCTGCTAAAGCATGGAGAGAGATCTCTAGGTGGTCTTCTTGAGAAGTTGGGTCAACAGGCGGATGGTGAGTTTTGACCTGATCATCTATTGTATCCTAAGCATCTTCATAAACTTCAGTTGCAGGTGGAGAATCCACATCCAAGAGATAGAGATTTTTCTCAACACATCGATGTCCCTGAGTGAATTTCTCATCACAATTATAACAAAGCCCTTTTTCTCTACGTGCCCAGATCTCTGCTTCATACAAATGCTTGATAGGAGTTGTTCTAGGAGCTGGCATGATTGGAGGTCTTTGAGAAACCATATTTCTGAATAGAACAAAAGTGGATTTGGAGCACTATTGAGATCTGATCTTTTCCTCTGCCAAATTAGCCAACCCTAGGGCTTTCATCATTGTGTTGGGATGGAACATTTTAACCTCAAATTAGATTGTATCCTTCAGACTACTGACAAATCAACTCCTGAAGAATTCATCAGATAATCCCTCTGTGTGATTGGCCAGTTTCTCAAATTCTGTCTGATATTCTCTCACAGTGCCAATTTGGTGAAGTTTAGTGAGTGCTCCTGTGAAGTCATCAAAAGCACTAGGGCCAAATCATTGCAAAAAGCTATCTATTTTGGCTCTTCATGAGCCTTGATGTACCAACAGAACTATTGAAGGGCTTCATGTTCCAAAAGAAAGGATACAAGTGGGACTTTGTTGACATCAAAAGTATTATGCAGACTAAAATATTGTTCTACCCAATATATCCATCCAGTCGGATCATCACCATTGAAGCAAGGAAAATCAAGATTCAGCCCACGAAAATTGTTAGAAGAAGAGAACCCAGTGTCGGTAAAAGACTCTAGCTGCCGTCTATTGTTCATGGTTGAATGCTGAAGATTAAGGCCGAGAACTTTTTCATCCAGATCTTGGAGTTTGGTCTTGAGGGCTGCAAGTTCATCCTCCATGTTTTTTGCTCCTGTGCAGGTGACAACCATAGCCAAGAGATTTTTTTTGGGAATGGACAGAAAAACAAAAATGAAAACTTTTTTAGTAAAGAAAATTTTGGATTTAGGAAAAACTCTGATGGGTAATTGGGGTTTGACTAGGTTTTTGACACTTTTTGAGGGACATGGAAGTAAAAAATGGGGATTTCAGAAGTGGGGTGAAAGAATGGGAAAATTTGTCCAAGAGGGACAAAGGAGCAGAAATAGGAAATGAACACTATGGAAAAATTTGAAGGCTATTGGGTGAGAATTGAAGAAGTTATGGCAAACCCTAAAAATAGACAAATGTGGGATTTCTATCTTCAATAAGTGGAATTTGGGATAGGGTCCTCAAGGAAGGAAATATGCAGAATGAAATTCCAGGGGTTCTAGTGAATTTTGAGAGGAAATGGAGATAAAGCAAGGAAGATATGGCAAAATAATAGAATTTTTTTTTCTGGAAACGATCTGCAATAGGATCTGCAAACGGCTCTAGATAGAATCAATTTGTGACTTGCTGGCTAGAAATAGATATGGGTCCCATGTATGTTTGGTTGCCTAAAGGTTCAGGGGAGTCACTCGGCCACCAATGCTGTCTAACAGCTTGCATATTGGGGCAGTACCCCTCACTCCATGGCTCAGGTAAAACTGATAACCACTTTGCTACAAATGATAGCTCTTGGTTTACCTCTCAATGAGCCAGCTACTTCAAGGTTCTTGTGGTACTCCTCACAATGATTTTTAAGGCTATGCCCAAACACTTCCCACAGTTAAGCGGATAGGGTTATTCCCTGATCTGAGCCTGTAATTGAAATGAACAATACAAATACAAAAAAGAAAGAACTAATGCAATAATCACAGCACCTGGAGGCCACTGCAGAAAAAAAAAATTTAGCAAAAATTCCACCCACCGAGCCCAAGAAAGCACTCAGATACCAGATGAGAGGAACCTCCTACAACAATATAATGAAAAATATACAAAATAACAGAAATAGTAGAAACACAGAAGGAATTTATTGATCGTAGGCCACTTTGAGGGGGCAACCTTCTTTGAAAAAGCTCAATACAATAAATTCGTGGATGCCTTTTGTTGGTTATTTTCCCAGACTAGATGCTTGTTCCCAGTTATCCCTACAAGGTAGCCATCATTGATCAACAGGATCACCAGGCTAGGGGCCAACAGTATAGGAGATAGACTCTATAAATATCTCCTCTTCTTCTTTAGGCTCTGCAGAACCAAGGGGGTATTCCCTACTCAACATCTATGAAATGCATCTATGTATTAGCTGAGATGTTGACACAAAGCAGATAAATCCTCTCTTATGCAGACCAAAACTATGAGATAAGTGCAAAGAGGCTAGCTTTGGGCCTATATTCAGTTGTAGACAGAGGATTATGGTCATAAACTACTTCTAATGTCCTAAAGGTTTAGATTTAAGGTTTGAGTTTAATTTGTATTTGGATGCAAAACTAAGACCTCAGGCTGTAACCAAAATACAAGGCCAGATCGGTGTCTATCCAGGGCTCAGAGTCAATACACATATATATGTGAGTGTTTATCATAGACTTAAAACAATAATCAAATTTCAAGGGGACTATGCAATGTCTGCCTTAAAGACAATACCCAAGATAAAGTATTTAGTTATTTCTACTTACAAACATCTTTATTGCAATGTATTCTTCTCAATACTTAACCCAAAACATTTAATCTACTCCTTGAGTAGAAGTAAAAGACTAAGCATTCAACATAGGAAACCTATATTCTAGAATCTCTCACAGCCCTTAGCTATTTAAATTTATAAGAAGAACACATTCAATTTGGAGACAAATAACAAAATACATGCTATAAAGCATTACTCATTTAATTCAACATGAAACTGATGAATTCTGTATATAAGACATTCAACATACAACTCATAAACTCACAAAAATACTCAGAACAGAGCCACCAATGAGATTGTATCCGATTACAGCACCAAAAGTTGTCCTACTTTTCAACAACCTGTGAATAGCATAGTTTGGCCTTTTTTATACCAAGACTATGTACTCCGCAAAATTTACAAGGTAAAAATCAAAATCCTCACTAGATACACTATACTAGAAATGGTGCCCAAAAAATTGAATGCACCCAGGGAAAATAGAGGCGAGGGCAAGTAAGTTTGGGATCTGTACTATAGCCTAAAGATCTTCTTTCACAAACCCAGTGGTTCATCTGACATATCATCCATCAATGCCTCTACATTTCACCATTAATGATTCATCTACCCACAAGATGTAGTAACGAACACATCTAAAGTTTTCCCGCTCAAAACCACTGTACACGCATAGGAAAAACTTCACACAGAAGGTTCTGTTATCACCCAGATTTGAACCTTTGCATACAGTTGTGAAACCTCTGCAATCTGGAGTAAAATGGGAATGATCTCTAAGTGTGGGATTTTGCTAAATGAGATCAAACCTCCAAAGAAGGCCAGCTTCTTTGTTTAGCTATCACTTGAAACTACTGAATTTTGGGGGGAAAAGGGAGAGAGAATGCTTGTAATGAAAATGAATAAAATCTTGAAAACATAAAAGGGTGATACACCAGATAGATTTAAAGAAACTTCCACAAAACTGAAGGATGCACAATACAATTTGAATATGACAAGTAGGCATACACCGGTTAGATGACTTTAGCAAAGGTGAGAAGCAATATGATTGAGAGGAATACAACATTCATAGACAAACCATATGTAGATTCACACAGAACTAGAAAAATTAGTAAAGAGGTAAAAATAACTTGCATATATTTGACAGAGAGGCAAGGTTACAGTATATGAAAACTCTGTTTGGAAACAGAAAGACCAAAATGCCAAAAAATCTCCAACCCTATTTACATCAAATGAATGCATACTTATAGCATTCCAAAAATTCCTAAGTCGGTTACAAAATTCGCTCCATGAGCTATCTCAGAAAATATCTACATTTTTAACTGCCCAGGCACATCAGTTATGGCGTTAAATATCTGGCACTGGGCAGATACGAGATATTTTGGGTCTTGAATGCAAGTAGCTGCGTGGTTATCTTCAATAGTGAACACATAGATATCTGAAATATGGTAGTGGAGGGATATCTTTTACCATTAATGTGAACTACCTGATCTTGGTGCAGCAATAAATGCCCCAAGAATATCTTTATCTGCTGAAAGTCATCGTTGAAATATGTATTTCTAGATCTAAAAATTGAAAAGTGACAAAAGCTCCTGATAACCCTACCAGAAGAAAGAGGGGACAAAAACATGCATCTTTGCCTCTTATAGCATGTCAAAATTCACCAGGATGGAGAAGATACAGGTGGTCAAAGTTTTGGTCAACCACCTGTATATACTGCATTGCATCTCTGTGTATATCACTGCATCTTGGTGCTTGAATCGACATTCAAAAATTCATTCTGCAACTCATTTGCACACACATGGCGCTTTGCATAATGGCCCCTGTATATTCTTTGTATTTTCAAAATTGCATATACATACAAGCTACCTTGTATATGTGGTCCCTACCACTTGTATCTCCACTTTTGCATATGCAAAAATATGAGTAGCGGACCTCAAAACACCACTAGGTGCATTTCATTGTTTAGTCGGGTCTAGCTTGTATCACCTTCTCATGTATATTCTGACTTGTATATCACAACATACACGCACCACATTTATGCAAGCCACGGATTCCAAACCTTTTATGAAGCAGATCAGAAGCATTTTGAAATCCAGCTTGCATGTGTCTTTGTATCTGTTCCTTTGTATATTTTTGCATGCGTGCAAATATACAAACACCCATTCATACAAATCAGACCTGAAGCTTGAATGAGTCAGAATGATATTCATTTGAAATCCGGCTTGCATATCACCAATGTATGTCAACTTTGTATATCGGCCATTGCATATTTCCTTGTATCGTTTCTTTGTATATTTCACTTGTATGTGCAAACATACAAGCGCAAATATACAAGCCACAGTAGCAACCTGCCAATATACATTACACTATTTCTGATGCATATAGATTGGCCTTGTATATTTTTCATTGTATATTGGGTTGTATCTTTGAATATACAAACCCGATATACATTCCACTGTAGCACATGTATGTCCACCAGCCTTGTATATTTTTCATTGTATATTTCTTTGTATCTTTCACTTGTACATGCAAATATACAAGCCAAATATACATTCCATCCTTGTATATTTTTATGCACCGGATATACAAACCAAGAATATTTCAGGATCTGTGAAAGATTCCCCCTTTGTATATACATTTCCTTGGCTCGATATACATTCAAAAATGTATAAAACTTACTTTTTTCATCATTTTCTAAGGCCGATAGGGATTTGTGAACCCGCCAAATGTACATTTGAACTGTATGTTGACCAAAATTTTGACCATGAATAACTTCTTTGTTTGGTCAAATTTCGGTGTGAAGTAAAAAGTAAACCTGCCTATTTTTTCAAGCTCTTTCCAATGGTAAGGTTTTTTAGACAAGACTTTTGAGAAATTTGGCACTTCAAGCTTCATAGGAACATTTTCCAAAGGATTTTCAAGGAAAATACCAGGTTGATTGTTTGGCTCTAGACAGAGGAAAAATGGGTCAACAATTTGGCGACTTCTATGGGATGTTTGCCTGCCAAATAGTTAGATCGGTGGCCTTATATATCTATTGGGCATAGAGTCATATCTAAAACATGCTAGAAAGTTGAATCCTACCCCCAAAACACAAAAAGGCCTACATTCTCCTAATGACAATGCAGCATGTGGAGAAGCACTTAGGGAAAGCAAAAAAGAAGATCTGAACTAATGTGCAGCAGCACTTATTGAAAGCATAGAGACCTAATCTACTGATTTACAAGGTACTCATACCTTAAAAAACCTCTTCAAGTGTATCCCATTGACTGGGATAGGCAAATTTTGTCCATTCATGCTTAATAACTGAAATGCATTGTGCTCCTTGCATTCAGTAATGAGAAATGGACCACTCCACATGTTGTCAAATTTGGAGTGCTTTCCAAGCCTGCTCTTTAATTCGTCCCATTTGAGCACCATATCACCTTCTCTAAAGATTTTGGGTGTGGCCTTTTCATCAAAACTTCTTTTGGTCTATAACTGATGATATTCCATAGTCTTCATAGCCTTGTCTCTGATTTCTTCAAGCTCCACAAGCTGAGCATATCTAATAGCCATGGGATCCTCTTCTTCAAATACCTCCAGCTGATTCATGATGTCCAATGCTAGCAGTTCTACAGAGATAGGCAATCTTGCTTCTTTCCCATATACTAACGTGTATGGAGAATTCCCAATGGACCTCTTAGGAGTTATTCTGTCTACCCATAAGGCATACTTCAAATTAGTGTGCCAAGTCCTCTGGTTATCCTCCATTGATCTTTTAATAATTCTTATGAGATTTTTGTTCATAAACTCAGCCAAACCATTACCCTGTGGGTAGTAATTGGAAGAAGTATTCAAATAAATCCTGTTCTTAATAGCCCTGTCAGTTATCTTTAGGCTGACAAAGGCTAAAGCATTGTCAGAAATTATTGACTCAGGCACTCCAAATCTGGAAACCAAATCATGATAGAAATTTAAAACAACACTTTCATTGGATTCCCTCAAAGCCACTACTTTAGTCCACCTTGTGAAATAATCTGTAGCTGTAAGAATCCACTTGTGGCCTGCACTTGATGATGGATTAATGGGTCCTATGAAGTCAACACCCCATCTCATGAAGGGTTGCTCTATTTGAATTGGCTGTAGAGGTAAGGCTGGCAGCCTTTCTTTTTCTGCAAAAATGGCACATTTTATATATTTTCTAGCCCATGCATGGGCATCCTTAAATAAGCTGGGCCAATAATAGCCAACTTTCATTATCTTCCAGGTAGTAGTCTTTGGGGCGAAATGACCCCCTGCTGTTCCATCATGAAATTCATGCAGTACCTTATCAGTCTGATCTTCAGCAATGCATCTTAGCAATACACCATTAAAATCTTTCCTGAAAAGAGTGTCATTAATCAAAACGTATGGAATGGACTGCAGTCTATGATATCTTCTCCTGGTTTTATCCAGACTTGCTGGACATTTGCCAGTTTGCAAAAATTGAGTCATATCAGTAACCCAACTTGTGCCCACTGTCTCTGAATTATCTTGAGGTGCATCCTTAATGGTTAAAAGTGTCTCATCCCCCTTGTTGAAACTGGTAGCGAGTTGTTCGCTGAGTCCTTTACCTCTGACAAGCTTGGTTACCTAGATATCCACATCATATTCCATGACCTTGGTGATCTAGCCGGCTCTTTTCTCATTTATATCTTTGTTCAATAGGAACTCCTTCACGTTGGGATGAGCCACCATCAAACGTATCTTGTTATTAGAAAATAGATGCTGAAATTTCTTGAGGCTCCTTATCACTGCAAGGATGTGCTTCTCAACAAAGCTATACCTCTGCTCATATTCTTCTAGCCCCTAACTGAAAAAAGCAATTGGCTGCTCAAAGCCACTACTCTGCTATTGTACCAAAATCACAGAGATTGTATCTAGGCCGCCATAAGCATATAGGATAAAATCTTTGAAAAAGTCAGGGCTGACCAGAGTTGGCATAGCTGACAATGCTTCTTTTATAGACTCAAAGCTTAGCTTGGCCTCCTTCGTCGAACTTAAGACTGTGTTCTTCTTCAACATGGTTGTCAAAGGCCTCAAAAGATTCACAATATCAGGGATGAATCTTCACATAAAATTAATTCTGCCAATGAAACTTTGCAGTCCCCTCTTGTGACTAGGTAAAGGCAACTCTAGAATAGCTCTTACCCTTTCAGGGTCAATGGTAATGCCTTCCTTTGATACAATGTGCCCTAAAAGCTTGCCTTCATGCACAACGAATATGCACTTCCTAGGATTGAGAGAGATCCTAAATGCCTTACATCTTTCGAATACTAGCCTCAGATGAGATAAATGCTCAGTTGCATTTTTGGAAAAAACTGTGATGTCATCAAGGTATACCAACACCAATTTGTATAGCAAACCCTTGAATGCCATATCCATGGCTCTTTGAAAAGTCGAGCAAGCATTAGAGAGACCAAAAGGCATCCTCCTTTAGGCCATGGTGCCCCACTTGGTGGTGAATGCGGTTTTAAATTGATCCTCCTCCTTGACCAACACTTGATTGTAGCCAGAAAAATTGTCAAGCAAAGAAAATCTTTTTGAACTAGCTACCACCTGCAGAATCTGCTCCATTGACGGAAGTGGGTAGTGGTCTTTTAGGGAGGCTCTATTTAGGTCCCCGAAATCAATGCACAGCCTGATTTCTCCATTCTTTTTTCTTATAGGGACAAGGTTGGAGACCCAAGAAGTATGTTTGATTGGAAAAATGATTTTCCCCTCAATTAGTTTAGTCAGTTCTTTAATCATTAGAGGCTCAAGCTTTAGATTTAAAGGTCTTTGCTTCTACCTCACAAGTTTAGTACCTGGTTCTAACTCAATGGTGTGCTGGGCAATCTGAGGGTTAAACCCTTTTAGGTCTGAGTAATCCCAGGAAAACACATCTTCAAATTCTTGACAGAGAGCAATAAAACCTCTTCTATCCTCAACTGAGTAGATTTTGCCGATTTTAAGGAGCTTACCTTTGAAAATTTCTAGCTCCTCATAATGCTCTTCCTTAACCTGCATGCTAGTTTTGGTCTTCTTCATCTGATCATCAGTGCCAAAAATAGACTCCAAAGTTACCAATCTCTTGGGCAGCTTGTTTGTCTTCAGCGGAATAATCTGATCATTGCCATACTGTTGTTTGAGTTTATCCTGATTTATCATGGAAAACTACTCTTCCTCTAACAGGAATCTCAGAATTTGTTCATCACTTTCAAAGACTTGCCAATGAACATTATTGTCAAGGATAGAGGGTTTGTCAACTATTTTTACATGAGGCTACATTTTTTCTCGCTGAATATCACTTGGAATATCAAATTGTGCCCCAATTGTAGCTAGTCTATCAACATGGGAGTTCTAATTCCTTGGAATGGATATCAAGTTAAAAGCATCAAATTCTTCAATCATGTCCCACACCCTATGTTTGTATCATTTCAAGGTATCATTTTTGGTAAGATGCAGTCTTCTTACCTGATTTACAATTAGTTCACTATCCCCAAATACTTGCAAACAACCAATTTTTTTCTTTCTTGCCCATTGCAATCCCTGGATTAGCCCCTCATATTTAGCAGTGTTATTGGTGCATGAGAAGGCAAAATGAAAAGAAGCATAATATTTCTCACCCTGGGGAGATACAAGCATTACACCACCACCGGATCCATTTCTACTCCTTAAGCCATCAAAGTACATTTTCCATACTTCTCCTTGCTACTCTGTCTACCATTCTGCATCCATTACCATACTTGGAACTACTACTTCTGGTTCATGTAGTATGTAGACCCCCATACCATTTTCTTGAATATGTGCCTCAAGATCATCTATAACATTTTTTGAGGCCCATTCCCTTAAGAGTACCTCTGGTATGCTTTAATTTTGTAGTTTTTGGGCAGCAACTAATTTAGGATCATCAGAAATAATGCAATTTGCATTAACAACACTTGGTGTGTAAGGTTCTATGTGATAATTTGAAAGCAACTCAGATTTTAAAGTTACTTTGGTCCCATATCTAGTCCTGAAAAATATGTGGGACTAGTCAGAGGATAGATATCCTCCTATTTTGGCTGTGAATTCTCTTGATAGGCACATGGAAAAATAGGGAGGCAAATCAATAATGAAGACCTCTTAGAAAATGGAAACATTAGGACAGGTATGTAAAGTAAGACCTAAGTCTTTTATTACACCCACAGTATTAAGCACTGTGCCATCTAATTGAAGCACACCTTTCTCCAAGGGCTGGTACCTCAAACCTAACTAGTCTGCAATTTGTTTAGGCATCACAGAACTGCTTGCTCCACTATCCACCATGCAATTATGAACTAATTTGTCTCCAATTATCAATGATATATAAAATGGGAGTGGCTTGGCACTTTTGTTGGGTAGTTCAATGTTATCTTCGGATGAATTGGTAAGGATAGCCCTATTTGGGTCAACAGTTGTATCTTTGGACACTTTTAAATTAGATAAGGCAAATTGCAATATGTCTTTTTGGCCTAGGATGGCTAAAGAATCCCACATAGACATTGTTACATTCATCTTCTTCATATTTTCAATAATATTGAAAGATGGAAAGGCACTTACCTTCTGATTTGATTTTGTAGCAGTGACCTCTGCTTGCAAACTAGGCATCTCCCTTGCTTTTACTAGGTCATTTCTTTGCAAAATATGGGGAATATGGGATGCATGAACATTAGCAGACGCTTTTCCTTTATGTGCTGCCTGGTCTACCTCAAAACTCCTTTTATTTGCTCTTGTATTTGCTACAACTGAGGTGTTATTGCTGTTTATGCCACAAAATTCACCCTCCTGCTAGTTCATGAAAGCAGAATCACTCTGAGGTTGTTCTTGTTGTTGCACATCCCCATCATTTTGTGTACTTGGCTATGAGGATGACACATTTTGCACCATTAAAGCCTGATTTATGACTCCATTTGAATAGGCTGCTTGACTGTGTGGCTGATTGCATGGATAGCACCATTCATACTTAGCCGTAAGGTTGTTCTGAGTAGGGACTAAGTCTCTTACTGCATTAATAGGTGTCAGATTATAAGGCTGAAAAGGTCTTTGATTCACATTTTGCCTGGCACCTTGATAGTTGCTTTGATATGGAGGCCTATTAGCTTGATAGGCTAATTTTGGCCTTGAAATGGTTGATTTTGCCCCTGATTAGGTTGCTGATAAGGCTGAAAGGGCCTTTGGGGTTGTTGCTTCTTTATGTTTACCAGTTCATTTCCAAAAGTTTGAAGGATGCCCTCAATCTTTTTTTGACTGTTTTTAATTTCTTTCAACTCTTGAGATGAATTAGAGGTAGCAGGTTCGGAATTGGCAATATTAGGTAATGCTGCGATAGTAGGCACAAGGGAAAAACATGGAATTGGCAAAGGCATAGAAGCCTAAAGCTCAAGAAAAATAGGCACTGGTGGTCTGGGTGCTATTTTTCCAGCCTGAATCAAATTATTCTCTGCCCTAATATATAATTCATAAGCATCCGGTAAACTATTACCTCCAAATGATTGAATCATTACTAAAACATCACTATCTAGGGCTTTAAAAAAATACAAGAATGCATATTCAGCTGGAGGCCTTACCATGGCAAGAATCCCATCCCATGTCTTCTGAAATCTAAAGTTGAAATCTATCATTTGCTCCTACGGAGCTCTCTTTATGGTGGTCATCTGTTCGACCAATGATAGATTATCTGATTTTTCTTGAAATTGGTTGTTTAATTTCTCTCCTAGGTCATCCCAGGTTCCTATAGTCTACACTGGTAGACTCCTAAACCACTGCAATGCCTTCCCTTTGAATGAGGCGGCCAGCAGCCTGATGGATACATTCTTTTGAGTAACGTGATGTACACCACATAGAGAGGCTATGTCTCTGATGTGCTCAATAGGAGTGGTCTGACTTTCCCCTGTAAAATAAGGTAGATTCTTTAAAGCTACCATGGGTATAGCATCATGTATTGCCAGGTTCAAAGGGCTGCCTCCATCAAAAGTCATGAAGAGCTGATTCCTTGCCATCTGAACTGCTAGAGGTAGATTTGTTTGAGTTGCTACAGGAACTACAGAAGCAACTGGTCTGAAATTTGGTGGAGTTGACTATATCCTCTTGGAAACTAGAGCTCTTGTTACGACTCTACTCTGCCTTCTAGGTGGAGATAGCTACAAATATTCAAATAAGCTCAAACTCCTAGTTTGAATCTTTCTCATAAAATATGTATTAGCAAAACTAGTCTATTTGTCTTTCCTCAGTCTAAGTCACTAGATGTGTAAATTTTAACCTCTTAAAGGTCTGTAATCACTGATTGCATATCAAAACTAGAAATTTGATTGTTACTCTTGATTATGTTCTGACTCTGGTCCCACCAGGCATGCCAAAAGCTGTTATCACCCAGATTTGCACCCTTGCATACAGTTGTGAAACCTCTGCAATCTGGAGTAACATGGGAATGATCTCTAAGTGTGGGACTTTGCTAAATGAGATCAAACCTTCGGAGAAGGCCGACTTCCTTGTCTAGCTATCACTTGAAACTACTAAATTTTGGGGGGAAAAGGGAGAGAGAATGCTTGTCATGAAAATGAATAAAAGCTTGAAAACATAAAAGGGTGATACACCAGACAGATTTAAAGAAACTTCCACAAAACTAAAGGATGCACAGTACAATCAGAATATGGCAAGTAGGCATACATAGGTTAGATGACTTTAGCAGAGGTGAGAAGCAATATGATTGAGAGGAATACAACATTCACAGACAAACCATATGCAGATTCACATAGAACTAGAAAAATCAATAAAGAGATAAAAATAACTTGCATATATTTGATAGAGAGGCAAGGTTATAGTATATGGAAACTCTATTTGGAAACAGAAAGACCAAAATGCCAAAAAATCTCCAACCCTATTTACATCAAATGAATGCATACTTATAGCATTCCAAAATTCCTAAGTCGGTTACAAAATTTGTACTATGAGCTATCTCAAAAAATATCTACATTTTTAACTGCCCAGGCACATCAGTTATGGCGTTAAATATCTAGCACTAGGCAAATAGGGGATATTTTGGGTCTTGAATGCAAGCAGCTGCGTGATTATCTTCAACAGTGAACACATAGATATCTGAAACATGGTGGTGAAGGGATATCTTTTACCATTAATGCGAACTGCCTGATCTTGGTGCAAAAATAAATGCCCCAAGAATATCTTTATCTATTGAAAGTCGTCGCTGAAATATGCATTTCTAGATCTAAAAATTGAAAAGTGAGAAAAGCTCCTAAAAACCCTGCCAGAAGAAAGAGGGGACAAAAACATGCATCTTTGCCTCTTACAGCATGTCAAAATTCGCCAGGATGGAGAAGATACAGGCAGTCAAAGTTTTGGTCAACTGCCTGTATATACTGCATTGCATCTCTATGTATATCTCTGCATCTTGGCGCCTGAATCAGCATTCAAAAATTTATTCTGTAACTCATTTGCACATACATGGCGCCTTGCATAACGGCCCCTGTATATTCTTTGTATTTTCAAAATTGCATATACATACAAGCTCCCTTGTATATGTGGTCCCTACCACTTGTATGTCTGCTTCTACATATGCAAAAATATGAGCTGCGGACCTCAAAACACCACTAGCTACATTTCATTATTTTGCCGGGTCTAGCTTGTATCACCTTCTCATGTATATTTTGACTTGTATATCACAACATACAAGCACCACATACATGCAAGCCACAGATTCCAAACCTTTCATGAAGCAGATCGGAAGCATTTTGAAATCTAGCTTGCATGTGTCTTTGTATCTGTTCCTTTGTATATTTTTACATGCATGCAAATATACAAACACCCATTCATACAAATAGGACCTGAAGCCTGAATAAGCCAGAATGATATTCATTTGAAATCTGGCTTGCATATTAGCAATGTATGTCAACTTTGTATATCGGTCGTTGCATATTTCCTTGTATCGTTTCTTTATATATTTCACTTGTATGTGCAAACATACAAGTGCAAATATACAAGCCACTATAGCAACCTACAAATATACATTACACTGTTCTTGATGCATATAGATCGGCCTTGTATATTTTTCATTGTATATTGGGTTGTATCTTTGAATATACAAACCTGATATACATTCCACTATAGCACATGTATGTTCGCCGACCTTGTATATTTTTCATTGTATATTTCTTTGTATCTTTCACTTGTACATGCGAATATACAAGCCAAATATACATTCCATCCTTGTATATTTTTATGGACCAGATATACAAACCAGGAATATTCCAGGAATCTGTGAAAGATTCCCCCTTTGTATATGCATTTCCTTTGCTCGATATACATTCAAAAATGTATAAAACTTACTTTTTTCATCATTTTCTAAGGCCGATAGGGATTTGCGAACCCGCCAAATGTACATTTGAACTGTATGTTGACCAAAACTTTGACCATAAATAACTTCTTTGTTTGGTCAAATTTCAAGGTGAAGTAAAAAGCAAACCTGCCTATTTTTTCAAGCTCTTTCCAATGGTAAGGTTTTTTAGGCAAGACTTCTGAGAAATTTGGCACTTCAAGCTTCATAGGAACATTTTCAAAAAGATTTTCATGGAAAATACTAGGTTGACTGTTTGGCTCTAGTCAGAGGAAAAATGGGTCAACAAGTTCAAAACATGGCCGTCGATCATGACTCCATCGTCGAGATCTAACGACCCAAAAACCTGCAGAAAAGCCAAGAGCCAATGATTACATGCCACATAGGCACTCCACGTTCCTATCGCTAACTTTTTGCCTTCTCCATTTTGCAATTTCGCCCTTGTATATGCAAAATGCATATACATGCAACAACTTAACATACAAGGTGGACCCCACGCCAGTTTAGAACAAATTTTAAAAACTACTTCGGTCCAGCTTACATCTCTTTCCTTTGTATATTCGTGATATACAACACACACATACGCACAAGTCACAGACTTCAAATCATTATGCATCAGAATGTACCTCATTTTGAAGTCTAGCTTGTATCCTTTCATTGCACATCGGCTTGTATATTGGCATATACAAGTGCTTTATACAACCCATGGATCTCAAATTTCATTCACTGCATTCCATTCCTCCATCGCATACGGGTTGTATGTCTTTTCTTTGTATATCAGGTTGTATGTTGCATATACAAATGTGATATACATACAACAGACCCCCGCCATTTATCTATCAAATTTAAAAAAACTTTTAAATCTGGGCTTTGTATATCCGTGGGCCCCACCCCTTTGTATATTAGCCCCATCATATGCAAACAATTTCTTTTTAAACAAGGCGGACCCCATGTTGGTTTATGAGGCAAATTGAAATCAATTTCGGGTTCATCCTTGTATCTTTGGAATGCATGTTCGATTGTATATTTGGAATATACAATCCCAAACATACAACGGCGGACTTCAAAATATTACACATATACAGTTAATTCATTGGTTGCTTCCACTTTGAACCTGTCCATTTGCATATTTCCTCCGATGTGCAAGCTGTGGGCCCCACCAAATGTACATCAGCCCTTGTATCCTTTGCTTGCATGTGACCATTGTATATCTGAATAAACATTTACCCCTACATACAAATAGCGAATCTTTCCTAGAATATGCCTGCAATGTATATTCCATCCTTGTATATTTCTCCTTTGTATCTCCACATGCAACCCGATATACAAACTAAGAATATTCTGGGAATCTGTGATAGATTCCCTCTTATACATGCACATTCCTTAGCTCGATATGCATTCAGAAATGCATACAACTCCCTTTTGTCACAATTTTTCAAAGGCCGATTGAAATTTCTCAAGCACGCCAACATACATTTGGACAAAGATGCACAAAAACTTAGCATTTTTCTCATATGCGATGGGAAAAGGTAGTAAAACAATGCATGGGGGCAAAGAAAAATTTAAACTAAGGCACTAAGGGTTTTAAGAAACCAAAACATAAACCTATAGAAACAACTCAAAACCCAAACCCTAGGTGAGCACCACCAGTGGCTCCGACTGGGGAGGTGCAGACGCAAGACTGCAGCAAGAACCAAGCAACTCTGGGACAGACCAAACAAAACACAAAACTCAAAACACAGCTAACTACACAAGGCATGTATAGAATATTTATATCTAATTTACATTGTGCATACAACTCCTCTATGAGAAAAAAGCTTTAAGGAACTAACCATGCACAGGCAATTCCAGTAGCTCACCACTTAGGGCCTGGAGAAAACAAGAATCCTCTCCATGAGTGTCATTGATTTGATATGGGCTTGTCCACAAGGGCTCAAATTTACCATGTTTGCCCTTATCCTGGTTTCTTGCATTCCAATCAAGGACCAAGTCACCTATTTGGAACCTTCTCTGTGTAGTTCTTTTATCAAACAAATATTTTACCTTTTGTTGTCTCTTGATGTTTATTTTCTGTACCTCCCTCCTCATCTCATCTAATGCAACCAGCTAGTTTATTCTTTCAGTCATTGGGTCCTTAACCTCTTCATCATTTTCTTGTATGAATTTGTACACTGGTAGGAGGTTGTTCACAGGCAATCTAGCTACTTTACCATATACCAATTCAAAAGGTGACCTTCCAGTTGCTTTCTTCACTGTCACCCTGTCAGCCCATAATGCCAACTTCAGCTTTGAATTCCAAGCCTTCTTATTTTTATCTACCATCCTTTTGACAATTTTCATGAGGCTTTTATTGCTTGACTCTGCTTGACCATTTCCATGTGGGTGATATGGTGATGCATGTAACAAATTAATTCCATAATTATTGCAAAAATCAATAAATTCACCAGACTTGAAGCACATAGCATTATCTGTGACCACTTTTACTGGTACTCCAAATTTGATAATAATATTTTCTAGGATGAAATCCATCACCACTTTGCTTGTAGCTTTTTTAGTTGGAATAGCCTCAATCCATTTAGTGAAGTAGTCCGTAGCAACCAAAATCCAATTGTGCCCTCCACTTGACTTTTCTAAGATTTCCCCTATGAAATCAATTCCCCATTGCTGAAATGGAGCTTCTATAGTTATAGTCCTAAGGGGTAATGCACCTTGATATTTTAACTTTCCTAAGAACCTTTGGTAAGGATCACATTTTCTTACCATTTTTTGTGCATCTGAAAAGAGAGTTGGCCACCAATAGCCTACTCTAAGAATTTTGTGGGCCGTAGTTTGGGCAATATAATGTCCACCACACACTCCATTGTGCATGTCACTTAGAATATCCTTAGCCTGATTTTCATCTATACACCTAAGTAATACACCATTAGGAGTATTCCAATATAGCTCTCCTTGAACAATGATGTATTTAATAGCATGTAGCTTCAAGGTCCTCTTTTGATTATCACTGAGATGGGAAGAATAGTTCATATTCTGTAAATAATGTACTATGTCCTTATACCACTCAGATTCTGACATATTTACAACTTCATTATGCACTACATTCACTTGGCATGCCTCTAGATTTGACTATGCCATCAATTTTGCCAAACCTTGTCCTCTCACCAATTTTGTGTTCTGTATTTCAATGTTGAACTCTTGCAATTTATTTATCCATCTGTATCTTCTTCCAGTTACCTCCTGCTAAGTAAAGATATCTTTGATTGCTGCATGAGGCACATATGCAACTATCTGAGAGCCTACCAAATATGGCCTGAAACTTTTTACTGCTCTAACCAGTGCATATGCCTGCTTCTCCATGATGTCATACTTCAACTCAGCAGCCTGCAATGACCTGCTAAAGAAAGCTATAGGTTGTTCAAAACCTTCTGCATTTTTCTACAATAAACATGCAGCAATAGTATGGAAAGAAGAAAATGAGAATAGCTGAAATGGCTTAGAAAAATTATGAGATTTTAGCACAGGAGCCATCTTTATAGCCTCTTTAATGTTCTAAAATGATTTGGTTGCCTCATCTTCTCATTTGACAATTGCACCTTTCTTCAACATCTTAGAGATATCTTTTGTGGTCTCTACAAAGTTAGGAACAAATCTCCTAATGAAATTAATTTGTCCAAAAAAGGACTAAACACCTTTCACTATTCTAGGGATTTAAATTTTATCAATTGCGGCCACCCTTTCAGGATTAATCCTAACTCCATCCTTGGAAACAATGTGACCAAGCAATTGTCCTTCCACTACCCCAAAAGCACATTTCTTTGGGTTGAGTGAGATGCCATATTCTAATGCTCTAATAAAAATCTACTCTAAATGCATGCAATGTTGCTCTTCCTTTTTTGAATAAGCTGTCAACTCATCTTGATACACAGCCAAGATTTAGTCAATTAATCCTGTGAAAGCAACATCCATAGCCCTCTGAAATGTGGCGCCTGCATTTGTCAACCCAAATGGCATTCTCACATATACATAGGTTCCCCATGGAGTGGTGAAAGCTTGAACTATTCTGATTCTTTTACTTTCACTTGATTGTACCCTAAAAATACATCCATCATGGATAAAAGTTCACAGCCAGTCACCTTTTGCAACATGGCTTCCATGTTTGGCAATGGATAATTATCCTTTAAGGAAGATACATTCAGATTTCTAAAGTCTACACAAAGTCTAATGTCACCATTTTTCTTTCTAACTAGGACAAGGTTAGACACCCAAGTTGAGTGCTTGATAGACATGATTATTCCAGCCTCCCTAAGCTTCATAAGCTCTTCTTGCATTTTTGGAGCTAAAGTTGGGTTGATAGGTCTATGTTTTCGTCTAAATGGTTTAGCTCCTAGCTTCAAAGGGACTTCATGCTGGAATAGGTCCTCTCTATAAGCTTTCAAGTCCTCATATGACTAGGCAAAGACATGCTTATACTTTCTCAGTAGTGCAATCAGTATAACTCTAATGTGTGGTTTGAGCTATTTGCCAATATATACCTTTTTGGAGGCATGAGACATCCCCAAGTTTATCTCTTCTAAATCATTCTTGTTTGTTGGAGATGCCTTTGTAACAAATTGATCCCTATTGTCAAAAGCTTTTTCTAAAGCGACCAACCCTCTAGGGATTTTATTTTTCTTGAGTTGAATTACCTCCTTCCCTAAGAGAGTTTCTTTCCCATCCACAACCTCTACAAAGTTCTGAAAATCCACTTCCTGGTTCTCATATTCATCAATACAATGCAGAAATCTCAGCAAATCTCTGTCATCATCAAATACCTGCCAGCTGCATACGTTATCTGGTATTGTAGGTCTAAGTTTGACTTCAACATTTGTGACATCTAACAGAGTGATATCATTGGGCCTTATGGCTACATTAGCTAGAAAGTTTGCTTTGACATTTTTTGATCTATCTACCTAGTTTATTGAAAATGCATCAAGCAATTCAATGGTATCCCAAATAGCATGCTTATACTGTTTCAACCTTTTATTCTTTCAAGCATACTTATCTCTAACTTGGGAAACAATTAACTCTAAATCCCCAAATACTTTGAGCATCTTGATCCCATGCTTCAGAGCAATGTTCAATACCAATAACAGAGCTTCATACTCTGCAATATTATTTGTACAAGAAAATTTTAGCAAGAAAGAGAATTTTAGAAGCTTACCAGCTGGAGACAAAATTATAACTCTAGCACCAGATCCTTCCTTTGAACAAGATCCATCAAAGTACATGGTCCATGGACCCTGTTGGTCAAGCTCTTGAATGCATATGTCTCTCCCTTCACCTCCTTTATCATCTGAGACAACCCTACAATTTTCACAATCAGTGTCCACAAAACATACATGTTCCTCTGACTCTTGATCTTCAACTGTATTTAGTGATCTTTCTTCTCTGATTAGTTTGACATCCTTACCATTCATAGGGATCATAGCATATGACAGGTCCAATTGCATACTCCCACCAATCAATGCTGCCCATCTTCTTGACAATAACATACCATATTGTGGCTTAATATCAACAACTGTTATGTTCATTTTGTAGGTCTTTTCAGGATATGCTGCCATTTTGAAATCCACATCTTTCATAATTCCAATGACAGGTACTTCCCTAGCATCCATGGCATAGCACTTCCCACATGCCTTATCTATCTTTAACCCAGCCTGCTGCATAATAGCCAAAGGCATGATGTTTGTTGATGCTCCAGAATCAAGCATACAATTCCTGATTGTTTTTCCATTAATAACAAGGGAGACATAAAATGGCTCAACCTGTGAAGGGCATTTTGTCATGGTCACCCCCAGATATACTTCAGGAGCCTCATCTTCATCCATGCACATAGCTTGTTTCCTACCCTGAGTCTCAACACTCTAATTAGCTTGACAGGGTACTCTTGAAATCAGGGACAATGTTTTATTTCTGAACTCTTCAACTTTCATCAGCTCCATCATTGGAATAGAGACTTTTACTTGGGATAAAACTTGAGTTATGTCAAAAGGAACATAATTTTGTATAACAATTGTATCCTGTTCTACAGTTTTATTTTAATCCTGAGATGATCTAGCTTTAACCTTTATAGCTCCCTGACTATCATTCTTGATCTGAAAATTTTTATTTTGATCCTCAACCTGGGGAATTCTATTTTCTAGTCCTTGAGGATCATGACCTATTTTTTTCTTAAAATTTTGCTTATTATTGCTCCATTGCTTCTTTTGTGTTTCAGCCCCTTTATGACTATGCACTGGCTGGTCTGTAGAAGTGTTCTCTAGTTGGTATGAGTTACTTTCCTGAGCCTTACCTCTTAGGTTGTAATTGTTTTTGACTTGAGCAACTGATGCAGCTGTGAAGGATCTAATTTCTTCATTAGAAGGCCTCCTCAAGTTATTCAAAAAATTGTGTGAGTCCTGAGCATAACCATAGTTGTCTTCATTATCCTCATCATAGGAAGCTTGCTGACAAACTTGAATCTCATTATTTGTGTCTGCATCAACATCACGAGAGGGATACTCCCTGTTTGTAGACAACATATTGACATTGTCATCCTCCATGCAATGTAGCTCATTGCACTCATCACAGGCCACGACATTGTTATATAGAGACTGAGCGATCATACATTGTGACTGTAAATGAGGCATTTAACATATTATGCACCAAGGGGTATCATTAACAATATTAATAGCCTTTTTCAAAGGGTCAAGTGTTTCCTTAACATTTTGATTCCTTTGACTGTTGTTATGTGGGAGGATGGGTTTACCATTATGCCAATTGGTATTATATGGCATGTCATGTAATGATGGTCTTCTTTCTTGCCTTTGGTAAATCTGCCTGTCAGAACCAATCCCTTTTTCATTTTTAGTCATTCGATAGCTCAGGTCCTTGACAATAGTTATCAATTTGTCTAATTTATCCTTAGAAGTAGATGAATTGCCTTGAACACTTTGAGATTTAGTATTTGGATTTTGCAGAATTTTTACATCATCTCTTCTATTTGTCTTACCAGATGCTTTTCTGTTATTTTCAATATTTGTTGCTATTTTGGAATCATCTCTGAGGTTGTGAGGACCCTTATCTCTTAATCCATAAGCTATTTTGGCATCAAAAGCATTTATGTACAGCACTATGCACAATAGTTCATTAGGCCTCAGGTGATGTGGCAATTTATTCAACACCTTAGTGAATCTAACATTGAAATCAACAACCTATTCATTTGATCCTTTGGTAATGCCAGTGAATTCATTAATGAAGAAACTAGGATTAGTTTTGTCACCATATTGTTCTTTGAATATTCTTCTGAAGTCATCCCATGATGAAATACTTCTGTCAGGCAGACCTTTGTACCATTCTTTGGCTTCATCAACTAAGGATTGCATAAACAGTTTCATGAAAACATCCTATGCTCAACCTCAAAGTTATCCATGATATTCTGAAAAGATTTTAAGTGATCTTCTCCTGACACAGCATTATTTCCTAAAATTTTTGGCACTTGTGGCCTCACATGTTTGTCAATAAGATTGGGGTAGCCAGGAATGCCATCAAAGACAAGCTGCCTAAATCTATCTAGCTGCATAAGCTGTCTACCAAACTGATTTACATTGGCATTTCTATTTGCATTCTGATTTCTTATATTATTCAATGGTACTCTAGCATTATTTGCATTCTATCTTTGATCATCATGCTAATTCTGAACCTCATGTCTATGTTGGTTTTTGAAGACATTTGCATTGTCTAAAGCAGGGACTGCATCATTCTGAGCAATTTTCAGAGCCCGCACCTGTTGTCTTATGTCATCTTTGATTTTTAGTGCATTTAAATATTCTAACTCTGCCCTCAAGCTCTTGATTTCTTTGGCTAATTCATCCTCTCTAGGCATAGATGAGGATAGCTTCATTATATTCTAGTCATTCCTGAAACGCCTCTGATCTCACTCTCAAATTTACACCTTGTTGTCTTTCATATACATTCTAAATTTCAGCCTCAGTGTTTGAAAAATAAGGTATTGTCCACTCTGAAGATCCAAGATTGTCTTGAATATTATCATTACTTATGGGAGAACCCTCTTGACTGGTTTGAATAGTCCCTTTTTCCTATACATCATTTTTCTAGGTAATTCTTCAGACAAAGGGTTACGCAAGGATCTTCTCCCTTGCATATAAATTTTTACTTTATCGGTTGGGAGATTGGTTCGGAGTCACCACCTATAATTAGGAATTATTTTCTTTTAAAATCAGGGTTCTTTCACAAGTCCCCAGCAGAGTCACCAAATCTGTTGGTTATTTTCCCAGACTGGATGCTTGTTCCTAGTTATCCCTACAAGGTAGCCATCATTGATCAATAGGATCACCGGGACAGGGGCCAACAGTACAGGAGATAGACTCTATAAATATCTCCTCTTCTTCTTTAGGCTCTGCAGAACCAAGGGGTATTCCCTACTCAACATCCATGAAATGCATCTATGTATTAGCTGAGATGTTGGCACAAAGCAGATAAATCCTCTCTTATGCAGACCAAAACTGTGAGATAAGTGCAAAGGGGCTAGCTTTGGGCCTATATTTAGTTGTAAACAGAGGATTATGGTCCTAAAACTACTTCTAATGTCCTAAGGTTTAGATTTAAAGTTTGATTTTAATTTATATTTGGATGCAAAACTAAGACCTCGGGCTGTAACCAAAATACAAGGCCAGATTGGTGTCTATCCAGGGCTCATAGTCAATAGACATATATATGTAAGTGTTTATCATAGACTTAAAACAACAATCAGATTTCAAGGGGACTATGCAATGCCTGCCTTATAGACAATACCCAAGATAAAGTATTTAGTTATTTCTGCTTACAAACATCGTTATTGCAATGTATTCTACTCAATACTTAACCCAAAACATTTAATCTACTCCTTGAGTAGAAGTAAAAGACTAAGCATTCAACATAGGAAACCTATATTCTAGAATCTCTCATAGCCCTTAGCTATTTAAATTCATAAGAAGAACACATTCAATTTGGAGACAAATAACAAAATACATGCTATAAAGCATTACTCATTTAAATCAACATGAAACTAATGAAATTTGTATATAAGACATTCAACATACAACTCATAAACTCACAAAAATACCCAGAACAGAGTCACCAATGAGATTGTATCCGATTATAGCACAAAAAGTTGTCTTATTTTTCAACAACCAGCAAATAGCATAGTTTGGCCTTTTTTATACCAAGACTGTGTACTCAGGAAAACTTACAAGGGAAAAATCAAAATCCCCGCCAGATACACTGCACCAGAAATGGCACCCAAAAAATTGAATGCACCCAGGGAAAATAGAGGTGAGGGCAGGTAAGTTCGGGATCTGCACCGCTACCTAAAGATCTTCTTTCACAAACCTGGTGCTTCATCTGTCAATCATCCATCAATGCCTCTGCATTTCACCATTAATGATTCAGCTACCCGCGGGGTGCAGCAATGAACACATCTAAAGTTTTCCCGCTCAAAACCACTGCACATGCATAGGAAAAACTTCACACAGAAGGTTCAAAACACGGCCATCGATCATGATTCCATTGTCGAGATCTAACGACCCAAAAACTTGCAGGAAAGCCAAGAGCCAATGATTACATGCCATGTAGGCACTCCATGTTCCTATCGCTGACTTTTTGCCTTCTCCATTTTGCCATTTCACCCTTGTATATGCAAAATGCATATACATGCAATAGCTTAAAATACAAGGCGGACCCCACGCCAGTTTAGAACAAATTGAAAAAACTACTCGGGTCCGGCTTGCATCTCTTTCCTTTGTATATCCGCGATATACAACACACATATACATACAAGCCACGGACTTCAAATCATTATGCATCAGAAGGTACCTCCTTTTGAAGTTTGGCTTGTATCCTTTCATTATACATCGGCTTGTATATCGGCATATACAAGTGCTTTATACAACCCACGGATCTCAAATTTCATTCACTGCATTCCATTCCTCCATCACATCTGGGTTGTATGTTGCATATACAAATGTGATATACATACAACAAACCCCTGCCATTTATCTATGGGATTTAAAAAACTTTTAAATCTGGGCTTTGTATATCTGCGGGCCCCACCCCTTTGTATATCGGCCCCATCATATGCATACAATTGCTTTTTAAATGAGGTGGACACCATGTCAGTTTATGAGGCAAATTGAAATCAATTTCGGGTTCATCCTTGTATCATTGGAATGCATGTTTGATTGTATAGTTGGAATATACAATCCCAAACATACAACGGCAGACTTCAAAATATTACACATATACAGTTAATTCATTGGCTGCGTCCACTTTGTACCTGTCCATTTTCATATTTCCTCCGATGCATGTGCAAGCTGCGGGCCCCACCAAATGTACATCGGCCCTTGTATCCTTTGCTTGCATGTGACCATTGTATATCCAAATATACATTCACCCCTGCATACAAACAATGAATCTTTCTTGGAATATGCCTGCAATGTATATTCCATCCTTGTATATTTCTCCTTTGTATCTCCACATGCAACCCGATATACAAATCAGGAATATTCTAGGAATATGAGGTAGATTCCCTCTTGTACATGCACATTCCTTAGCCTGATATACATTCAGAAATGCATACAACTCCCTTTTCTCATGATTTTTCAAAGGTTGATTGAAATTTCTCAAGCACGCCAACATACATTTAGACAGAGATGCACAAAAACTTAGCATTTTTCTCATATGTGATGGGAAAAGGCAGTAAAACAATGCATGGGGGCTGAGGAAAATTTAAACTAAGGCATTGAGGGTTTTAAGGAACCAAAACATAAACCTGTAGAAACAACTCAAAACCGAAACCCTAGGTGAGCACCACCACCTTCATTGGCCTCAACAGGTACTAATATACTAAGTCTAATCTAAACAACTATTACTTCCCATGAATGTGGGATAATACAATATACTCATGGGATGACTTACAAAGCATATGCGTCCAACAACAATATACTAACAAAGTAAAGAGAAGGGTTAATCACGGGTTCCTAACAGGCTTACACAAATCCAACTCCACAAGAATATGAGTACATGTGATATGAGAGAACAAAGTAGTGGCTTGATCCACCATAATAAAACTTCCTAGAGAGGTACCGATGAATATAACAAGATTTACATAAAAAATGCAGAGGAATATTCAGAAGGTGAATCCAAACTAGTAGCTGATTGAATGATTTAGTAAGGGGATTAAAAGAGGAAGCCCAGGGCTTGAGAAGGAATGTGACACATTTTTATATACTCTTGAGAAATGTACCTTTTATACAAATTGTTTGTAGTAAAATTAAGTGATTAGAATGACTTATTTTTATGTAGAAATAAAAATTTCAAATATAAATGACTAATATTATGATTTCTATGATTATTACTTCTGATAATACTTAATATTAAAAGTATCAATAACTAATAGTTATTTTTATGCATTTTCCACAAGGACTAGAGCATAAAATTGAACAAATAACATTCTAGTCATAATGTAGATACTAGTAAAGTGTGTCCAACACTATTTTGTGATAATGTATAATATGTATTGGTTATTTGATCTTAAAATAACTGTTTTGAATTAAAGATGGTTACTTTAGTTCTCTTTGAAAATTTGGTAGTGCAAATTTCAAATAGTTTGGTTAGCCATTCTTGAGCCAAATCTTGCTCAGTTTGCATGGTGCATTATTTTCCAAGGTCTTCTTGTTGGTTTCAAATTGACCCATATTAGAATTAAGGATCCTAGATGTCCTTTTTGTGGCCACCAAGAAACACTTAAGTATTTCATTTGGTTTTGGCTTAAGGATATAGTAGCTTGGACTTGGATTCATGATTTCTTCGAGCTTTTTCGGCCTAAACTTTTTTCTTTGCATATAGTTTATTTAAGGGATTGGCCTAGAATCTCTTCCAAATTTACTCAAATATGGCATTCTTTCAAGGTGGAAATTATTTTCAGCATATGGAAGGACAAAAATTCAAATTCTTTATTTTTTTGACACATTGTTGATTCCATTCATTCATTTTATCCTAAAGCCATGATTTGTTCTAATGTTCTCAGGCAAATATGGGTGCAAGGTAACAAAGTTGCACTTGAGGTTGCACATTTGTAGGTTTTTTTGGACCATTGGGGCATGTCCCTTGCACTATTACAAGAGTCCTCCCGACTCTTCCTTCTAGCAGATGCTAGTCTCCACCTCATGCGCATCATAGGGGGTGTTGTCATTCTACTTGTAGAAATCAAGATGCTCATTGTCAAGCCTCTCATCCTCCTAGAAGAAGAGGATGTGATTAGCATGGGTGGCCTTAACCTTCTTGCCACCACTCTACTTCTCCCCAAGCCTTTGGTCATGGGTTTGCAGGCTGGCTTAGGTCTAACAAGTTTCCTAGCCGGTTCTTTCCATTTCTCTTGTTCATGACAATCAACCTGCAAATAACAAAAAATGAATGGTTAGGATCCTCTTAGACACCCCAGACCCTACTGATTTATGGGGCAAACTGAATGACCAGGACCCTCCTCCTCCCCCTAGTGATATAGGTCTTACTACGTAGTAGCCTCTTGCATTTTTTCTTTCCGATCTTTGGCCTTATTTGGACTTAGGGATGTGACTTTTTCATCCCACCCTTTTTTGTGAATATGTGTAATATTGTTTCATAATTTTAAATGAGAGACATTTATTCACAAAAAATCACCTACATTGAAAGGGAATACGTTCATAATCCACAATTTGACTCCATGAATGATCAGCAACTTGCAAAACAACCTCTGCTAGGAGAGGCTTAGACAAATCCAACTCCACAAGAATATGAGTATACGTGGTATGAGAGAACAAAGTAGTGACTTGATCCACCATAATAAAACTTCCTAGAGAGGTACCAATGAATATAACAAGATTTACATAAAAAATGCAGAGGAATATTCAGGAGGTGAATCCAAACTGGTAGCTGATTGAAGGATTTAGTAAGGGGATTAAAAGAGGAATCCCATGGCTTGAGAAGGAATGTGAAACATTTTTATATACTCTTGAGATATGTACCTTTTATACAAATTATTTGTAGTAAAATTAAGTGATTAGAATGGCTTATTTTTATGTAGAAATAAAAATTTCAGATATAAATGACTAATATTGTGAGTTTCTATGATTATTACTTGTGATAATACTTAATATTAAAAGTATTAATAACTAGTAGTTAATTTTATGTGTTTTCCACAAGGACTAGAGAATAAATTTGCACAAATAACATTCTAGTCATAATGTAGATACTAGTAAACTGTGTCCAACACTATTTTGTGATCATGTATAATATGTTGTAGTGCCCCTTCATTTTCACCTTGGTTGTGCAGGTGTTCTGACTAAGGAATCAGAAGATAAAGAGGGAACATGAGCTTCAGTAAGTAAAATACATATTGTTATGTTAATATTACAATCATATGATGCAGTAGTATGTTGTTAGGATAAATGGAAAGGATGACATCGTACCATTAAATGCATGGACATACGGGAATGAGATACGAATGTCAGAGTTCCTTTCCTAGTGCTTCGGCTATTATGTGTACTATAATGGGTATGTTTGAGTGAACAGGTATTAGGCATCGACTCCACCTAAATCAACAAGTCTGAGCATGCCTTAACCAATGGAGATTGTTGAACAGAGATAATGTAAGGTTTTCTCTTAGCTTGTCATCATCCTTGAAGAGGATGAGTTTTTGGTCCTGCGTCCTGTCTGTATGGTCGTGTTGTGAGTCTTTGATGTGCGATTCTAGTTATCGTCAGGTTACACCTGGTATGCAGTCTGTTAGGTTATTGCTATGCGGTTAATTGTTTTATTAAAAAGAGTTATTGGTTTTCTTTTAACAAATAAATAATATTTATTGGTGGAAAATAAATAAAATATTATTATTATTATGAGGATTTAATTATTAATATATTATGAAAATAAATTTGTAATTTATAAACATTTTGCGAATAAATTTTATGGCATGTGTGTGTTGTCAAAGATTCTATCTTTTATCATAATCTTTTAATCACGTCATTTATGGGTCATTTTCATCAAAAATAGTATATATTATAATGATTATGGTTGTTTTGTTAAAGATAATAATTGAGGTGTTGAGAGAGAGTGGACATTGTGATCATGGAGCAGTTATTTTTCCATTAAGTGATTTTATTTACTATTGGGGGGGGATAGTTAACATACCTGCAAGCATAAACATGGGAGAATGGACCACTACAAGGGGTTTTTTTTTGGGAGGAATATCCTCTATCCTAGAAGGGGATTCAGCAAATCTATTAGAGGGAGAGTCTAAAATTTTGTATACAGGAGAGGATGTCTCTTTGGGGTTCAATCAAATAGTGGGTGTGTCATCTCTATAGGAAGAGCACCACCAATGTTGGTGAGATCTAAACTTTTGAAAGTTTCTGTTGCTTTATATTTTGTTTCCACTTTGTGTATATATAATTTTAAGGAAAAGCAAGATTTGGTAAAAACAACACATAAATCCTAGTATGCATTTTATTAGATAAGGTCCTTGATTTTTGTTTCAATTGATGGGATTCTAGCTTAAATAAATTGTGTAGTTTTCTGATTGTTAAACCTTGTGTTTTTAGCAACTGATTTGGGATTGTCTCTGAGCTTGTTCTATGTTGTCTTTCAAAACAAACTTCTAGTAGCACAAAAGCACAGATGGAAAATGCATTCACAGGCTAGCCTTGCTCTTCAAATGCTGCTTGAAGTCCATAATATCACCTTGCCTTTTAGTGATAGGCTTATTTTCACACACACATATTTCTTTGGCAACCTGGTTTAAGAGCTGTAACTCATAGCTAACCAGAACAAGTTCCCCGTCCCACTCATTCATTGCTTCAGCAAGTAAATCAATAGTTTCAATGTCAAGATGGTTAGTCGATTCATCCAACAAGCAGATGAGGTAGCCCCCAAGCAAGCCATGCAAAAATCACACAAATTTTTTGTCCATTAGATAAGTTCTTCATGGGTATAATCGGGATGCTGCCTGTGAGTCCAAATTTTTCCAATTGTTGCACGCATCTTCTCTTCCTCAATACCATTATATTCATTCTTTTTGTTCTAATTGATTTTATAGGTTATATATTACATTTTCTTCCCTGCATGGCACCTAATATACAATTCCACTGCTGCTAGCTTTGCATGCGTCTCGTTCTGGGCTGCTTTGAAAGTTAGATTGGCTGAGGTTCACCATTTAGGGCTTGTGTCTCTTAGAAAACAATCGCTCCTCTCTCGCCATAAGTTGCACCTCATTTGACGATGTGTGGTTTGGGTATCATAATGTTTTATAGGCCACGTCATATCATATGCTTGTACCTTAGTTTTGGTATGGAAAAGCTTGCGTCATGATAGTTTTTTTTTACAAAGGCTGCCTTTTTTCTCTATAGCATCGTTGTTCTCTTTGTACATATTCTAATCTTGCATCTATTTCATCCTTTTAATTGCAAAATAATCATCACGGTTGATATGTCTTCAGAAAGCACTTCTTTCCCTTGTGCTAATCTATTAGAGTGAGATTTACCCAAATATAGAAAACTGAATCTTATTAGAATTCTTTCAAATTTTATCATGTTTTAGAGGCCTAAGATCTCCTTCTTAACCGCCTATTTAATCGGTTCCTTAAAAGGCAATGGGACCGTATAATTCTATCTTGTTTATGTAAGCAATAAAACTTCTTTAGTGTTTTGTTGGATGTTGTCATAAATAGCGATGCTATTCCATTTAGGTATTAGTATAATTGCAATCCATTGGTATAGGAATTCCTAATTTTTAAATGATTTCATTTTGCCTCAAATGGCCATAAAATTATATGTATATTTATTCAGCTACATCTACTCGGCGTCTATTATAGTATGAATTAACTTGCCATTAATTCTTCTCTCATGGCGTTAGATCTTCTTTATAATTTTATGTTTAGTTTAGTCATTTAAAGGCGACAGTAATTTTTGCCACCTTAATTTTTGCCTCCATGTCCCCAATGCTTAATCATTGAATCTTCAAAAAGATTCTATTTGCGTAAATACCATCTTTTCCCATCCATTCTATCGGTAATGATATTAGGTCTGTATTTCATGGTGCGCAACAACATCTGTATATATGGGACCTTACCTAATATAAGTTTTAGAACCCTTTAGTACTAAAAACATATGGATGAATCATATTAGAAACTACTTTATTTAGGTCCTTTTATCAACCTCTTTTTCCTGATAGGTAGCTTCTCCTTTCAAAAAAAATGTACTCTTCTATAAAATGTTTACGGAATCATTGCTGGATTTTTTTAAAAAAGTGATTATTAATTGTTAGATGGATGTGTGATTTCTATATGATTTAGGCTCCAAACTTAGCAATACTATAATGATTAGTTTTATCTAAAGGGAAAGTATTTGATTTATGTTAGTTCTGAAAATGTTTAGAATTGTTAGTGTTTATTTTTTATTATGTATTGCATATAAGAAGGTAAACAATTTATATTAGGAGTTGTATCTTTTTATAACTACTCGAACTTGTCACGGCCTTTATCATAAGTTAGCACATGAATAATCTATGATAAATTTAGTTAGATTTAATATTATATTAGTATTATTCTAAATGGCAATATTTTCAAACTTGATTCTATGAAGGAAACAATACTTGTAGTTTTTGGGTTAATTGATGAGATGGTTATGTAGAGTTACTCTTTCTAGAAGGATGAGGAGGTGTTGTAAAAATCTACGATCTTGGTCATTCTATCATGGATTAGTATTGGTATTAATATGATTGAGTTGTCAATATTAAAGATTGTGTTATGATTGCCTAATAGAATTAGTTTAAGATAGTACTATTCATGGTATTAGACGTAAAATGATTTGGAGATCGATATAATGAACTATAAATTATGTTATTGTTTTAGATTGGATGGGTATATGATTATGTCTAGTTAGAGATAAAGGTTGTATAGATTAACTCGTATTTATGATCATGTAAAATATCAATATTATAGGTCTATTCATATGAAAGCCATTTTGATAGTTGGATGAAAGTGTATTTATTAGTTAGTTAGTAATTATGTAAAATGTTTTAGTTACTTGTGATGTTCATTAGGAGTTGTAATGGGGTCATGTGGCTCATTATGATTAGTTGTCAAGGCATAGTGTCCCAGAGGCATAGGATGTTATGTCCTGATTCATGTTTATGCCATTATGACGTGGTAGTTGAATTATTGATGAAGGATCTTAGTTTGGTTATTAGATGATGATGTACCTTTGAGAGTAAATGTCGAAGTGAGACTTTGTGTTACAATGGTGTCAAGTGTCTATGTTTTTTATTCCAGAGGCCAAGAGGGGTAGTCGTGTGTATGACTCTAGTGATTATGTTAAGAAGTATTGGTTGTATGTAATGATTACTTTCCTTGTTTATGGTTCATGTGTTGTGACGACTGAGCAAGATGACCCATGCCTTGCTCAGTGTACCTATTCTTGTGGTTTTGAATTCATGTTGATGTCATTTTCGTGATGTGGTGGTAGAGTCCTTCTTGAATGTTGGGGTTCATTATTGTTTTGAGCATGGAATAAAATATTGTGTTGGTTTATGTAATTAGTTGAAATTTTGGAGCAAGAGGACCCATGCCTTGCTCTGGATACATTTTGTTTATGGTTAAGATTTTTGGAGCAAGAGGACCCATGCCTTGCTCTAGATACTTTTTGTTGAGATTTGTATGCAAGAAGGTAAATGCCTTGCATGGTATATGGATACTTGTCGTTAGGTCTTTCTTGATGAATAGGGTCTTCTAGATGCAGGTGGGAAAGTGGCTTCCAATGTGGGGCCAGTGCCCAAAGTGGCTGCTAGGATAACCCATTGGAAGTTGTTAATCTAGTGATAACTTAATAATAAATTTGGAGGGTTGGGGGGGGCTTTCACTTTAATCAAGATAAAGTATGCCTCACTCATGGCTCAAGTGCTTATTTAGGCTTGAGATGAGATGAGAAGGCCGTGGTTGGCAAGATCAACTTCCTTTTCCTCACGAAAGGAATGTTGGTTCCGCATGTGTCACCATATGGGGCTGGTGCCTAGAAAGAGACTGCCAGGATAACCATAGATGGGGGCCGGTTTCTAGAGAGAGATAGCCTGGATAACCCATGCTAGGACCATGAGATGACACTCTTCCCTACTATAGCCTAGCATTCCCTCTTTGTTGTTCTTTCTTTATGTTGTGTGGCTACCTCTGGAAGTTCTGTTATGTGTGGAAGTGATGTTTATGTTGCTTGTGATGTCTTGTTAACCAATGTTGTATTTGAGTCGCGTGTAGTCCTTGCACCTGTTAGTCTTCTGTCTTCTTGTCCGTTGTTGCTATGGAACCTTATGTTATCTCCTAGCATGGGGGGTGGACCTTAGGGTTCCACATCGTTGGGTGGTTGTGTTATTTCCTCCATTAGTTTTCCCTTGCTACTGTTCATGTGTGAGATGCAGATTCCAGATTATGTACCAGATTGAGGAGACAATTATTTATGGTCATATGCTAGTCTTGTGTATCAGTTATATCATATTGTTTGTATTCCAATGTAATCAGGAAAGTGATAATGTTATGATGTAATGATGTACCCTCTTGTAAAGAATTTGTATATGTACTTGTAGTTCTAATTATATGATCTTGTTGATTACTTATCTGATGTTATAACATGGAAATGTTTGTGTACATTTACGTGATCCAATAGTTTAGAATTGAACTTTTGATGTTAGTTAATTCATGATGTTGTGGGATCCTATTTATGGTTTGGTAAGTAATGCAGCCGTGGAACCTTAGAGGACAAGTTAGTTTAATGATATGTATTGATATGTTTGACATTACTTGGTTATTCCTATCTTCTTGAAAAAAAAATTGTCCTATTTATTAGCATAGTTGTGTTGTCCTCTGGGGTTTCCTAGTGGGGCGTTACATATGTATTGGTTATTTGATCTTAAAATAACTATTTGAACCAAAGATGGTTTATTTAGTCCTCTTTGAAAATTTGGTAGTGCAAATTTCATATAGTTTGGTTAGCCATTCTTGAGCCAAATCTTGCTCACTTTGCATGGTGCATTTTTTCCAAGGTCTTCTTATTGGTTCCAAATTGACCCATATTGGAATTAAGGATCCTAGATGTCCTTTTTGTGGCCACCAAGAAACACTTAAGTATTTCTTTTGGTTTTGTCTTAAGGATATAGTAGCTTGGACTTGGATTCATGATTTCTTCAAGCCTTTTCGGCCTAAACTTTTTTCTTGGCATATAGTTTATTTGAGGGATTGGCCTAGAATCTCTTCCAAATTTACTCAAATACGGCATTCTTTCAAGGTGGAAATTATTTTTAGCATATGGAAGGACAAAAATTCAAATGCTTTATTTTAGGGCACATTGTTGATTCTAGACATTCATTTTATTCTAAAGCCATGATTTGTCAAGCCTCTCATCCTCCCAGAAGAAGAGGATGTGATTAGTATGGGTGGCCTTAACCTTCTCACCACCACTCTACTTCTCCCCAAGCCTTTGGTCATGGGTTTGCTGGTTGGCTTGGCTCTAACAAGTTTCCTAGCTGGTTCTTTCCATTTCTCCTGTTCATGACAATCAACCTGAAAATAACAAAAAATGAATGGTTAGGAGCCTCTTATAGACACCCCAGACCCTACTGATTTATGGGGCAAACTGAATGACCAAGACCCTCCTCCCCCTAGTGATATAGGTCTTACTACATAGTAGCCTCTTGCATTTTTTCTTTCTAATCTTTGGCCTTATTTGGACTTAGTGGTGTGACTTTTTCATCCCACCCTTTTTTGTGAATATGTGTAATATTGTTTCATAATTTTAAATGAGATAGACATTTATTCATAAAAATAATGTATATATTATACAAATTATTTAATTAAAAACTAAATAACTAAAATGATAAGAAAAATAATTTACTTAATTAATATTTTTTTTTAACATTGAAAAAAAATTAAAAATACAAAATATTAGATTATTTTCTTCTAATTTTTTTTTAATTAATTGTTTGATTTCCCATATTATTATATAAAACAAATGTAACTCAATGTTAAATGAAAAACTAGAATAAACAAGTGCCACGTAGTGGCTAGTACCTGCCTTTACAATATTGCAATAATAAAACTTGTCTTGTAATTAGAAAATAATGTAAGTTTAGAACAAGTCTAATTGCATTAAAGAAGCCTAAATCTTGTTATTTATTAGTTAAGTTGTTTAAAATATTATTTAATTAAATCACTATATAAGTATATTTATGTTTATACATATATTAGGAAATGTTTTTAAAATGATGTTTAAATGGTGTAGTTAAATTCATTAATTGGTATTTAACCGAAATGAGAAATTGTTACAATGGAAGTGAATATTGAAATGGAGATAAGATGGTGTATTGTATGTTATCTAGAAAAATTAGGAGTTTGTTTAAGTTAATTGTGGAACTAATTAAAAATTACATCATTAAAATAATAATAATAGTGCAGAGACATTCAAGGAAGATGGGGGAGAATAAAGCCCTCATTCAATTAGCCAATAGAGTTGTATCTCCTAAATCCAAATCAAATTGTAGATAGAAAATTATTTAATATTTTTGTTTAAAAAATTTGCATTTTTAGAAAAAAATTATATAAACTTATCTAAGAAAAAAATGCTCTTGATTAACTTGTTTAAGAAAACTTGATTACAATTTAATAAGTTATGAACACAATAGTATGTGAAATAAAATTTACAAAATCAATTTCATCGCTAGTTATGTGATTTTGATCACAAAACTGAAACTAATATTTTATTGGTATTTAAAATATTAATATTAAATTTAATATACATATAAAATATATAAAAATTAAATAATCGTATTAATATTAATATAGAGATTATATTAGTGGGTGGAAGGGTGGGCGCCACTTCACACTAGGGTGAAGTGGCCGACTAGGCAGGGGTGAGATGAGTTGGAAGCCTAGTCAGCAATGATTGATCATGTTCGAGAAGTGTCAGAAGCTTGTTTTTAAGGGAATGTCCCACACTCATTCCCTAGTAAGGAGCAATTTTTTTTGAGGTAGAGAAAAGATAGGTTTCACATATTCAAATTGTTGGTGCAGTTAAGGAGAAGGATGGATGAAATGACATTCTCAATCATTTTCAGTGGCTTGGCCAATCCTTAGAGCCCTCAGCTCAGGCAAGCAGGAGAGAGATTAGCTAGCTGAAGGCGATGAGATCACCACACATATCCTTCTAATTATAAAGGCCAAAATAAGTTGGCTTAAGTACTCTTCGATATAGGGGTGGATTGCTTCATTGGGAATCTTGAGTGCATGTTAATGGCACACACTCCTTATCTTGTCTTCCATCTACCAAGAGATTGCTTGGCCTGCGGAGGTATGGGGTCTCCCATTTGCCTTATTAGCAATGTTAGGAAGATGGCGTTCTTTGGTAGAATCACGGAACAACATCTATAGAGGGTGCTTCTATGGAATGACACCTTTATGATTGGGGCCTACAAGCTAATTTTGGGGAAGGCATTTGTAGAAAATGGAGAATGATACAGAGTAGACTCTGATATCGCCTCACATTTTGTGGCATCTCTGCTCAATTTGATGGTGCCTAAGGAAGAGATTTGTATTCTTGTCTAGAGAATGTTTAAGCTAGAGCTGTTAAGAGGGTTGGATGGAGTGCTGGAAGCTGTAAAGCTTGGTGTAGGGATTCCGAGGCTACAAACCTGAATGAAATTGGGCAACCTGGGGAGGTGGTGAGATATTTCCCATTCATCCTAGACTTTTACTGGCAAAGGTATGATTTCTCACAGAGCCAAAGCTCGTAAAGGTCAGGAATTCCTAAGGAAAATGCTGTCAATAATAGTGGTCGAGGGTTTCAAATGGATTTTCAAATTTAGGGATTACCTCTTTGAGTAGGGTGAGGCATGACGGCCATCTTGGTATGTCTTTCAGCACATGTTTATATTTCTATGTAGTTTGGTTGTAAGGTTCGGGGGTTAGGTTCCCAATGTAGTTTGGTTTGGGGTCGGGGATGTTCTGCAATGGTTATGGCCCTGTGTGGCATTTTGGTAATAGGTCCTGCATGGCCATTTTGAGTTAGTCTCAGTCTAGGTAGTAGAATACTATTTTGAATCAGTTCTTGGGGCATATGCAATGTAATCCTCTATGTTTGATATTTCAATATAATACAATCTATCTTACCAACCAAAAAATATATAGAGATTATATTAAATTAAATAAACATATTTAATTATTTATTTAGTAGCTTTAGGTTGGAGTACTGTAATAATAGTATTTGTTTTCTAATGAAAATGCTTATGAAATAATTTAATAACAAGTGTCACATAGTGGCGAGTACCTGCCTTGTAGTGTTGTAATTATAGTATGTGTTTTAGTTGTAATATAGACAAATTGCATTCATATTAGCTAAATTAACTAGTTGAATACAAGATCTTGGAAATAATGAAATTACATTCTAATTACCTAAATTAACTAGTTGAACATAAGATATTGGAAAACTTAATTACAATGACAATGACAATGCATTGTAGAATGTATTGTTCCTCATTCTAACATGTGTTGTACTAGGAAGGTATTGAAAGCATGAAACATGACACTTGATTAAGCAATGGAAATAAAATTAAATGATTTTTAAATAGTTTTAATATAAAATAATATAATTCTTAAGCAAATAATTATATTTTGGGCTTTATGATGCATATTATATACAAAACAGGTAGCATCAAATTTGAGATAAATGCATTTGTGAATGGCCTAGGTATTCAAAGCATGAAACATGACAGTTGATTAAGCAATTGTAATAAAATAAAATGATTTTTAAATAATTTTAATATAAAATAATATAATTCTTAAGAAAATAATTGTATTTTGGGCTTTATGATGCATATTATATACAAAACAGGTAGCATTAAATTTGAGATAAATGCAATTGTGAATGGACTTTACTAGCGAGGATTTTCTTGCACCCCCATTTCCATAAATAGCAACAATGAGGACATTCTCATCAGAATCTGAATAGAGCATTTTTATAACTTTACTCATATCTTCTTCCATATCGATGAAGATTGACTTTGAATTTCTGAGTGGTTCATTTCTGGTGAGGACATTCTCATCAGAATCTGTAATGAGCATTTTTATAACTTTACTAATATGTTCTTCCATATCGATGAAGATTGTCTTTGAATTTCTAAGTGGTTCATTTATGATCTCCTAGGTTGTTGTATTTGAGGGGTCTTCTTCTAAGGGCTGGGGCAGAGCTTCATTGACTAATGTTGACTTTTGTTCTAATGTCTTGAAAATATCCTAGACTATAAGCTTGACTAGTTATGCTTCAAATCTAAAAGAGAAATGAGTTTACAAAATAAGATATTGCCCAGTTTTTGTGTAATAATTATTACTGTATGTTTGTTGTAGCAACAAATAGAGATCTTAGCCTAGTAACTACTTGATTTGCTTTGTTATCCAACGAACTTGCACTGAGAGATTTATGAGACCTATAAATCTATAATATTGGTCACATTATACATCTATTACATGCATAGGACCTCAGTGAATGAGAGTGAAAAACTAATAGAAACTAAGATTAAAAGCATTCTATAAATTACATTTGACTGACCTAAGGGAGCAATCACTACCATCTTAAAAGAAAAATATACTAGTTTTTTTAAGAGAAAACAACAACAAAATATCCTTTAGCAAATTAGCCTGCAGAAGTTGATCTGGCTGCATCTTCTCCTTTTTTCGATTTAGATTATTTTTGTGTCCTCCAACTAGTTGTCTTTGGTGCCACATTTGTAGAAGCCCGCACAAAAAGAAATTACTGTAATCATACACAAGAGGTACATCAGCCTCCTTCCTGATCGCAACACCATTGTTTGGTTTTGCCGAAACCTTTGGAAGACCCCTCCCAAAATTACATTTGACTGACGCACTCACTGTTGATGTTTTTAGCGTCAGTCGGATCCTTCTACAGGCCGACCAATTAACATTGTAATAAGGCTGACTGCTTGTGAAAGGGTGTGTCCCTCACATATACATATATATATACAAGGTCATTGCTCTCTCAATCAAACACATTAAAATTACATGCTTAATTCAGAGGCAGAGCAGATTTCTAAGGCAGAGCAGACTTCTAAAGCAGAGCAGATTTCTAAGGAGCAGATCAAGTTATTTCAAGATCAAATCAAATTTATCAAGTGTGGACTTATTCAATGTGCTTCAAGAAGTGAAGTCATACCTGTAGGCCTTGGATTTGGCCATTGTAAAGCAGATTGTTGTTCTTATCATTCAATATATAAGAGATATATTGTTGCTGGGTTTTTCCCCTCAAGTTGGAGGGTTTTCCTAGGGTATCTTGTTGTGTTCATTGTTCATTGTGTTGCATTTTCTGATTGTTTAAATCTGATTATAAAATCAACATGCTATCAGAGTGGGTTTGAAGAAGATCGTGATCAGATTTGTCATTGCAGCAATACTCTCTATTGTTCTTTATATCTCTTGTCTATCCCTATTTTAGTCAAGATGGTGAATGGTCTTAAAATTGAGGATAGACTTGAAGGAGCATCCAACTTCACAACCTGGAGGTTTAGAATCATGCTCACCTTGGAAGAAAATGACTTGGCCGAGTTTGTGAAAACTAAAGTTGCCGAACCTTCGGAGGAAGAAGAGAAGTTGCAGTGGAAAAGGAAAGACATCAAGGCGAAGAAGATATTGGTTGACTCCATTAAAGTTCATATTGTTCTGATCGTCTCCAAGTTCAAGACAGCAAGGGACATGTTAAAAACCTTGGAGGAGATGTACGAAATCAACAACACCAGCCGGGCTCTTGCACTGAAGCAACAACTACATCATGTGAAAATGTCGAAAGGAGAAATGTTTATTTCTTACTTCATGAAGATTTCAGAATTGAGAAATCAGCTCTCTTCAATTAATCATGGTGGCGATGGACCTGTTTTCTTCATGGCTTCTCCTTATTTTGGTTATCTCGACTCGTACAGAGGAGATGGAGTTTGTTGTGGGAGTTTATGAAGTTGTAACCTCTGTCATCATCGTGTCTAATTGGTGTGTTGACGAGAACAGCCACAAGCCTAGCTCATTGGTGTACCAACAACTCAATAAAGAGATAAGTATTTCTCCTTGTTGTTTGTGCCCTTGAAATCACTCTTATCTAGGCTAGAGATCTAAAATGTTGATGGTGATTAGTTGGTCACATCAATGTCATTCTCTAATGCATGAATTGTGATAGAGCCTTGACTCTTTGAGAGGGTTGGTTCTACATGCTAAATGCATTTAAGAAATTTGTAGTTCTTCAAATTGTCTTTTGTTGTGCTGAGTTTAGCACTCTCAAAAGAAAACATGGAAGAAAGAGTTATATATCAGATTTCAATAAAGATAAGTTTCTTTATCCCTTCATTTTTTATCTTTTGATATTTGCTACATATTTCACTTATAGGTTGATTTCATTATTCGTGTTTTAATATTGTTCATAAATTCTTATGTATTCATCCTATAACTTGAGGTAGTAAACCGTGTATGATTCTAGCCTTGATATTTCTTTGGATAGTTACAAACTGTTAGTAATCTCTCTCTAAAATGCTCCCAAGATCGATCGAGGAGCATGAAAGTAATGAGAGATTGCACTAGGAGGAAGAGCTTCAGGCATCTTGTGAGAAAGTTATGCTGACCAAAGAAATGATCAAGCATGGAGTCACAACTTGCAGCTATAGGACTGAGTTAGTGGCTAGAGGGAGTTCACTTTCAGAAGTCTTCTTTGCAATCTCTAAGGTAGGGGTCAAGAGGGAGTTCTATGACTCACTGAGAAGAAGTGAAGGTTGCAGCATTGCAAAGTTGATGATAAATGTCCTTGGAAGACCTCTTTGAATGCTGAGAATAGAATTGCACAAGATAATCTATCTGGATTTGATTGATAGCTCTGCAAACCTATTCAAAATAGAGTGATCTAGGTTGGGGTCGAGGAGGACAATCCTGAACTCTCTACAATATCAGAGATGTGCTCTGGAAAATTTTCTCTAAGGCAAGCATTGCAACCAATCTTGGACAAAGAGGTCATAAGGTTGATGCAAGCACTAAAAGAGTCAGAGGATGCCTACTAAACCTGAAGAAGATGGTAATCTAGTTGATCTTGGTTCCTTATGGAGATTTATTTCTTACTGGAAAGGATCACCTCATTATCAAATGTAAGGAGTTAGCTTCTGAATTGGAAATGAAGGATCTTGGTTACTTGCACTACTTCCTTGGTTCAGAAGTATGGCAGAAGCTTGATGAGATCATTCTAAGTCAAGGGAAGTATACCATTGATATTCTAAAGAGATTTGGTATAATGGATTGCAAATCCATGTCTACACCTATGGAAACTAATTTTTAGAATTTAAAAGAGGTTGCAGCCAATTCAGATCTGGTGAATCCTACTATGTACAGGTAGTTGATTGGATCATTGATGTATCTAGTCAATACTAGACCAAATATTTGCTATATAGTGAGTGCACTTAGTCAGTTCATATGTGAACCAAGACAAGTACATCTAGTTGTAGTGAAGCATATCCTAAGATACTTGCATGGCATAGTTGGGTATGGCTTGAGATATTCTTCTGGGTAGACTTGAAGCTGCATGGATATACTGATTCTGATTGGACAGGGTGTGTCACTGATTAGAAGAGCACCTCTGGATGTTGCTTCAGTTTGGGGTCCACTATGATATCCTGGTGTAGCAAGAAGCAGTCTTTAGTGGCACTAAGCTCAGCAGAGACTGAGTATATTGTAGCTTGTGTGGTAGCTCAAGAAGCAGTGTGGCTTCGGAAGCTTCTTAAAAGATTGTTTGGACAATCATTGGAGCCGACTATCATTCATTATGGTAACCTAAGCTGTGTGAAGCTTTCTATCAATCTAGTGTTTCATGACAGAACTAAAAATGTGGAGATCAAATTCCACTATTTCAGAGATATGGTAGTACATCAGCATTGATGAGTAGATGGTAGGCATTCTCACCAAGCCTCTTGCCAAAGTAAAGTTTGTGCATTTTCGAGACAAGCTTGGAGTTGTGGAGAATGAAGCCCTTGCTAAGAGGGAGTATCAGTATCAGTGACTTCTTGAGATGTACTTTAATGCATTTCTCTCTATGAGAGAGATTTGAGGTGCAAGCCCTTGTTAATGCATTTCTCTTTGTGAGAGGGATTTGAGGTGCAAGCCCTTGATAATGAGTTCTTCTCTGTGAGAGAAGTTTGAGGTGAAATCCCTTGATAACAAGTTCTTCTCTGTGAGAGAAGTTCGAGGTGAAATCCCTTGATAACGAGTTCTTCTCTGTGAGAGAAGTTCGAGGTGAAATCCCTTGATAACGAGTTCTTCTCTGTGAGAGAAGTTCGAGGTGAGATCCCTTGATAACGAGTTCTTCTTTGTGAGAGAAGTTCGAGGTGAAATCCCTTGATAACGAGTTCTTCTCTATGAGAGAAGTTCGAGGTGAAATCCCTTGATAACGAGTTCTTCCCTGTGAGAGAAGTTTGAGGTGAAATCCCTTGATAACGAGTTCTTCTCTGTGAGAGAAGTTTGAGGTGAAATCCCTTGATAATGAGTTCTTCTCTGTGAGAGAAGTTCGAGGTGAAATCCCTTGATTCCACCCTCTGGGAAAGCCATAGTGAATGTCATCCATTGTGGTTGACATCACGATGAGGTGATATGTCTCATATAGCTGAAAGTATCCTCCCTAGCTAAGAGGGAGTGTTGATGTTTTTAGCGTCAGTCGGATCCTTCTACAGGCTGACCAATTAACATTGTAATAAGGCTGACTACTTGTGAAAGGGTGTGTCCCTCACATATACATATATATATACAAGGTCATTGCTCTCTCAATCAAACACATTAAAATTACATGCTTAATTTAGAGGCAGAGCAGATTTCTAAGGAGCAGATCAAGTTATTTCAAGATCAAATCAGATTTATCAAGTGTGGACTTATTCAATGTGCTTCAAGAAGTGAAGCCATACCTGTAGGCCTTGGATTTGGCCATTGTAAAGCAGATTGTTGTTCTTATCATTCAATATATAAGAGATATATTGTTGCTGGGTTTTTCCCCTCAAGTTGGAGGGTTTTCCCAGGGTATCTTGTTGTGTTCATTGTTCATTGTGTTGCATTTTCTGATTGTTTAAATCTGATTATAAAATCAACACTCACTACCATCTTAAAAGAAAAATATACTAGTTTTTTTAAGAGTAAACAACAAAATATCCATTAGAAAATTACCCTGCAGAAGTTGATCTCACTGCATCTCCTCCTTTTTTTTGATTTAGGTTGTTTTGGTGTCCACGAGATAGCTATCTTTGGTGCCACAATTGCAGAATACTACACAAAAATAAATTATTCTAAACATACACAGGAGGTTCTTGTCTATTTCAGAGTTAGCATATTATAAGAGATTATGCCTTTGTCTCCATGAATTTATTACCATTGAGTTTCAATAGAAAGCAAACTACCATAGCCTAAAAGTAGAGAAACACATAAGAGATCATATTCAAAAATAGGTTAATTTGAATGCAATAATTTCTAACAAATAATAATCTATCTACTATAAAACAAATTATTGGACTTGATGAATCCAATTCAATACTTTTCCACATGCCAATGTATGCAGGAGATGAGTACCTCCTTTCTTCAAGTTATGGTCCCCGTTGAGCTATTTAGTTCTTCTTTTGAGGCTTGTTTCTTGTCCTCGAGCTCCTGTCTAGTTGACACTATTTTATCTGTTATAGGATTAATTAATGTACTCAAGGAAATAATTTTTTTCCTCTTGGTTGCAGCCACATCAACCTCCTTCTTGATCACAACACCGTTGTTTGGTTTTGTTGAAACCTTTGGAAGACCCCTCACAAAATTATATTTGAGTGATCTAGGGGAGTAGTCACTACCATCTTAAAAAATACTAGGTTTTTTTAGAGTAAACAACAACAAAATATCCTTTAGAAAATTACCTTATAGAAGTTGATCTGGATGCATGTCCTCCTTTTTTCGATTTAGGTTGTTTTTGTGTCCTCGAGCTAGTTGTCTTTGGTGCCACATTTGCAGAAGCCTGCACAAAAAGAAATTACTCTAATCATACAAAGGAGATCCTCATTTGTTTCAGAGTCAACATATTATAAGAGATTATGCCTTTGTCTCCATGAATTTGTTACCATTGAGTTTCAATAGAAAGCATACTAGCATAGCCTCAAAGTAGAGAAACACATAAGAGATAATATTCAAAAATAGGTTAATTTGAATGCAATAATTTAAAACCAATAATAATCTATCTACTATAAAACAAATTATTGGACTTGATGAATACAGTTCAATATTTTTCCACGTGCCAGTGTATGCAAGAGACGAGTACCTCTTTTTTTGAAGTTATGGTCATCGTTGAGCTATTTAATTCTTCTTTTGAGGCTTGTTTCTTGTCCTCAAGCTCCTTTCTAGTGGACACTCTTTTATCTGCTGTAGGATTAATTAATCTACTCAAGGAAACAGATTTTTCCTCTTGGTCGCAGCCACATCAGCCTCCTTCCTAATCACAACACCGCTATTTGGTTTTGCTGAAACCTTTGGAAGACCCCTCACAAAATTACATTTGACTGATCTAGGGGAGCACTCACTACCATCTTGCAAAAAATATATACTAGTTTTTTTAGAGTAAACAATAACAAAATATCATTTAGCAAATTACCCTGTAGAAGTTGATCTGGTTGCATCTCCTCCTTTTTTTATTCAAGTTGTTTTTGTGTCCTCGAGATAGCTATCTTTGGTGCCACATTTGCAGAAGCCTACACAAAAAGAAATTACATTAATCATACGGAGGAGGTCCTCGTTTGTTTCAAAGTCAACGTATTATAAGAGATTATGCCTTTGTCTCCATGAATTTATTACCATTGAGTTGCAATAGAAAGCAGACTACTATAGCCTCAAAGTAGAGAAACACATAAGAGATCATATTAAAAAATAGGTTAATTTGAATGCAACAATTTCAAGCCAATAATAATATGTCTACTATAAAACAAATTATTGGACTTGATGAATCCAATTCAACATTTTTCCATGTGCAAATGTATGCAGGAGATGAGTACCTCTTTTCTTGAAGTTATGGTCATCGTTGAGCTATTTAGTTTTTTTGATGCTTGTTTCTTGTCCTCGAGCTCCTGTCTAGTTGACACTCTTTTATTTGTTGTAGGATTTAAAGTACTCAAGGAAACAATTTTTTTCCTCTTGGTTGTTCACCGATCTTCCGAAGGCCAAATGCCAATAAATTTGGTGATGATTGCTTTCCCTTCTAGTTATGTAATGGCTAGGTTGACCAAATCTCTGGGATATGAATGCCTAGAATTTCATATGAAACGCTAAATCTAAGGAAGGAAAATTTGAAGGTTTTACTCTTATACCCCACCCCTTGTCCTTCATGGTTAACTTCCTTTGCTGCTTTGTCGAAGATCTTACTGAGTTCCACAGTGTTCTCTTGTAAATCCAGTTTATGCAAACTGTTTGTGATTTCCCCTTCCTCTAGCGCCACATACTTCCTCTGCTATCTTGTTTCCCCCATAGATTTTAAATTCAAATTCTTTTTTGGAATAGTGTTTGCACTACTTTTGCCACTTACTTTTCTTCACTCTGCTACATTATCACTATAATTTCACTCTATTTAAATGTCATCCACTTCAATGGTCAAATAGTCAATAACAATTATACACCTAATTCGACTATTCTTAAATATCATCCACTTCAACAGTTAAAGGTTAATTTTGACCAATAAAAATAGGACAAATATTTATCACTTTTTGTTGTGAATGAGGTGTAAAATTGCTATTGATTGTTTGACCATTGAAATGGATGATATTTAACTAGAGTGACCTCAAAAATTAGTAAATATTTGTCCTATTTTTATTGGCCAAATTTGACATAATTCATTCTAATAAGTACTACTACAATTTTAACCCTTATATTTTTAACAATTTTTAACAATTTTATACACATATTATTACAGTACTACTACTCTACTATAAACCTACGTGTTGAATACAGCTGTTAGTTGTGGGTAAAGTACTCTGAACTTCTCTGTGTTAATTGTTTTGGCATTTGTTACAAATAAAACGTCTTAGTCTTCTTGTATATGTTTGTATATGCTGTTGCCAACTTGTATTTTCTGTTTCCAATAGTGCTGTCCGCGTTTAGAGCTGTATGCTTTGTTTCTCTGTTGCATACTTGTGGCTGGAACAGTGTTTGACAGTCCACTGTGGACTGTATTATTATTGTAAATTGCATTCTTTCAATACCAAAAAAAATTGTTTTGGCATTTTACTTTTGTTTTCTTTCAAGGTTAAAGGTGATCAGAATATATTCTAGACAAGATGGATTATTCGGGATTTGACACCACCTTTAAATAATAATAATAATTGAGGATAAAATTTAAATAATAAATCACATATTCAGTACAACAACAGGATAAGTTAGCAGGAAAAACAATGAAGATCAATTGCAGTTTATACACCATTCACCATTATGTTCAGACATCACGTGGAACCCACACTACGGTCAACAGTCTTCGTTTAATTTCACTTTCCGTTACTTTTGGAAAGAGCAGTTTTTCTCCATTCAAACAGCATGTATTATGTCATATCATATGCCCATACACATCGTGAAATGCAATCCATGAACATATAGCATGTTTAAACGATTTTGACTAGCATAATAAAAGCGCCAATTTTTTTAAACCAATAGTTTGGCTGCACTATTGTTTTAGATTAAAAACAATAGTTTCACTACATTAATAAAACATTTTATAATTTAAAATATTTTATTAATGTAATGAAATTATTGTTTTTAATATTAAAATATTTTATTAATGTAGTGAAACTATTGTTTTTAATATGGACCTTTTAAAAAAATTATAGCTTACAAATAAGAGTTTATTTTAATGTTTTAAATTTTTTTTTTCATTTTTTTATAATAAAATTTAGAATAAATTTTTGGATCATTTATAATGTTAGGATGTTGTGTAGTTTTAGCATGATTTTGAAATGAAAATGTTTTTTATATTTTTACATCACAGTTTACCCTCCCATATGATTAGTTATCTCTACAACCTTTCTATAATATGTGCTTTATGTTTTTATAAATTACAATGACTCACTTTATTATTGCATATGCAATCTAGATATCTATACTAATTTATCTATCAACAAATTATTTACTCATATTTTAAGCAAATCAACTATATATCAATAATTTCAAAGTTTTATAATTTAACAATTTTAATAAATTATTTAATCCATATTTTAAGTGCATCACTATATCAACACATCTAAAGTTTTATAATCTACAATTTTAATAAATTACTTAATATATATTTTAACTTCATAACTATTATATTTATTGTGGAAATAGATTATTTCAATAGTTCTATATGTCATGTTTATTTAATGCATAACTTTTCTAATTACTTTATATAACTTATTAAGTATATGTCTATTTTTTAAATAAGAGATTTATTTAAAAAATTATAAAGAAAAAAAAATGGCAAGAATACAAAATAATAATATGTAGTTGATTTTTCTATATAAATATTTAATATTAAAATCTATTTAAACTAGTAAATATTACACAAATAGATAAGTAAATAGATGAAACAGAGACACGTAAGAGTTATTTTATTTTACTTTAAAACTATTTTATTCACAACATATATGGACACATAAATTTTAATTATTTAACAATTGTTTTATTTTATTTGAAAGAACTATTTTTTTTTGTTAATACTGTAACTTTTAATTTTACTTTTGAAAAGCTCTTTCATTATTTTGTTAATTGTTTTGTTCTTTAACTTTGAAAAGTGTAGTAAATCTTACATATTTTCATTGTAGGTATTAATATATATTTTTTTAGAATTTTGATTGTTGTAATATATATATATATGAAATTAAATTATGTATTATATTATAAATATTATGATAATAATACATTCATTTTATTATATATTTAAACAAATAAATATTGTAATATTTAACTCAAAGAAAAAATTAAATAAATTAGTGTAAATTTTAGATTTTGGAAATGTGTTTTCCAAGATGATTATTGAGAAAATGAATATTGTTGATTGAATGTTGGTCCAACAAATAGTAAGTTAAAACACACAATATATATTTCAACCTACACATGTCTAGATTATGATTTGTAAATCTAGTTCAAAATTCTAAGCTTCTTAGGTCATTTATAATTTATTGCATGTTTCAATTTTTTTTACTTTTTTAATTCATTCATTATTTTTTGTCTTTCCAATGCTTTGATTCTTGAAGTAAAATGTAACTTTCAACCCACACATTTAATTCATGATTTGTAAGATGTCTTTCAAATTTATAACCTTCTTAAGTGATTCATATTTTTTTAATTTTTTAAATTTTGAGACCCATCCAATAACAAAGAGAATATCATGTAATTGAATGTTGGTGAAGAGAATTGTAGCTTGGAAAACACAATGTGTATTTCAACCTTCAGACATTTAATTCATGATTTGTAGGATGCCTTTCAAATTTATGACCATTTTAGTGGATTCATAATTATTTTTGAAATGTTGGGATCCCAAAATTATTACAGTGAATAGTATGTAATTAAATCACCATTGTGAAGAAAATTATAGGTTGAAAAACATAATTTGAAAGACATCTTACAAATTTGAAAGATATTTATGAATCATTCAAATTTAAAAATTATAGGTTGAAAAACACAATTACACAATATTCATTTTGTCAATGTAAGAATCATTCAAATTGGGAAAATGAATATTGTTGTAATATAAAAATGAAAACATATGAAAGACATTTGAAATTTTATTGTATTTGAAAACTATAGGTTGAGAAACACAACTTCAAATACATCTTTTTTTAACTTGCAGATAGATTACTAATAAAATAGACAAGTACAATTAGTGGCTAAGAGGGCCATTCCATCAAAATATATAGTCTACAATATGTTTCTTCATAATACAACTATTACAATTTAATACTATTGGTGTATATTAAGCTTTCTTAGGAGTGCATATTTAGGAGTCTATGTTTAGCCTTGAGCTAGGTATGCCTAGATTGGCTTTGTCTAAGTTAAGTGGTTTTTTTTTTTTAATTCTTGGAGCACCACTATTCTTAGTGAGCTTTTCCTATTATTGGCTCAACAATTCTTAGTCAATTATGCCCTATATGTACTATATCTTGTAAGCTAATTCAGTATCCCATATTTTTCATTCCAATTGTCCATTGTTTGTAATACTTATTTTCTTGCATGTTAAACGTGCTCCTGTTCATCTCAGGTGGCTTGAATTGGTACTCGCATTCATTCAATGTTCTTGGTTTCTACATAGTATTAGAGCAGGATTGTGTGTAAGTTTGTTTGAATTTTGTGAGATCTTCATAGTGTTGTTGAAGGAAAAAATTCAAGGAGGTTGAGGGATCCCTCCTCTATTGCTCCTCGTAGTGATTGAAGGTGTCCAAAAATGTTTTAGCGAATTAGAAATGTGCTTTTTAAAGTGTTTTGTTCTTAAATTTGGAGGAACTTTTTAAAGATTAGGTTTCTCTCTAAATTAAAATACATTTTTCTAAAGCTTGGAGGATCTTTTCTTTCTCATGGAGGTGCTTTTTTTTTGGATTAAGCTAATTGTTGTTGGTAAGAGACACTGTGTGGCTTCATGAGTGTTGTCATTGATGGCAACAAAGTTCATCCCACACATTCGCAGCACATAGTATGTCTATACCGTAAGTCAGATTGAAGAGTGTTTGGTCCAGTGAACAAGAACAGAGCATGCAGCAAGGTCTAACAATTAGGTCTAGATCTCTCAGAGGAAGTATCTCAGTAAAGTGTGGACTTGGAGAAGTCAAGAGGAGTACCATGACTACTACATTCTAGAGATTGAGCCTCCGGTGATGAAAGAGTGAAAAGATATGAGTACCTAAGTGTTGGACAGAGTAGACTGAGGAAGAACTAATTGGCAGAGCATTAGACCTTAATCTGGATGAGGAATTGATGGAGATCAAGTTTCTTAAGGGATCATTCATGATTGGCTGACATGATTGATGACTCCTATAGCTATCTTTTTGATACGCATCACTTAGTAAGCATGAATTCAGCTGACAGACCAGAGTTTGGGAAAATCTTGAGTATTTCAGTTGTTGACTAGAAAGATGTTAAAATCCTTTATGCAGATATATATACCAGATGGATTTCGATGTGAGGGTGTGTGTTGTGTTGTGCGAAGAAAAGTAGAGAGTAGTGTGAAGTAGCAGTACAGGTCCGGTATGTGACAGAACAACAGCATTAAAGCAGAGGAAGAATGAAGTGCAGTAGATCAGTATATTGAGCCTAACTGGAACTGAACCTTAGCATATGTGAATGCCTCTGATCAGTTCTAACACCTGGTTACTTTATTTATACCTTGTAGATAGTGAGTCTCTTGTAGGCAGTGAGCTTCTTGTGAGCAATGTGATCAGGCAGTGAGCCCTAATTGGCAAGTGCCATTTTGTACTTCTATTCTTTTAATAGAGAATACAATCTTGGGTTAGTCACCCCGTGGTTTTTCCCTTAATAGGGTTTTCCACGTAAAAATCCTTGTGTTATGTGTGTTGGTTTTTTTTTGCTCTCATGCTCATGTATGCTTATATGTTTTGATATTGCACTAATCATTAAAGAAGAAAAGAAAGTCAAATAATTAAGATAACTGATTCACCCCCCCTCTTAGTTATCAACAATTGGTATCAGAGATAAGTTCCTCTAGACAGAGCCTAATAGCTTGAGGAAGATCTGGGAATCTCAATGGATATGTACAGTATGAGGGATGAACTTTAGTCTACCCTAGATGATCTTGAGCAATCTCACTCTGAGGTCAATAACTTGAGGGAAAGACTCAAACAAGCTGATGATTTCATAAATGAACTCAAAGAAAAACTAAGTATCTCAATGAAGAAAAGAAAGGAACTACTTCAACAATTAGCAAGTCAAAGTGAAGCCAATGATACTAATGAAGATCTGAATGAGAAAACCAAGTTATGTGAGAAGTTATCAAAAGAGGTAATTATGGTAAGACATGAAATGGAATCAGGAGTTATGAAATTTACCCAAGAAATTGAAGAGAAAAGAAAAAGTGAAGATAATTTAAAACAATCTCTTAAGGAGAAGTCAGAAGACTACCACAAAATGGATAGAATAACCAGGCATCTAGAATCTGATCTTGAAAAAGCTAGAGACAGTGAAGAACAACTTGAGAATCAGAGACACTCTTAAAAGGGATCTTCAAACAACAAATGAATACAAAGAGAAATTCAGGATAAGCTCTACTCAACTTGAAGTTCTTCTTGAAATCTAAAAGAGGGTAGATTACAAGCATGGCTTGGGGTATGAGAAAGAGGAAAGCTCCGGATCTGGTCAGAAGAACTTTGGATCAGGAAATCCAAGGAATAGGCCTAGAAGACCTCCGGTAAGGCAACCAAATGCTCAAAGATATCCATCCTTCAATGGATACTGCTACAACTGCAATAACTTTGGTCATAAAGCAAATCAGTGCAGAAGAAGAATGAATCAGACTAATTCATCCTTCTCCGAACAATGTTTTAACTACAAAAGGTATGGTCAAAAATCTCATGATTGTAGAAATATGCAAATGAACAATTCCTTCAATGGTAGATGCTTTACATGTAATAGAATCGAACATATGGCTAATCAATGTAGATCAAGAGGATACCAGTCAAATATGCAAAGAAATGTTGTTTGCTACAATTGCAATAGATCTGGTCATATTGCCAAATTATATAGAAGTAGGAATCAGGACAAAAGGGGTCTGGTGCATCATAATCAGAACCAAGACAAACAAAAAGGAAAAGTGAATGCGGATGAAATTCAAAGGGAGATGAACAAGATTTGGGTGAAGAGAAGTACAGAGAATGTTGGGGATGGATCCGCACTAGAATCTAGTGCTGATATTCCTTCTAAAAACTAAATAGATGAGCTCTGGCTCAAGGGGAATCACAAAAGAAAACAATTTCCCCCAGCCAATCAATTGGTGCCTGAAATTGGCACATGGAAAGTTGCGGATTAAAAGGGCTCTTAGAGAAACATCTAAATAACCCTTGGTAAAGATATGAAAGATCCGCAAGAAGTTTGAAAAGATTAATCATCCAAGATTAATCCAATTTAATAGTCATCCGATAAGAGCAGGATTCTCACAGTTAGATCCGGTATGATTCAAAATTGAAATATCTTGATTTACAGATAAATGGAATGACTGGAGAAAGAAAGATAGATTGTCAATAATCACCAAGAATAACTCCAAGTGCATCTCAGTGATCCAGAATGATTTCTCTCAAGACAAGGAGGACAAGGAAACCAGAATAACTTAAGTTGTGCATTTATTACAAAATGAAATTAGGGTTTGCACAGAAATAAATGGGTTCTTTTGTCCATCATTTACACATTTACATTCAAAGAAGAAGGAAGAAAGAGTTCTGCAACTAGATTGCTTTAACACTCTTAAGGATCAACCACAGAATTTGATTCAACCAGTGATCTTTCTAGCTCTTATTGTGAACCCTAGAAGTGTAAAAGGTATTTTCCACTCTTGAATAGCTCTCTCTGAATCCTTTGAAAGAAGGATACTCCAAATGTTGTTAAAATCACTGATAGACCATGCCCTAAGTTTAAGAGACATCCTTTTAAATCCCTAGAAGTCGATCCCCTAGGCACATTCTCCAGCATTCCGCATGGGGTTTTACATATAGAAGATGTTAGGGTCTACATACACGTAAATATTGAAGAATTTAGGGAATCCAAGCTGATGGATATCTACCACAAGGAACTGATAGATGAATCATTTGAACTTAAACCCCAATACAAGGCCATCTGAGATAAGCATTTTGGACATTGCATACATTTCCCCTATTTTGTTAAAGATGAATGGATCTGGTATGTTCTGGTAGAATGCATGACAATTTCATGTGGTTGTTGAGGCCATTTAAGATCAAAAAATATGCCATTAGGGCGGTAATCATATTGCACTCATCTAGTGGGTTGCCTGCTCTCAAATCAGTCAAAAAACAAACTGTAAGTGAGGCTATCGGATCAAAATTTGACAAGAGAGCAATGACTATAGAAGATATCACTGATCCAGATATCAAGTTTGCCTCTATATGATAATTGGCTATAAGATATATCACTCCAGCAGGGAGAATTCTGTATCCGAAACTACAATTTATACTACTTATTAGATGCTAAGGGAGAATGCAAATTATGATCTTTGCGAGCTTCTTCTAAGCCAACTATTGGAAAACTTACAAAAGATCAAGAAGGACAAGAAGAACTCATTCAAATATGGCGGCCTGATATTATGTCTCTTATTTTACTACATGAATGAGCTCCTCAGATCCAGTGGTTGGATATGGCAAAATGATAGAGCAGTTACCATACAAATCAGAGATTATATGTATGGGCTTGGTGATGCCAAGGCACAAAGCATAGCACTCTGGGGTTACTTCAAAAATTTCTAAGGTATGATGCAGGCAAGAGAGAGAATTCCCCATTCTCTAGTTGAAAAATATAAAGATACAATGTGCTTTATGGTAGATATTGATCAATGCCTAATGGAGGCAGTAGAGCCCAGGATAGTCTAGATTATGCCAATGGGGTATGAGGTTGATGAGAAAATCCTAGAGTTGCATATCTAACACCTGTTGAGTCAGCCCAAGGACCCTGAGGTAGAAAGGTTTGGAACATTTCAAGAGTTAAGTGTGAAGATTCATGTTGAGCTAAGACAATTGGAGATCAAGAGAAAGGTAAGAAGGGAAGTAGACAAAATTGCAAAGAGATATGGAATTTCCAAAGAGGTAGTTGATGCAAATAGAGAGAAGGTAGAAAGGATAGAAAAAGAAAGCCAAGAAGCAGAAAAAGAAAGTGTTCCAGTGCAAGCCCCCTCCTAGACCAGATCCTCCAAAAGCTCTACACCTGCCACCTCAAAGAGCCAAAAAGCCTCAAAACTGGAAGCCAAGACATCCAGAAAAGGAGAAAAGAGAACAAAAACTAAGGCTACAAGATCCTATATAAGTCAAAAGGATGATGAAGAGACAGAGGTAGATGAGGAGGTTAAGAAAATGAAAAAGAAAAAGAAAACTTTTGTGGAATCATCTACCGGCAAGAACAAGGAAGAAGAGAAGGCAAAAGAATTTGTTGAAAATCCTACTCTTTCCATTGACGATGTCATCAAGGCAGTCATTGTGGATGGAAATCTGAAACCAATGACAGAATTCTATGATGAATGTAATGAAGTTAACCAGAAGATCTTGCAAGATGCTACAGTCAGGTATATAAACATCTATAATAAAGCATTCATTGAAATCATATCTCTAATTTCCAAAAGCCTAGAAAAGGAACTTGAAATGAGAAAGAATAATGCTAAGGCAAAGGACCTAGAGATCCGTGAACAAATAGCTATTTAGCTTTACCCCTCCTCACTACAAAACAAATGAACATGATCTTCAAGGAATGCAAGGATGAGTTCCAGAGAAAAGCAAGAATGAACCAGCTTATGCTTGGAGAGACTGACCAAGTGGCAAAAGAAATAGAAGATATCCTCCAGAATGCATTTAAAAGATTCAATCTCCCTGTTATAGAGGACTTAGGTGATGAACCTTTTGCCATGGATGACGAAGGACTGAGTACATCAAAAGAAGAATCTACTATGAAAAATACAGAAGAGCCAAAGGACATAGGTGAGGAGAGGACTCAGGACCTAGATTCCTCTATTCCAGAGGAGGAAGTCCATGAAGAAGTAAATATCTCTCATCCAGATTCCCCAGCAGACTTCGGATCTAAAGGAGAAGAAAGAATAGAGGAGAAAATTAGTCAAGAAGAAGAGGTAAAGGGAAGAGAAGAAGATCAAACAGAGAAGACCCCAGGAGATAGTTCTGAGGCTGCAGAAAGAAAGAAGACCTTGTCTCCAGCAAGAGACACTGCAAAAATAGTTAAAGATTTCTTGACCAAAGAAATGATGGAGATTGATGGACTGAAACAGTTTCAAGGACCATTCAATTTTGATTCCCTCTCCCCAGTTCAAACAATGAAGATATCATCCTTTGCCCAAGCAAAGGCAAAAGAAAAACTTCTGAAGTCTCACATGGAAGACTGTGAGTTAATAGAGATTATATCCGGTGTGTTGGAGAAGATCATGCCATCCTTCCAGAAGGATCTTTCGGCCTCTTCATCTGGTAATCTAAAATCTCTTGTTAACTCTATTAGCACACATTTTTATTCCTTGGAGAAATCAGCAGAAGAGAAAGTCTGGAAAGATTTTTTGGGTAAGAGATTCTTTGAAGTACAAGGGCTAATAGCAAATGATAGAAGAAATTTGAACATTGGAATAAAGAGCCTAGAAAATGCTCTTAAAGATGGCGAAGAATTATACAAATTTTGTTTATCTTGGTCCATAGTAACAATAGACATTGCAAAGAAGGTGGAAGAACAAGAAGGCAAACCATCAAGTTTATCCCAGAGTTTTGATCCTCTCACCACATACATAATGAATCAAGAGTGCCAGACTATTGCCACCATAAATGAGATAAAGAGGCTTGAGAAGGAGAAGAAAAATAGAATAAGCAGGCTAAGAGAACTAAGAGGGATAATTATCCCCAAGTTAGAGGCAATGCATGACACCCTAACTGATGCCCAGACCACAGCCTGGACCATTGATCTGGTAGACTTAAAGAAGGCAAAAGCCTTTGCATTTTTGCTTAGTGGTCATATCTTAATTTTAGACAAGATGAAGCAGAGTTGGGCAACAAAATTTGTCCAGTACAAAATAACTTTTGTGGATATACTTAAGTATATGTAAGTATCACTTGTATATATACTTATGCGGCTATGTATAGGTTAAATTTTGTAAATTTTGGTATGCAGATTCCACCCTTTGCCATTGATGTCAAAGGGGGAGTAAGGAGCAGTGAAAAATGTGGAATCTAGCTAAGGGGGAGCTCTGGAAAAGTGTACATTAGAACAGAGCATCAGCCAAGGGGGAGTGTAGTGTGACATTGAGTCATTTTTCATTTAAGTGGCATCAATGCCAAAGGGGGAGATTGTTGGCAAGAGACACTGTGTGGCTTCATGAGTGTTGTCATTGATGGCAACAAAGTTCATCCCACACATCTGCAACACATAGTATGACTATACCAGAAGTCAGATTGAAGAGTGTTTTGGTCTAGTGAACAAGAATAGAGCATGCAGGAAGGTCTGACAATTAGGTCCGGATCTCTCAGAGGAAGTATCTCAGCAAAGTATAGACTTAGGGAAGTCAAGAGGAGTACCATGACTGCTACATTCTAGATATTGAGCCTCCGGTGATGAAAGAGTGAAAAGATATGAGCACCTAAGTGTTGGGCAGAGTAGACTGAGGAAGAACTGACCGGTAGAGCATCAAACCTTAATCCAGATGAGAAATTAATGGAGATCATTCATGATTAGTTGACATGACTGATGACTCCTATAGCTATCTTTTTGATACGCATCACTTAGTAAGCATGAATTCATTTGACAAATTAGAGTTTGGGAAAATCTTGAGTATTCCAGATGCCGACTAAAAAGATGTTAAAATCCTTTGTGCGGATACATATACTAGATGGATTTCGATGTGAGGGTTTGTGTTGTGTTGTATGAAGAAAAGTAGAGAGCAGTGTGAAGCAGCAGTACAGGTCCAGTATGTGACAGAACAACAGCATTAAAGCAGAGGAAGAATGAAGTGCAACAGATCAGTATATTCAGCCTAACCGGAACTGAACCTCAGCATTTATGGATGCCTCTGATCAGTTCAAACACCTAGTTACTTTCTTTATACCTTGTAGATAGTGAGTCTCTTGTAGGCAGTGAGCCTCTTGTGAGCAGTGTGCTCGGGTAGTGAGCCCTAATTAGCAAGTGCCATTTTGTACTTCTATTCTTTTAATAGAGAATACAATCTTGGGTTAGTCACCCCGTGGTTTTTCCCTTAATAGGGTTTTCCACATAAAAATCCTTGTGTTATGTGTGTTGGTTTCTTTCTGTTCTCATGCTCATGTATGCTTATATGTTTTGATACTAGACTAATTATTAAAGAAGAAAAGAAAGTCAAATAATTAAGATAACTGATTCACCCCCCTCTCTGTTATCAACAATTGTCACCTCCACCCTCTAATTTTGGAGGTACTTTTTAGATATTATTAGTGCCAAAATATAGAAAATTATTGTAAAAGACAACTTTAGAGTGCCAAAATTGCAGTGAGTTTGTAAAAAGGCTAAGTATTACGGTACAATTTTAATCAACCTACTTAGACCTAATGCACTACATGATAAAGTGTCAAATTCAAGGGAGAATCCAATTTTGAATCAAGGGTGGTATCCTTTGTGTTGTGTCTTGTACACTTCTACACTTTCTTCCATATTTTCAATTTGGAGAATTACACAGTATTTTGTAATCAATGAACTGAGATAAAGTTCTAAATTTGAGGGGTACATAATGGATTCTAGTACCTATTTCCATCCTTCTATAGTTAGGCTAACCTCAAAGAACTATTTGTCCTAGAAACAAGGGATAAAGAATCACTATCTTGAACAAGATCTATTACGCTATCTCCTTGGACTCATTCCTGAGCCAAGTGACTATAAACAAAAGAATAAATGGTTTAACAAAAAAGACACATGGTTTATGGACTAATAGGTCTTATTATTTATGTGGATATTTTACATAATATAGAGTACACTGAGTGCCCTTTTATTGCTTGAACCATCATCTGATAGCTGTATGGAGATCTTGATTCTTCATCCGAAAGTGATGTTTCTATGGATAACTAGGCTCTTGTGGATGATACTGAGACTTCTATTTCCCCTTCTTGTATGGACACATCCTCATGGGATGACCAGTTTATTTGGTTGACATATATTGATACCCCATCTACATTGGAGGACATTCCATATCCTACAATACCCATTGCTACTTTAGAGTCCAATGTTGCTTCTTTGAGATCTTCCAGTGATTCTCTACAATAGGGCCATTTATGTATTTAGGATTCACTTCATTGGGACACACTTCTTCTAGACATTCTTGGTTTTTTATAGAGTCTCACATTTCATATCTTGATGACACTTTGGAGGATATTATCTTTCTGTTTGATGACAGTATACATACACCTACTATTACTAAAAAGTTCAGTGAGGCTTTATCGAGGGCTTCCAATGATTCTTTGTAGGACATCTCATGGGATTTCCATTGTAACCACATGGAATGCATTAGCATTCCATGTCCATTTATCAGTTCTTTGGATCTTGCTCTTCATCAGTTTTCACATGATTTTATCTCAGTCAGGCATGGGACTCCTAATTTTCTCGTGACTCATTTCAACATCAACATGATGACATTTGAGTAGTATTCTAAGACAGGGTACTTCATGAGACTTACCACCTCACCTTGCTTCTTTAAGCATTCACCATTGGAGTTGTTTCTTCCTAAGAGGAGAAACGTTATTTGCCGCAAATGGATCATTTTCAGCATTTTTACATGGGCATCCTCTTTTTGCATAGGACCTACTTCATTGTGGGGAGACTTGAAGACTCCTCAACTAATCTCCTAACAACCTTGACATGTGTCAATAATCTAAAATGACTCACCTAAGTAGGCTTATGCCTATGTGTATAATATATATGAAATATATATACACTACCAATTTTCTTGCAGGTTGAGCGTGCTTCTGTTCGTCTCGGGTGGCTCAAATTGGTACTCACATTCACTCAATGTTCCTGGTTTCTACAAATACCATATAACCAAAACTAGTATACAAAAACTATATCATATTATATAAGCATAATTCTAGTCTATTATATCCATCTGATCATCATTGTTCTATTGCTCTCTAACAGTCTCTGGAATGTTCTTTTCATTTTCAGTATGATGGTCAACTTGGTCTGTGTCCATGAGCTCAATTACCCTCATTGATGTCCTCTGTTGTTGTTCATCCTAAATCCTTCCCTCTTTGCTTAGGTAACGTCTATTATTACTACTCTTGAAAGAATCTCATTCCTTAAGAGCCCCTATTGGAGGATAATTCCTTAACATATTGTTGTCTATACTAAAGTTTTGACAAGTGAATTCCACTCCTCCAATATCTTCTTCTGATCTATCCTCAACCAGAGGATGATTGCTATACCTATTGTGGTTTTTCATATACTCTTTGTGAAAGCTTGGATCAACCCTCATGTGCTTGTGGGGCCAGAGTTCTGTTGTCTAAACATTAGATCTAAATACCATTACAGACCCTTCATCCACTATGTTCATGAACCTGTCTATAGGTATCTTCAATGTTGCAATCACCTGTTCACAAATAGAGTTAAAGGTGAGCCTAAAAAAATACTCAGTAGGGGCCCTCTCCCTTCTCTAGTATACTTCTTGATTCATAGCCTTCGACAATGTCTACAAGATCTTAGTAGAAAATAAAAGCCTTCCACAATGACCTCAAGACTCAAACATAGATCAATGTTAGATCTGATTTTCCAAACAAATTTACAATGAGTAACCATAGTCAAGGAACCCATCAAACAAATAGTGTAGAAATGATGAGTGACTAAACACGTAACAACATCTCCACACTGAGAAAGCTACAAATAACCTCCTCAAAACCATGCACGAAGCATACATGCAAACATGCAACTATCCTGCATCCAGAAATACCCCTAGGGATTCATAATCTGAAAAAATAGTTTATTCACAAATCTACAAAACCACAAGTTTTGATTAACTATGTAAAATTTGTAAAACCACCATGTCACTGACACATGCAAATCCATATCCACTTATCATCTGGAAGACGCACAAGTCTGAAAACCACCAAAAAGTTAAACTGGAACATTAGAACAACATACATAAGCATAACCATAGATTTTGAATGAAAAATCTACAAGACCCTCAGATCAAAACAATATGAAATTGAGGCATTCAAGTACAACCACCAAAAGAAAAAAGAATTCTAGGAACTCTAGGCCCACTTGTAGGCCAATTCCACAACCACCACCATGTACAATCATTAACTCTATAGTTCCTACATGCACTCAAGGTTAACAAAACACTACCTTCCAATGCTAGGGATTGAAACCATGCACCCAACATAAGTACATCAAACCATAGTCATGACAAACCAAATCCCTCCATGTGATTAGGGAGCCAACAACAAACACCCAACAAGAATACTTTGCTACAAAACACTCCATTTCTCCTTCTATGCAAGCATCTTTTTCATTTAGATGTTTTAAAATTAACACTTGAATTGTTATTCTCCTCCTCCATCACAGTTAATGAAGTTTTATTAGGAAATAACATTTATAGTGAAGTATTCTAGCTCTAAAATCCTTGCAAAGCCAAGATTGTTGGTGGAGGAAAAATAGAATCATGGGGGTGGAAGTGGTGACAGCACTAGATAACATCAAAGAATCATCTACACCACAATGATTGGCTCCAACTTGTAGTCTAGGGACATGTCCTAAATACTTCTTAGACAGACTTTTCCATAATGGCTTCAGTATATCTATTGCTCTTTGATGCAGCTTGGCCTTTGTCTGTGCAAAAGAAACACAATCCCCTACCTTCTCCTATTGCTCTAGCTTTCTAAGTAGGACACAATATTTGGTCATTAGAAGTATTACTTTCTATACAATTAACCAATCTTGCACTTTATTTTTCCTTCTAAAGTTACCCAACAATCTCGAATCTCTCTAGTCCATCTCTACTCCATTTCTTTTCTCTACATGCTCTGAGCCTATGTATCTCAACGCTTCTTTTGTATTCTTAGGCATATGTTGTTCTTCTTTTTTCTCCTTGGCTTAGCATTGGCTTTGATTGTTCCCTCGTTCATCTGAGAAAGTCGTTCCTTGGGATACTCTATACTCACGCTTCCTCCTCCTTGCAGCAATTTGGTCCAGAGACAACTCAAATGAAAGTGGAGGAATGTTGAGCACTCTGTGAAAAGGGCCTCCATTGCCTTGAGCCATCAAACTAACTTCCTCAATCCATGGAGCATTTTATCCTTAAGAAAAAGATGATTTATTGGCTACAGCTAGATAACCTCTTGCTACGATTTGAAAAATTTCAGCAATTTCATTTTTATTTAAATTTCTTGATTGATTTGGAAGCTTTTACCTATTGTCCTGGGTTCCTCAATGAGATTTGCAAATCTCTTTTGCCTTTTGACAATTATTGTCATATTTCAAATGTATTCTAAATAATAATAATCTTTCTAGCTTAAACCCTTGAAACTTTAAAGCAACATCCTCAGTGCCCCTTCACCATTTTCACCATTTTCACATGATCAATATATCTGAAATAGAAGGCCATTCACCCAAGTCACCACATTTAATAACTTCTTCCAAAAGCGGATCAAAATTTCTACATTGGATAGATTGAGTTCATACCACCAGGCTCCTTGCAAACAAGACCAAATTAGCTCATACCAATTGCTAAGAAAAATTGGGAGAAGTGATATTTTGTTCATTTATTAATCACAACAATTACATGAAAAGTTCTCCTCAACAAGACTAACATATTTCTCCAAATTTATACAATACTCTTCAAAGAAGATGAAGGGATAAATGTAATATCCCTTGCTATTTCGGACCTTATTTTGCTGATTTGAACTTCAAGGAGTATTGTCAAACACTTCTGATGTAAACTCAATGCTTGCTGGTCTGTGTTTTCATTCTGATATTTTTGCTTGATAATGATAGCTGAATACTCTAAATGCTCATAAATCTAAACTACAATGTCTAAGCATTAATCTAGATGCATATATGACTTTTTTTTTTTATATTTTTGATGCATATACATGAAAATTAGACATGAAATGCATACCTACAGCCAATTGACATTTTGTCAAACACTTGGCATGCATACTATTATGCTAATTATGATGGATATTAATATGCACATTACATCAAATAGATGACCTACAACTTATCACTCCTTTATTGAGATATATTGTCTAATACAATGCTGATCTGAATGGCCAAGACTCTTGGCTCTACAATTTTATGCAACTCCTAAAATGACAACTATGAAACAATGCTGATATAAATATGCTAACTCATGAAAGAACCTAGAAATATAAGTTGCTGTGAATCGATGACGAAGATGAAGGATTGGCAGCCTCAAAACAGCTCATAAACATCCCTCTCAAGCCCCAATCGTGCCTCTCAAGTGTAGCACCCAGCCTTCTCATCAACCAAGGAAAGGAGTCCCTTCCAAACCCAAATTGAAACCCTCTCCTAGCTGCCCTGTACTATAGCATTACTATTCATAGCACTGTAGCAACACTGTAACGTACTATAGCAAATCACTGTAGCGCGCACTGTAGCGTCATTGTAGCATGCACTATAGCAAATCACTGTAGCGCACACTATAGCGTCACTGTAGCAAATCACTGTAGCAACTAATAGAAAAAACTTCTGATATGCAAATTAATACCTCCAAACCCCTGGTTAATACTGCAGATTTAAGTACAAATGAAAGGACTAAAGCATCCCTTCCAATTTGCAACCCTTCGGAGGATATTTCACCACCTCAGTTATGCTAATCTATGGGAGTTTTCGTTCCCAAAGACCAAATATGTAGAAACCCTTGGCTCCACAAAACTCATCAAATACAAATGACAATAATCAGATGCCTGGAAGCTTGCCTTGCCCCTTCTTTTATACATTTTTTAATCCCACTTCAAGAGGCTTCTAGAAAAATCTTATTATTTTATTTTAGTGACTTTAATGATATAATATTAATTTTAAGTCACTATATTAAATTAATTAAATATAAGGTTACCTTTTGATTAAAAATTTAGTAATAACCTTATAAAATAATTAATTTTTTAATATCTCCCTGATTTCGTCAATTAGCCTTTGGGAGATAAAGGCTAAATTACTCATCATAAAAGTCACCTAGGAAGGGGACATTACAGTCTACCCCTCCTAAAATTGCTTGTCCCCAAGCAATCTCAACTCTGGATGCTGAAGAATCTCCTCACCTTCCCAAGTGGCATCCTCAACCGGTAAATCCCTCCATTTGATCAAGTATTCTCTGATGACCCGTCTCCGTAACTGCCTCTCCCTAACATCCAAAATAGCCTTAGGCACCAAAATCAACTTCCCCTCATTGTCCAAGGGTGGTAAGGTAGCAAAAGGAACCACGCAATGACCTAATGCCTTCTTGAGGCGGGACACATGGAAAACATTATGTAGTCTGCTATCTGTCGGTAATTCTAACTCATAAGCCACATCACCAATTCACTGAATAATCCTGAAATGGCCATAATAACGCGGCTTGAGCTTCTCTGCACCACTCTTCTTGAGAGTGGATTGTCGATATGGCTGTAACATCAGATACACCATATCCCCAACCTCAAATGACCGCTCAACTCTCTTCTGATCAGCATACTATTTCTACTGATTCTATGCCTTTTGGATATTTTCTCGAAGAGCTCTCACAATATCCTAGTTCTCCTATAACATATCTCCTGCATTAGGCACTCTACTATCACTCATCAGCAAGTCAAGGAAACTGGGCGCTTCATAACCATACAAGGCCATAAATGGTGTCATCTAAACCGAGAGATGGTAAGTGGTATTGTAACAGTACTCACATAGGTATATCAACTTAACCCAACCCTTATGTTGCCCTGCAATGTAATTCCTGAGATATCCCTCCACCCACTTATTCACAATTTTTGTCTGGCCATCCGTCTGTGGGTGGTAGCTAGTACTCGGGGTAAGCTCTGTCCCACATAGTCTAAATAGCTCCTGCCAAAAATGACTTAAGAACTGACTATCCCTGTCACTAACAATGCTCCGAGGTAACCCATGCAACCTGAATATCTCACGGAAGAAAAGTTCTGCTACTTGTGCAGCTGAGTATGTAGCTGTGATTGGAAAGAAATGAGCATATTTTGTTAATCGATCAACAACCACATAGATACAATCTTGTCCCTAGGTTTTTGGCTAACCGGTAATAAAATCCATGGATAAACACTCCCACTTCCTATTAGGAATCAGAAGTGGCTGAAGTAAACCTGCAGGGTATGTATGTTCCTGTTTATTCTGCTAGCAAACAGGACACTCTCTGATATATCGAAGAACATCTTTCTTGAGCCCTTTCCAAGTAAAGCGCTCTTGAACCTGCCTGTAAGTCTTGAAGTACCTGGGATGTCCTGCCATAGGTGTATCATGAAAAGACCTCATCACTGTGTTCTTCATCTCTGATCCTAGGGTTAAGAATATCCTACCTTTGTAAATGATAAGATCATTTACAACTAAGTACCTATCATCCTAAACTAACCCCTCAATTATGCTAGAAGCCCATGAGTTCTTGGCATACTCTACCACAATCAATTGTCTCCAATCCTATGAAATCTCCACCATAGAGCTCAAATGGGGACAGCGAGATAAAGCATCAGCAACTACGTTCTGAGTCCCCTTGACATAAGTAATGTCGAAGTCATATGATTGCAAGTTACTCACCCACTTCTACTGACGATCATTGTGATCTCGCTGTCCTAGGAAATGCCTCAAGCTGTTATGGTCTGTCTTAATGCAAAACTTGTTGTCCACAAGGTATTGCTTGAATTTGGCCAATGCATGCATAATGGCCAACATCTCCTTATCATAAATACTATAGCTCCTCTCTGGACCCTGTAACTTCCTGCTCTCAAAAGCTATCGGATGTTTGTCCTGCATAAGAACTGCACCAATCCCCTCACCCGACGCATCACACTATAGCTCAAAGGGTCTACTAAAATCTGGCAAGGCAAGAATTGGGCAAGTAGTCATCAGCTATTTAAATTTCTCAAAACATTCCTGTGCCTGAGGTGTCCAAACAAATGCCCCTTTCTTTATTAAATTTGTAAGTGGTGCTGCATGTCATGAATATCCACTGACAAATCTGCGGTAGAAGCCACACAAACCCAAAAATCCCCTAAGCTGAGTAAGATTCTCAGGTGTAGGCCACTCAATAATAGCTCTGACTTTGTCAGGGTCCATACGCACACCTTCTGCGCTAATGATATGGCCTAAGTATAGCAACTCTGTCATGCCCAGATCACATTTGGATTCCTTGGCACACAAGGACTCCCTGCTAAGAATTCCCAACACTATATCCAAATGGGCAATATGCTCCTCCCAAGTTCTGCTGTACACCAAAATGTCATTAAAGAAGACTAATACAAACTTTCTCAGCTGTGATTGAAAAACCCTATTCATAGTGGACTGGAATGTAGCAGGAGCATTGGTTAACCCAAATGGCATAACCACAAACTCAAAATGTCCACAATGGCACCTAAATGCTGTCTTCTTGATGTCATGCTCTCTGACCCTGATCTGGTGATAACTTGATCTCAAATCTATTTTTGAGAAGTAGCGAGCACCATGAAGCTCATCGATCAACTCGTCAATACGAGGAATAGGGTACCGATTCTTAATTGTCCTCTTGTTCAACACCCTGTAATCGATGCACATCCAAAGGGTCCCGTCCTTTTTCTTGACCAAGACTACTGTTGAAGTAAAAGGTGATTTGCTTGGCCTAATGTGCCCCATAGCTAGTAGTTCCTTAATTGTTTTTTCAATCTCATATTTTAGCTGCTTGGGGTGTCTGTAAGGAGTGATCATCACGGGTTTAGCACCCTCCTCCAATTCTATTATGTGCTCAATCCCTCTGTCTAGAGGCCTGCCTGGTGGAATATCACTAAACACTTTGGAGTGCTTGATCCTCAACTCCTGTATATCTGGGTGATAGGATGGTTTTTGTTTCTCTTCCTGTGTTGGCATTAGAATACACCCTGCTGCCCACTCAACCATGTTATGGCCCATAAGTCTCTCCATTTTTCTGAAAGATATCATCCTGCAGCTAGTATCCCTGATGGCTTTTAGCACATGAGTCTTCCCATCCATTTTAAACCTCATCTCCATTTCCCTAAGGTTAATGGTAAACTCCCCAATATCATGAAGCCATTTCATTCCTAAAACCATGGCAGTTTCTCCCATGTTTACCACATAAAAATATGCCTTAAACTCAAAGTTATTCCATTGCATGGGAAGACTTGGAATCATCCTATCACACTTAAGAGTATATCCATCAGCAACTTTTACTCTTATGCCCTCAAATTCCTCTGTCTGAATTTTGCGCCTATCAACCAACCTAGCATCAATGAAGTTATGTGTGGCACCTGTATCGAGCAAGGTAATGATCTTCTATCCGGCTAAAACCCCACGCATCCTGAATGAGCCCTCTTGTTGTATGCTAGTAAGATGTGCTTCTTGAAAATTTGCTTCTTCAACATTTTTAGCCTCAATTTCATGCTTATCTGTCTCATCATCAAGTTTTTCCTCATTAGATTCCTCTTGATTAGATTGCTGGTCTGACTCTGAATCCTCGTAGAATGCCCACATAATCCTATTTGCTTTGCCTTTAGGTCTTAAAGGACAGTCATGGTTTGTATCATAGGGACCTTTTCAATAAAAGCACAACTTTTTCCTTCACAAGTCATTAAATGTCTCACGATCTAATGGTGCTGCTGATTTTCCCTTTGAGTCTGAAATTTTTTTTTTCTTAGGAAATGTCTTGTTGTCCCGGTAAGAAGAAGATCCCTTAGATGAGTACTTACTTTGAGGGGCTGCAAGTTCCATACTCCTAGCTTTTTTCATTGCCTCCTGTAATGTCGAAGGATCAAAAGCCTTTATCCATCCTCTTAACGGTTCCAATAAGCCCTCCATGAATAGCACAACCAATCTCCTTTCAGATATATTGGAGACCATGACTGATAATTTCTAAAATTCACTAATGTAACTCTCCAAACTCCCAGTCTGCTTAAGCTGTGCCAAGTCTCTAAAATATGTCTCTGGATCTCTCTTTTCAAAGCGTTCCACCAATCTATCAACAAACTCCTAATATGAAGTGATACTATTATGATGCAATGTCTCTAATCCATGATACCACCAATCGTGGGCTGCTCCCTCCAAGTGAAAAGTAGCGTATTTTATTGCATCCCTTTCTGTCATGGGTCTAAGAGTCAAGAGGGTGTCCAGCTTATGAATCCAAGCCTGAGCTGTGACCTTCCCACTACCATCAAACATGGGTAATGTAACTCTGCTGGTGGCATACATCAAATCATTATTTTGATTTCTTGGTCTCTTTTGTTGCTTTCCCCTGTAGTGTTCTCTTCTTTGACTCAAACCTATCAAAGCTCATGCGCTCCCTGACCTGTGGTGTCAACAACTCCCATTCATCATTAGCTACCATAAGAGTATCTGCAAACATTTCTTCTCCTTCGTCTTCTGCATTTTCCTCTTCTTGTTCATTTCTAAAAAAAGTAGGACGTGTAGGCCTATCTGCCATGTGAGAAGATGCTTGTGCCCTAGGTGTCCCAACCACACTCCTATTATCATCTGGTTCATAGTTTCGTCTTCTTTGAGGGTTCATTTGTTGTATCATTGTAGTAAGTGCCCGCACAGCATCTATCACCTGCTGCTGCCCCGTAGCCATTTGTCTAAAGAGTTCATGTGTTTCCTGTTCTTCATCATTTCTTCCCCTATTTCTGATAGGGCTACCTTCACCTCTTTCACCCATAGTGCCGGATGAACCAACCTCTCACTGTTTTGCTGCTAAAGTAGCTGATAAAATGTCCTGTTCAAGTGGTTGTGGCCACTGTTTTTACTTCCTTTCTTCTCTAGTTGTATACCTCTTATCCCTATCACTTTGTTGCATTTAATGAGCCGATTTCAAACCCAAAGGATGGCAGGAAACCGCTCTGATACCACTGTAATATCCCTTGCTATTTCAGACCTTATTTTGTTGATTTGAACTTCAAGGAATATTGTCAAACACTTCTAATGTAAACCCAATGCTTGCTGGTCTGTGTTTTTAGTCTGATATTTTTACTTGATAATGATAGCTGAATACTCTAAATGCTCATAAATCTAAACTACAATGTCTAAGCATTAATCTAGATGCATATATGACTTCTTTTTTTTGATATTTTCGATGCATATACATGAAAATTAGACATGAAATGCATACCTACAGCCAATTGACATTTTGTCAAACACTTGGCATGCATACTATTATGCTAATCATGATGGATATTAATATGCACATTACATCAAATAGATGACCTACAACTTATCACTCCTTTATTAAGATATATTGTCTAATACAATGCTGATCTGAATGGCCAAGACTCTTGGCTCTACAATTTTATGCAACTCCTAAAATGACAACTATGAAACAATGCTGATATAAATATGCTAACTCATGAAAGAACCTAGAAATGTAAGTTGCTATGAATCGATAACAAAGATGAAGGATTGGTAGCCTCAAAATAGCTCATAAACATCCCTCTCAAGCCCCAATCATGCCTGTCAAGTGTAGCACCCAGCCTTCTCATCAACCAAGGAAAGGAGTCCCTTCCAAACCCAAATTGAAACCCTCTCCTAGCTGCCCCGTACTATAGCGTTACTGTTCACATCATTGTAGCAACACTGTAGCGTACTGTAGCAAATCACTATAGCGCGCACTATAGCATCACTATAGCAAATCACTGTAGGATGCACTGTAGAAAATCACTATAGCGCGCAATGTAGCATCATTGTAGCAAATCACTGTAGTAAATCACTGTAGTAACTAATAGAAAAAATTTCTGATATGCAAATTAATACCTCCAAACCCCTGGTTAATACTGCAGATTTAAGCACAAATGAAAGGACTGAAGTATCCTTTCCAATTTGCAACCCTTCGGAGGATATTTCACCACCTTAGTTATGCTAATCTATGGGAGTTTTCGTTCCCAAAGACCAAATATGCAGAAACCCTTGGCTCCACAAAACTCATCAAATGCAAATGACAATAATCAAATGCGTGGAAACTTGCCTTGCCCCTTCTTTTATACATTTTTTAATCCCACTTCAAGAGGCTTCTAGAAAAATATTATTATTTCATTTTAGTGACTTTAATGATATAATATTAATTTTAAGTCACTATATTAAATTAATTAAATATAAGGTTACCTTTTGATTAAAAATTTAGTAATAACCTTATAAAATAATTAATTTAATAATATCTCTCTGATTTCGTCAATTAGCCTTTGGGAGATAAAGGCTAAATTACTCATCATGAAAGTCGCCTAGGAAGGGGACATTACAATAAAACAAGGGAGATGAATTGAAAGTCCGACTTCACATCCAAACAAAAGTAACACATCCAAAATATATGTTACTTGTTATCTATTAAATGGTTTTTTTTATTTATATTTATCATAAGAATGGTTAAAATAATCATATTGCAAACACATTTCAAAATATCAATCATAAGTTAAATATTTTGTTTCTATTGAAAAAATCCAAAATTTACATTAATTTATTAAATATTTTCTTTAGGCTAAATATTAAAATATTTATTTATTTAAATATATAATTAAATGAATGTATTATTATCTTAATAATTATAATATAGTACATTATTTAATATTAAATTTATATATATTACAGTCACCAAAATTTAAAAATATATATTAGTACCTACAAATAAAAGTATATAATATTTACTATACTTTTCAATAAAAACAAAACAAAATAATTAACAAAATAATAAAGAGTTTTTCAAAAGTAAAATTAAAAGTTACATATTACAAAAAAAAAATAAAAAAATAGATGTTTGAAATAAAATAAAATAATTGTCCAATAAAATAAAACAATTATTAGATAATTAAAATATTTTTGTTCATGTAAGCATGTAGCAATGGATTTAAAGTAAAATAAAATAACTCTTATGTAAATAAAATATCTTTGTGTCTCTTTTTAATCTATTCATCTATTTATTTATCTATTTATGTATTTTTACTAATTTAAATAGATTTTAATATTAAATATTTATAGAGAAAAATCAACTACATATTAATATTTTATATTTTTGTCATTTTAATTTCCTTCATAATTTTTTAAATAAATCTCTTATTTAAAAAAAACTATATATTTTATTTATTTTCCCACAAAGAAAAATACAAATCTTAAATTTTTTAAATTTTGTAAATATTTGTTTTAGTATATTTAGTATTAGAGTTTTTTTTGGGTAAATTTTGAATGTCATAAATGCTTTTGCATTTGGAATCTTTTTATTGAAAAAAAATCATTTCATTACAATCAACCCTAGAATTTTGTTCGTTTCATTTTACTAGATTAAATAGGGAAAAAAGCGATGACAAGACGAAAAGAATTTAAACAAGTGAATAAATTACTAGAGATGTCTACTGCCTTGACCCCTTTAATTGCTGCCCAGGAAATACACTGCTACTCCTACTTAAAAGTTGCTACCTGTGAACAGACAATTACATGAGTTTGGTTTTGAGAAGTCATCTAATGGATGACATCCATTATCAATGGGCTTTTATTTAAATTGGAATTTGATTAAAAGAAACCAATAAAAAATCAAAATCATTTCTGCAAATTATAATCAAATGGTTTTTAATCATTTTTTTGCAATAACTTTGCATGAACTGTATGTAGTCTACAAATTGATTCATAGCTAGAATCCTGACATTATGATATCTGCAGCATGAGAACTTCTAAATCCATCGATTTCCTAATCTATGAATGAAAAAGATACCATTGATTAAATACAATATTATTGACAATGTAGTATATATCTTTTATTAAGACGCTGAGAATGCCCTCAATGAGAGAGCAATATCGGTGGGAAACCCATTTAATAATTGATTGGGCAGCAAATTTAAAAAAATTAAACTTGGGCTGTATGGACATGTGTGCATGGTAACATGCGAATAAGAGATGTGAAGGAAACGGAAACAGAAAAGGGAAAAGACAGATAAAAGGACAAACGTTAGAAGTCAAAATGCCACCGAAGCAAATTTCACAACTCACTCAGCGGTGTCGCCCGGTCCATTATGTTCAAACTTGTCTTTTTAAAATACTGCAGAAAAAGCTGTGAACGCTTTGCTCAGTTTTTTTTTTTAAATGATCAAGTTGTGGAAAACTGTAAATAGATACCTAAGAACAGTTCAAATCATTGAAATGAAAGGAAAGGAAAGAAAAAGCAAAATTTTTTAATAACGTCTATAAGATCAAGTAGTTTAAAAATATTGTGAAGATGAGTACCTCCTTTCTTGAAGTTATGGTCACCTATGAGTTATTTAGTTCTTCTTTTGAGGCTTGTTTCTTGTCATTGAGCTCCTATTTAGTTGACACTCTTTTATCTATTGTAGGATTAATTGATGTACTCAAGGAAACAAATTTTTTCCTCTTGGTTGTAGCCACATCAGCCTCCTTCCTGATCACAACATCGTTGTTTGGTTTTGCTGGAAGACCCCTCACAAAATTACATTTGACTAATCTAGGGGAGCACTCACTACCGTATTAAAAGAAATATATACTAATTTTTTTTTAGAGTAAACAACAAAAAAAAATATCCTTTAGCAAATTACCTTGTAGAAGTTGATCTCGCTACATCTTCTCCTTTTTTTAATTTAGGTTGTTTTTGTGTCTTCGAGCTAGCTGTCTTTGGTGCCACATTTGCAGAAGCCCCCACAAAAAGAAATTACTCTAATCATACACATGAAGTCCTTGTTTGTTTCAGAGTCAACATATTATAAGAGATTATGCCTTTGTCTCCATGAATTTATTACCATTGAGTTTCAATAGAAAGCAGACTACCATAGCCTCAAAGTAGAGAAACGCATAAGAGATCATATTAAAAAATAGGTTACTTTGAATGCAATAATTTCAAACCAATAATAATCTGTCTACTATAAAACAAATTATTGGACTTGATGAATCCAATTCAACATTTTTCCATGTGCCAATGTATGCAGAAGATGAGTACCTCTTTTCTTGAATTTATGGTCACCATTAGAGCTATTTAGTTCTTTTTTTGATGCTTGTTTCTTCTCATCGAGCTCCTGTCTAGTTGACACACTTTTATCTGTTGTAGGATTAATTAATGTACTCAAGGAAATATATTTTTAGCTCTTGGTTGTAGCCACATCAGCCTCCTTCCTGATCATTATAATTATACCATATAAATTGCACATTTGGGCTACCTCTTGTGGTTTGAAAGTGAGGCTTTGTCTGATTCCATCATTTCTTTCACAGTGAAAGTGAAAATTTGAGTATTTGTTAAATGACTCAAAAAAATAAGTTGCAAATGCCATTGAAAGAAACTTAACTATAAAATTTGGTTACATTAAACAAATTTAGCATGCCATATTATGGCATTTGATACTTAATTTAATCCATCACTTTGGTTACTATTTTCAGAGTAAGTCAGTCTTTATTAGAAAATTTAGCACAATTAGAGTGTTTGTCTATGCACAAATTGTAGATGGTTCTTTGAAAATAGTAAAGGATTAGATTAAAAAGATGAAATAATTAAACTACACCAAGGAATAAAATAGACATAAGAGAAATCAAAAACAAAGATACAAATAAAGATCTATATATTGTTTCCTATCTAGGGACTGTTCTATAAGTCTGTGTTGTATGTTTATAAATTTTATTATACCCTGCTGTATAATATTCCATTTTTCATCTATGTCCATAAACACACAACCAAAAAAATAAATGAAATTTCTGTTAAGAAAATAAGGCAAATAGAAATATGTATAACACAAACAGCAAATGAACAGAGATACTAAATAACATAGACACAGTGAGAATTTACATGGTTCACTAAAAAAGAAAACAAATTTGAAATCTATTTTATAAATCAAACGTGTATTGTAGAATTAGAGGAAAGGAAGTTTTACTGATAACACAGCTTGATTTCTATTATACTTGGCAAAGTCAAATTATGTTATAGTGGAAAATAAAGGTGTTATCTTGAAAGAGAAGTTAACTAACACAAGTAAACAAGAAAAATAGAACATTATAGAAAATTGGAATTGTTGACAATAGAGAGCTTCAATATATTTAAATTGCATTACTGTGGTATATAAAAGTAGTCAAAATCAGAAAACTATTTAAAGTTATCAGTTAGAACTGATTAGAGGAAAAACATATTTCAAGAGTTTAGTAAGAGTATTTTGTGGACTAAAATATGTTCAAACAAGCAATCTAAATGTTTAAATTAAAAGTCTTTCTTGTAGTTTTAGATGACAGGAGGTTGCAGTTGCATGAGTGGATGGCTATGAAATCAGAGCATAGTAATCTACAAGAAGATTGTAGATGTTGATTAGGTTTTAAAAAAAAATTGATTAAAAGAAATAAGTGTAAAAATTGTAATTTGTAAAGAAATTATATAGTTGGGAAGGCCATACCTTTTTATTGTTAATTTTCTTGTATCTCAAGAATGTCATTATTGTGATCCAGCGCAAAGTATCATTGAACTTGAAAGGAACGTATAATGAAGATGACTCTTTATCATGGATGCATTTTTCATACTGATTTGTTGAAGCTCTAGAAGGAAGCGATTGAACATGTCCTTTTTAAGAGAGCACTACAAACTTATATTCTTATCTATTATTACTATGCATTTGAGATTATGCGTATATGTGTAAACAATGTCCTTCTTGCACTTGTTACAGTGAGCAATTTAATTTTTTAGTTCGCCAAAGTTGAAGAATGTGTAATTGCATAGTGGACAAGTAGGCTGGAATGGAATGGAAAAAGCATTTGCAACTTTCAATTTCCCATATACCTGGCAATAACAAAATTAAGTATAAAGGCATGATACATTTGTAGTTTTAGAAAATGAGGACATAGTAGATTTATGTGTCATTGACAAAGAGAATGGAGAAAACAATTGTAAATTTATCACCTCTTTTAATCACAAATGTAATTTTATCTAAAACGGTTAAAAGGTAATTGAACCAATGCTATGAAAATATTTGAGAGGGAAAATAGTACATGACATACTTGAATTGTTAAGAAAGAAAATTTAGTTTAATGTGTATAATTCATCAAAAACATAGTGAACCATTTCAACTTAGTAGCTGCTACATAATGAATATAATTATAAAGAAAAAGATAAAAGAAGGTAAAAGAAGAAAAATTACTTGGTATGTTGTGTGGAGCAAATTTTACAGGTGAGTCAATGTTGGCATATTTGCTAGAGGAGCAATGTACATTGACTGATAGGTGCGAAGAATGTGGTCTTTTTCTTCAAAGTGCTTGACAATATTTTTGAACAATATTAAAGGAAATTCTTTTCTTAAAACATGTTCTTCAATGAGGGAAAATTGTTCATGCAATCTTGGATGCAATAGTATCTATTAAAATTAAGAAGAGTAATATGTGAGAGAATATTGAGGAGATAATTATTAATAAAATCAAAATTTGAATAGATACAAAATGGAAAAATAGATTTGTTTATTACCCGTGCCTTGTCATATTATGTTTCTCCATCTTTAATGTCCAGCAAATATTGAAAATTTGTTCATTTGGAAGACAGTATAATTGCGCCCACAGTTCCAACTATATAATTTTTGGTACTTTCCAACATCATTGTAATAGTTGTACTTGGTATAAATGCATATTCTTCACAAATATGAGAGATGTTTTCTACAACACTTGATTGGGTCAAAAAAAAAATAGATTCACAATCACCATGATCGTATTCTATTTTAGGTGCAACTATGAAACCAGTAATACAGATACTTGCTCCTCGGAAAATCTTATTTTCAAATATTTGGACTAGATTTCCAGTCAAATTGATGGTGATTGTCATTTCCACTTTTTTATCAGTCAAATCAGCATGGAAGGCGTCAAGTGTGTTTTTTGTTTTGTCTAAATGAGTTCGATATGTGACAATAACTTTAGCTTCAAAAACGTCTCCAAATTTATGTGCATTAATGTCTTCTATGGAAAGTATTTTGGAAGGCTCCTTTTTGGACCTATAAAGAAATGAAACATAATAAATTTAAGATAATAAATATAAATGTTGTAAAACTTTTATTATAAAATAATACTCACATCTTCACTTGTTGCTGCTTGACAATGGTTTTGTCCTTTACTACTCTCTTGTTATTTGTCATTTGTACTACAAAAGAGTAAACAAAGCTCAAGACAGTAGATGTGAAGTAAATATTATAAAAATATATATTTGACTAAAGAAAATGTGGGGGAATTATGTGATCTTACCGAATAAGTAAGAAGTGAATGTAGTTGATAATTTGTAGAAGTGGTTAGATTATTTCTAAATATATAACATTTTTCTAAATATAATTTAGTAAAGAGATATAATTTAATAAATTGAAATTTTTTTGTTATTCCAAATCATATATAAATATAAGGTTTCATAGATCATTAATGTTGTTATGAGTATGATTTATAATGGCTACTTGTTTTTCTTTAAATTTTATTTTTGTGAAATATAATGTGTCATGATCACTCCAATATGTGTCGTTTTTGAAGATTTTGTATTTTTGTTTGTTATTATTTGACCAAACATGCTCAATGAGCGATGTTTGTAAATGATTGTTTTTGTCAAATAAGAAGTGTATATTTTTGTTCTTGAGAATTTTTTCTAATGTGTTTGTATAATTTATTCAGCATCAAAAATAATACTTTGTTTTGATTGGTTTATTATAAATAGATTAATCACTAGATTAAAAAAGTCATTACAATACTAATAAAGCAACACACTTTTAACCAAAGGTATTATGATCACTTAAAAATACTTCAATGATAACTTTTCATACATTAATTCTAATTATTCTGTTCATTTTAAGTTGAAACATCGAACAATTTTATAAGAGAATATGAAAGCATTAGTCGAAAATGTAACCCTAATACCATGTAGACCTTTGTGGATCGATCTAAGTGAGTATTGAATTTGGCCTTCCATTTAATTGCCAAAATCGCTAAAGCTAAATATAATTCTATAAAAATTTGACGGTCATATTTAAAACAGGCCGCTAAAGTTATTAGATCCTAATAAACCCTTGAAAGCATTTAAATGAACATCAATTATAACCTCTTGGAATTGCCATGGAACGTATAGTTGTACTCTTTATGCATTTAATCAAATGTTCTATTTAATTATGTTTTAGTTTTTATTTTCTTATAGGTTTTGTAAATTTATTTAAATGTTTTATTTAATTTGGTTTTAATTATATAGAATTTGGATATTTAAATTATATGTAGTTCTTATAGATTTATTTAAATTATTTTATTTAATTTTATTTTTATTTAAAATAATTGTTATATTAAAAAGGTTATATAATTTATAGATTTACTCAAATATTTTACCTAACTATATTTTAATTATACAAAATTTGACTTTGAGATAGTTGTACTTGTAGTTTCCCACCTTACCTGCAGAAATTTAGGTTTCAAAAACTATAAACCTCTTACATTTAGTCAAATGTTTTATTTAACTTTCTCTTAACTACAATTATCTAAGTTTTAACAACAGTTATAGGTCTTGTACATTTAGTCAAATATTCTATCTGTTTTTGTCTTTTTGCCCTTGCACTCCACCTAAACATCAAAAGTTTTAAGGATCAGAACTTTTGCCCTACATTTAAATATCCCAAATAAGTATCCTATTCATTTCTCAGAGATAACCAAATATGGCAGCACTTGGGTTTTCTGTCATCCCAAATTCTGCTTATAACTTTGCAACTACTGGGCTTCCATCTCCATACATAGCTGCAAGATTTTCTCAATGGCGATCCAGAAATGCAAAATACAATGTTTCCACGAAGTCTGCAGATGAAATGTTGTCAACTTATTCCGTAGAAGAATTCCAAGGTATATCTACTTGTTTTAGATGATTGATGTTATAAGTGTCCGGTCTATAGTTTGTTGCAGATCATGACTTTATTCTTGAGGTTTGTCGCCAAGGAGCTTTCATTCCACATGATCATTGAGACTCGCTTTAAAAGTTATTTACATTGATTCTCCTGGTTTTCTCAATAAACAGTATTGGTGCAAATTGAGTTGCTTTTATTTTCAAATTCCCTGTAACAAGACGTTGTAGGCAAGTTGGTTCTTAGTTTACGAGTTATGATTTTCTGTGAGGCTAGTTACCTCTCGTGGGTAGAGGTACCATTCAACTGTAGTTAGATCCAATGTGCAAGAAAGTTTTATTGTTTTATATTATTTTAATCTTTTATTTATTTCTATGTTTTATTTGGGTTTGTGTGGTTATGCTTAAACAAATAATTACCACTTTTGGGTATGAATGAGGTGTAAATTCACTATTAACTGTTTGACCATTGAAGTGGATGATGTTTAAGTAGATTAGGTTTTATTAATGTAAGTTACCATATTTGTTTCTGAATTTAGTTTACCTTATTTTTTATATATTTCTTATTTTATAGTTGGTATTTTTCTTTAGTTATTTAAGGGAAGTTCTAAGAATAGATATTGTAAGTTAATAATTAATTATGTAGATTAGGATTATAATTTGTTTTTTTTGTTTTTCTATTTTAATATAAATGATAAATTAGTAATTAATTTTTTTAATATTTTCAAGGTTAATAGGTTATTTTATATGAATAGGTATTAATTAGAGTAGAATCTATAATTTGGAAGGTGGGATTAGTGGATAGGTTGTAATTGGGAGTTCTTCCACTTAAAATTTAATATGGAACATACCATGTATATTTCATTTTTCTTCTCTATAATTTCAAGTTTTCCATATAAACAACAGTCACACATTGAGGTTTTATTCTTTCATACTGATTTTTTGTTATTATTTATTTGTAAGATCTTCTAGTTCTAAGTTCGCCTCTAGCACAAGACAATGCCAAGACCTCAAAGCTACAAGCATATTTTTTAGCAAAGATTCCTCCAAGGTGAATTTCTAACTTTACAGCCCCTACAAATTTGCCTCTCACAATAGTAAGAAAATGCAACTATGTTGAGCATTGGGAATATTATCTTTCTTTAACAATAGGGAGAAAATACAACCATGTTAACATCCTAATGATATAATTAATTGTTTAAATATAATTTTAAATTTACTATTTTTTATGCTTAAAAAATTATGGTTGATGACTTTAGAAATCATAATATATACTAGATTCAATAATTATGCATATCACTATTTGGCAGGATGTCCAAAACAAGAAAAAGCAAGTTCCCTCTACTTTTAAGTGCATAGAGGAGGATATTGTGAGGATAAGAAGATTATTTTCCAAAATTGAGAGTAGACAGACATCTATTTCTGCTTATGATACAGCTTGGGTGGCCATGGTCCCCTCTATGGAAAACTCTCAATTACCACAATTCCCACAATGTATTTCATGGATAATGGATAATCAACTCTCAGATGGATCTTGGGGATTATTGGACTTACCTTATATTAAAGACCGCCTTTCTCACACCCTAGCATGCATTATTGCACTTAGAACATGGAATCTTGGTATTGAAAATGTTGAAATGGGTAAGAATCTCTCTTACAATTATAATTTTATTTCTTACAAGCATTTGGTTCTTCAATAGTTACCAAATATGGTGGATATCAAGATGTCTATTATTTTATTTTTTTCTCGTTTCTCATTTCACTATTATATTATGGTATATTTATGTAAGAAAATATAAAATATATTTATTTCTACTTATCATTTTCTTAGACCATTTTATATTTTTGGTATTTATAAAATTCTCCATTTTAAAAGTACTAAGCACTTTTATTAGAAAATACTATTTAAAAATTGTAAAGTAAAATTTCTTAAAAAATAACTTCAAAATTATAAGGAATAAAACACACCTTATAAACATATCTATCTAAGAATAACTTAACTTAATTCAAACTTGAATAAATTATTGAGTTTAGAATCATAACTCATCAATCTAATACATAATATATTATAATTGAAATAGATTAGAACTTATCTTAAAATTGATGTAATGTGATTACAATGTATTAGAGAAACAAAACAAAAAAATTAGCTAAATTATTATATGAGCTTAACATTAAAGCCTTCAAATTCCCACCCAATTTACATATTTAAATTAATTATAATTATTTAATACATTTTGAAGATTGTAAAAAGTTACCTTAAATCTAATAAAAAATCACATAGATAAATTTATAAGACCTCTTAAAAATATCCCCTGGGTGTTGAATGATAAGAATCACTAAACAATAAATTTATAAGACCTCCTAGAAAATATCCCCTCGAGGTTGAAAGATAAGAATCACTAAACAATCATACGGTGGAACAACAGTAAAATAAAAACATTTGGTAAAGCATGAAATGATTTATCATAATAGTGATGAGTCGAATCTTATAGTTAAACATTTAATTGACTGGACAATGACTAATATGTCTTTGATGTGGTGTTGTCATTGTCAATTCATCTTGTTTATGACATAAATGCCTGGGTCTGAACTCTGTTGGCAGGCCTTCATATTTCAGTATATTATTTCACAAATTTGATCCATGCAGTAAGATTTTTAGATATATTTTTTTAATTCTTCCACAGGTTTAAGGTTTATAAGAGAAAATATTGGAAAGGTAGCCATTGAGCACACGTATAATCCCATTGGATTTGATCTGATCTTCACTGCAATGTTAGAAGATGCAAAAGACATGTGCTTGGATCTCCCTTATGATTCACCTCTTATAGAACTGATGCTAACTAAGCGAGAAGATATCCTAAAAGGGTAATTTATGTTATTAACTTATTAGTTTAATACTTTTGAGTCCCAATAATCATTTTTGTTTACTTCCTCTAATTTGAAATTGTTTTGGTATTTGCAGCATAGAAATAGACCATATGAATCAGTATGATCCATCTCTGATTTTCATAGTTGAGGGTATTCGGAGTATAGTTGACTGGAATAAAGTTTTAAGGCATGAGAACAAGGATGGTTCACTCTTCCATTCTCCCTCTGCAACTGCTTGTGCTCTAATGCACACTAGAAAATCCAGCTGCCTTATTTATTTGAAATCGATGCTAGAAAATTTGGAGAATGAAGGTTGGTCATTAGATGTCCATTTATATGGTTTGATGATATTTTATCATGTTCACACACATTTAACAAGCATTTTTCTGTTGGTGCAGTGCCTAGTATTTATCCCATAAATGTCTTCGCTGGTCTTTCAATGGTAGATATGTTGGAGAGCTTAGGTATAGCAAGACACTTTAAATATGAGATTAAACAGGCTCTCGATGATGTCTATAGGTGATTGTTAGATCCCTTGCTTATGATTGGATTATGCACATTCTATGCTTCGCTTCCATATTGTTTGAAATCAATATTCTCAATGGGCAGATGCTGGACAGAGAATGAAATAATTGAAGGAATATCATCAGCATCAGACATAATTAACACTTCTGTCAGTTTCAGGATTTTACGGTGGAATGGATATGATGTGTCTCCAGGTCTTTTGAACAAACTAAACCCTGTTTCTAGTAAATTTTGCTCTCGAATATCTCCTATTTTTCTCTGTTATGCAGAGTATCAGTTATGATAAATATGTGATTTTGGGCATGGTTGTTTCTAACTGAAGCATTCATTCTGTAGCGGGATTTGGGGACATTTCATGGGATGTGCTTCTTTCATTACATTTTCATTTCTTGTTAATGAAACCAACAATCATGCAGATGTCTTTCTCCGTTATCTGAAGGATGGCCACTTCCTACCATCTCTAGAAAAGAGTTGCCAAGCTGTTTCAGCTATGCTGAATTTGTACAAAGCATCTCAGTTGATGTTCACAGATGAAAGAATTTTGGAAGAAACAAAATCCTTTTCCCAAAATTATCTCGCCAAAAGTAAGGAAAATGTTACAGTGGATGACAAAAATATAGCCCACAGAAACCTCAACAAAGAGGTGATTAAGGCTTTTTCTTTGCTAGTCAGTTTGGGGCCTGTTTTGTGTTACCCTGGGGCTGTTTTGTAAAGGGAACAGCACCCTTGTTTGCTGCTTATCTTAATAAAAAACAAAGAGAATTAAGTCTTTTTTTTTTCTTGTCACAACTTACCAATGTTAAAATTTATTATCATTAAAATTCAGAGGTTGAATCCATTCCTTGCAGGTTGAGTATGCACTGAGGGTCCCCTGGGTAGCTAATGTGGAGAGAATAGAACATCGAAGATACATTGAAACATATGGTTTTGATGATATTCGGATTGCAAAGACCTCTTACAAGTTAGTTTTGATGGAGCTCATTGTTATGGATCCCCATCTCTTTAGAACCCTTCAAATTACTTTGTTTATATAATTATATGTTTCTAGATCGACTACTTCAATAGTCCTTAATATTGGGCCTTCAAATTGGATTGCAGGATGCCCCTTATTGGCAATGATTGTTTTTTAACTTTAGCCAAAAAGGACTATAATATCTGCCAAACAATAATCCAGGAGGACTTAAGGGAATTGGAAAAGTAAGTATACACATAAGATTAGAGAGTTCTTCGAAATTACAATAGGAATAACATCACTGGTATGAAATCCTTATCGTTAAACTGAGATTGCTGTCTACAATAACAGATGGTATGTAGATTCTAAACTGGGTGACCTACAGTTTGCTCGACAAAAACTTGTGTTGTGCTATTTTACTTCTGCCTCAACACTTTTTAGCCCTGAAATGTCTACTGTGCGCATCGTATGGACAAAGACTGTAGTCCTCACCATATTTCTGGATGACTTTTTCGATGTGGGTGGTTCCATTGAAGAGCTTCAATGGTTTCTTGAAGCTATTAGGAGGTAATTATATCGTGAGTATGAAAAACTGTTGAATTAAATAGCTGTCATTATGATTCAGTAGTACAGTCCATTTTAAAATTAATGTCCCTGCAAATGCAATTCTAAAGGAATCTTAGGTTGAGGACCAATTAAAGTTCCAGTCTTCTGTAGGCCTTGGATACCATAATCTACATATCTAGAGGAATCACCAAGTACTAGTTTTTGATGTCTTGCAGTTGGGACCCAACAGCGTTACGGAGTAGTTCGGAAAATGGGAAAATTTTGTTCTTTGCAATATATAACACAGTCAATGATATTGTCCAAGATGCCTGGGCTTTTCAAAGCTGGGATATAGGCCCTCCTTTGAGGGAAATCGTGGGTATCTCTCCCTTCAATATAAATTATTGTATAGTTTATTTATATTGTGCATTAGGCAAACAAGTGTCATTTAAGAAGAGAAAACATCATTAGAATAACCCTTGAAAACCTAAACCTTTCGTTGCTTTCTTATAGTGGTACGCGCTGGCAAATTCAATGATGAAGGAGGCTGAATGGACTCAAACTGGATATACACCATCATTACATGAATACATGAAAAATGGAGAAACATCATTTGCCTTGGAACCATCTATTTTTTCATCATTATGCTTTACAGGGCTTAAAATTTCAGAGCAAACCATTCACCATCAGGAGTACAGAACTCTTATGCAACTCGTAAGTATTTGTGGGCGGCTTTTGAATGACCTTCACAGCTACAAGGTATTGAATACTTATCACTACCATGTCATGCATTTGTGATACTAGAAATTTCATCTTCACGGAATTCTGGGCAAAAAGATTAAATTATTTATATGTTTTTCAGAGGGAAAGCGATGAAGGAAAGCTCAACTCTATTTCATTTTTCATACAAGAATATCCAGCGACATCTGTTGAGAATGCCACTGAGTGGATTAGACAAACAGTACATGAAAGCACACTAAAATTAGAGACAGACTTGCTACAACACAGTTTTCTCCCTCGTGAATGCAAGCAGTTGTATTGGACTACACTCAAATCTCTCCAACTAGTCTACCTTAAGACTGACGGCTTCACCTCTCCCTCTGAAATGCTTGACCATATCAATGCAGTTATTTTTGATCATGTATTATAAATTCTAAAAGAGAATTTTCAGATAAGATCAGCTGGTTATATTAATAAGGTGTTATAAACTCGGCTATACTTAAATAGCATTCATTTCAATATATAATTTATTGATACATGTTTAAAATTTCATTATTAGTTTGTGATAGATGTTGGCTTGGGCTATTCTTAAATATCATCCGCTTCAATAGTCAAAGATCAATTTTGACCAATAAAAATAGGATAAATATTTACCACTTTTTGTTATGAGTGAAGTATAAAATCGCTATTGATTGTTTGACCATTGAAGTGGATGATATTTAAATAGAGTGGTTGGGTTGATGGGTGACAGGGTCAACCTCAAGAGGAATCAAGAGAACCCTCATCTCTTAAAAGGAGAATTAAAAGAGAAGAGTCTTCCAAAAGCCCGGGATCTCACATAAATTAGTCTTTTCCTTTACAAGAGATAGCCATACATAAATAAATGAATTTCACAACAATGTTGCATGTTATAATCAATAAGATATACCAATGAATCTCAAACAAGAACTAATAGAAATCTAAACTATTATTAATGTATTTTATAAGATAAAAAAAATAATTAGGAGAGAGGAGAAAGTTTAAGAGGACGGATGAGAAAAGTGAGCTTATCAATTAGAAGAGCAATCATCAACTTGGAGAGTCTCCTCTGCAAACATAATAAAAATCACTTGAGCATCCATCAATCTTGGTTTAGCTTGAAGCACGAGTAATGCAATCATAAAAGGAAATAATATCGACAAATGATTATATCTGGACATGAAAGAGAAAGTAGGAAAGAACCACCATATTATGGTGTTCTAGTTATAACCAGCAAAATCATGTCCAAATATATATTAAGGCTTAGAAATATCATTTACAAAGATAAGCTCATGTAAATTGCAATGACTACATTCCCATACAAACAAGACTAGACTTAGACAAACATATGGACTCTCCACTATACGTAGATTTTTTTTTTTTTTTTTTTTTCATGTTTCCCACTATAGACCCAAATGTCCAACCAAATAATGGAAAACAACCCACTATATATAAATAGACATAATAGATACAAGTTAGAATATATTACAAATGATGTGTCCCTCCAAGTTGGTAGCAAGCATTAATGCATTAGACTCAAAAGTTTCTAATCTAGAGCTAGGATACAATCATACATTTAATATGTTGTAGATTTTACATACATCTAAATCAGCCTATAATAGGAAACATAACATCTACAAGAGACTTAGGAAATAAATATTTCATCTAGATGTTTCATAGCCATGCTTCTTTAATTCTATTGGTACATGACATGTCTTGACCATCAAAAATCTTTCTATAATAGGCATTCATTATTGATCAACTGTCATTTTTCAATCTCAAGAAAATCCAATTTATCCTATATATTGCCATCTCAAACCACTAGAAATAGTTATAGTGTGAGAAATTATATACCCTAAAATTTTCACCCTACATGTTATGCTTTCTTTAGTGTCTGTCTATACATTGTAGTCATTGATTCAACTTAACTAGTTGTCTTATCATTTTCCCTCATCAAGTGGCTAACGTTTAACATCAACTTTAAATCTTAAGACAACTTTTATGACCTTATATTATCTTGAACACATTTGGATGTAGGCACAATCACACTAAAATCAATGTGATTGAGCATATGTCCTTAAATGACAAAATGTTTTAAGTACATTTTATTTTCCTTTGACACATAAAAATATAATCTAACAACTTTTCTAGCTAAGAACTATCATTCTACCAATAAAAGACCCTCTTTGGAGCCATTTTGAATGTCAACAACTTTATCACAAATTTGCCTTCCTATTTGCACTATCCTCATTGAAGATTCTTTATAGGCTTCTTACAACAACATTGCGAACATTTCTAAATGATTTGGCATTTGGAATTTCATTACGAGTTTCAAATCTCTCTCCACTACCAATAAATTTGTCGATATCTCTTTGATTATTGGATTTAGTTGAAAATTAAAAAATGATTCTTTCACACTAACAACATTGTACTTGAGTCTCCATGATTTTGGGTTGAGGCTCCTTTTCTTGGTCTCTTCATTGTCATTTGGGCAGCTTTTCTTTTATTTCCCCACTTTTCTTTTTATGGCAACAATACTATATTTTCCTACTTGAGTAGATTCATGTGATTCTATTATAGTCACTCTGACTTGAACATTTGTATCCTCCCATTGTTGCTCCTTTTCTTTTAGAAAGAACCATACATCCTTTCATATTTTTTTTAAAAAAACATACACACACATGTATGTATGTATATGTATTGTAAGAGTTGGTATAGAATGCTCTAATACAATGTAAGATTTTGCTATGGATATAATGACCCAAGATCAAAAACCTAAAAGAAAGCATAAAGAATCCAAAGAACAATATGAAAGAATAATGCTATTCTATACAAGGACACATGTGAAAGAAAGATGCTTAACAATGAGCTACAAGTGGTTATATATAGTATACACTACCCTACTATGTGAATGTGAAACCAATGTGAGATAAAGAAGATGGAGTCACATGTGTGCACATCTCCACCAAATTAGGAAGTACAAATCACTTGTGAAACTTGGTGGTAATTTTTCTTGTATCCCCAAAAACACAAAAACTTCATAAGTCTTGTGCCCAAAAGGTAACTAACTAGGCAAGGCGTGAAAAAGATGAAACAGAACAGGATAACCTTGAGGACGTAGCCCCGCAGATAGGGTTAGCCAGTTTGGTTGAGCAAATTACTAGTCCTGCAGTAGTAGACCTAACCTACCGGGGTGATATCAACCCAGAGAAGGACAAGGAACAACCTTTGGAGCCTGAAAAGGATGATAGTACAGTGCATACAGAAGTTGGTGGGATGACCCCCAGCATAGATAAAGGTCAGGGCAATGTGCCCATGAAACAAGAAAAGATGGAATCACACCCTCAAAATAGGGGTGATTAGGAGATGCCTCGCAATGATACTAGTTAGGAGCAAAGTGTTGCACCGCCACATACTAAGGTGGGTGATCAAGGAAGTAATCCTGAAATAAAAGATAAATCAAGTGATAAAGAGACTAGTGTGGGGAATGTTAGCACACCTAAAGGTGATGAACAGAATCTGATACATGACAAGGGTCGTGAAAAAGAGATACAGAAGGTGACCAAGGGTGATCTAGGTGATCTCCAAGGTACAAATACTCAATCTTCTTAGGAGAGTATGGTGCCACAAGATAAGCAAAGTCAAAATATTTTTGAGGCTCCGAAAGAAAGTCTACAGTAGGAAGTGCAAGATCAAAGTGCATACACTCCACAAGAGCCCCCTCCACAGATAGAGATCCCTCAACAGGAGGTGCCCCAGCAAGAACCCCCTCATGAGAAGGTGAGGGAGGAAGAAATTAGGAAAGAACATTCACCACCAAGGGCAAAATCCAACACAGGAGTACAAGACACCCAAAATGAAGAGGGTGATCATCAAGAGCCTAAGGGTGATGTACCTTATTGGTTGCAATGAGAAGTACATCTGCAAAAGGTTGAGGAGGTACACGATTTTGATGTGTCTACATTATTTTCTAGGAGCATGATAAAACCTAGAAGAAAGGCCAGGTTGACCTTAGCAATCAAAAGAGACCCTACTATAGGTAGGAGAACTACACAAGTGGCCATGCCTATAGTTGAGAAAGAGAAGGCCAGATAAGCCTTGAAGAGTTTTAGATCACTGATGTTGATCTGAGTTTTGCAAATGAAGACCAAGAAGGTCAAGAAGGCAAAGATATCATTGACTCTCTAACACAAAGGGTGAAGAGAAAGAAAGAGAAGAATAAAAAACATAAAGAGCACATTGCTCAATTACATTCTTTTATTAAAGGATTAATTCATCCAAAGTATACACTAGTCAGTGCAGTTGCTCCATTAACCATCATATCCCCAGAGGAGATTATAGGATTAGACCTGATGAGGCATAAAGCATAGGTAATAGAGAAGTGGATGATGTCATCCATTTTTGAGGTTGAGAATGTAGTGAAAACCTCTTTGGAGAGTTGGAATTCTTTGAGTGCCTTGAAAAGCAAGGTAGATAAATTACAAAATGAAGTAGGTAGGATGTCATTTAATCTGGAGAAGCACCTAGATGCTTTAGGTGAAATGAAGAGGATTGATACACAGATATTGATAAGTAACAATATACTAGATAATAACACCTCCCAGTTGGTAAGTATCTGGTATGAAGATACTGGATTTGATTGTGATATACTGAAGAGATGCAATGGAAAGCTCAGGGATATAAGTGTCAAACTACACAATCTAATGGCACATGAGGCAGAGACCCTAGAGGCGTTGGAAGGGAAGGTAGAAGGGAAGATTGAAAATTAGGATGTAGATTTTTCTATCCAAGCCTTCCATGATAATTTCAAGCAAGTTGCAAAGGACCCCCTGAACCACCTGACAGAAGAAGTAATGAACAAGGTCATGAGAATAAAGGTCAGGGTGGAGACTTATAATGAAACACTAAACAGCAAGAAAAGCAAAATGGATGCCCTTCAGGCTAAGTTTCATTCTCACCAGCATGCAGTAGTAAAGGCCAAAGCCCAAGATGAAGGTGAGATTGACAAAATAGTGCAGTTATATGAGTCCACCAAGGCACCAATAAAGATACATATAAGAGATGATCTACATCAAAGTGACAATGACAATGAAGATGAAGATGGCGTAAAGAATGATGAAGAAGAAGAAAGTGAAGAGGAAGAAGGAGATAAAGAGTAAGTAGAGATGCATCACAATGTAGACATATGCATAGGCTACTTACAAGCAAATAAGTTTTGCTAGATAGTTGCCAGGTGGCAACTTGTGCCACGGATGAAGATGTTGACTAAGTCAATAAAGAAATGTTGATCGTTGATCTAAATAGATAAATCTTGACCATTGGTCATTTGTAACTACCTCCTCTCCTTATTCTACAAAAGGAGAAGGAGTGCACTCTTTTAGACGTTAGAAACTTAATTGAAATTTGATTGTTGAAGAATTCAAGACTGATTTTAAGGTTATTGTGAATATACATGTTTTTGCATACTTAATGAAAGAGAAGCTGTTTGATTACAAATAATTGTAAATCTTGAGTAATTAGTGAATGAGATCTAGATACATGCATTGATTAGCTATGTCCCTTGGAGTGCTTATCAGTCTGCATGTGTTGTTTTCATTCCTTGTTCCTTTGAAGTTAGCATCAACCATACCTAGCTGTTGAACATCTTGGTGAAATTATGGTTTGATTTCTTCTCTTCATGACTATATCTAGAATGTATGTGACTCAATAGCTAAAGGTTGACAAAATTTTGAAGTATTTTTTTTAATTTTCTTAAATTTCATTACAAATCACCCTCACAATTGCAAATAACATACAATCTAAAGCAAAAAAATATGAAATATGCCTATAACTCGTAAATAATTGAAAATACAGAGCATATTTTGAGTGAAAGAATGCCAAATTGATAAATATCATGCAAATACAGATATATATATCTATGATAAACATATGAATATCCACTTGTAGGCACACTATTTGAATGAATACATAGTGTAGAAGCATGTACAAGTTCATGATAGTAAATGCTTAGAAGAATTGATAAAACTTATAAATATCATTATAATCTGTGGAGCATAGTAGAAATAACCTTGTTTGTGAAGTGAATTTATAGGAAACATACATGAGATTGATTACTTATACAATGTAAGGCCCCTTGGAATGGAAAACAACATGTCACATCAACCTCTGAGTAACGTCAGATGATCATGACATGATCCACAGAGCCTTGGAGTCATCAATTTCTTTCAAATTGATCATACTTTTCAAGAGAATAAAGGTTTGTTATGCAAATGTTTATGCATGTTGTTATGACTAACAATCATCATCAACATAAATTGGTGCTAGAAGGAGGGCCTACTTTCTAATTTTGAAAGTAAATCAGTTGTATTTGTGTTTCCTGGTGTTAGAAAGGAGGTAATCTTCTCAAAGTTCATCACAATTGTTCATGTTTTGAGTGTTCATGCAAAGATTTGCTTGTTCTCAATGCTCTCATACTTGTTCATCTTAAATATTTTAGAGTTGAGCATAGATATCTTGAACTTTATAGTCAATTCTTGCAATCTTTGAAAATGGAGTCATTAATCATATCCTCCTGCTAGTTTTTTTATGTATTCTTCTTGTGTTACCTAGCATCTTGATTTCCATGTCCAAAAGCACTACACTTGCTCACATTTACAACATCTCTACAAATATTGCACAAATATCTCATCAGCTTTGGATCTTAGTCATAAATATGTCCTTTGCAAGTGTAGTTCAGTTGATCTTTACATAAAACCAAGTCAAATTTCTATAAATTGTAGAAATCTTGGCTCTTAGGCCAAATACCAGGTCTAGATTCAGTGGACTCTTTGAAGAACTACCTATCCGTGGACTTAGACCTAGAACTATAGACATTCAACACACTCCTAGTTCTAGTACATCAGAATCTCCACTAGGACATATTCCAATAACCCCTGTTGGATTGCAAACACGTACAGGACCACTTGTTACTCCTCAAGGTCAACCTCCACCAGTCACAATGTCGTTCTTTGTTGCAGAGTCACCTTTGACTTTCACTGCATATCATCCTTTGCCTACAAATCCTAAAAAGATTTGTCCAAAGTATCATCCATATCAGAATGTTAATGATCACATCAGAACATTCAAGGAAGCTTGCTGCAGAGCAAGGATTGAACATCAAGATGTGGTATGCAAATTATTTCCATTTTCCTTAGGGGAAGAGGCATATAATTGGTATGTTAGTCTTGGTCAAGGTTTAGTTGATTCCTGGCCTACCTTGGAGAAATTTTTCAAAGACAGAATCAAGATACCTATAGATCCTTCAATGAATTATCACCTCTTTGCCACAATCAAAAGATTTGAAGGAGAGCCTATTGCTAACTTTAATGCTAGATTCCAAAAGATGTTGTCAAATCTAGTCGCTCCTTATAATGCAGTAGATGAAGCTGTTAGGAGTATGTACTATTTAGCATTAGATCCCTTGACATCTATGTTCATGAGGACACATCCTAATGTCACAACTTTGGTAGGAGCTTTCGAAGAAGCTATAAAAGTCAATCAGCAATTGATCCCTGCTCCAACACCTAATATTGTCTTCCCTACACCAAACATAACATTTCTTGCATACCCTGCATATCCTACTCAACAACAAACCAATGGAGCCATGATGCCTCTAGCTGTAGTATCAAGTCCATTACAAGTTTACAAGTATCTCCACTCAACATTATGCCAGCTCCAAATGGAAATGGCCAGATAGTACAATATCCAGGACATACACAAGTACTTCAGGATGTAGGACAGAGTAATAACAATGGTTCTTCCTTTTTCAAACCTCAAACAAACAATGTAGTAGCCAAAGCTCAGGAAGAAAAGGAAGAGATTAAAGAGATATCAGCATAGTTGAGAAAATTGACAACTAAAATCAGTCATCTGAGAAGTCAAAATTTCTATTCTCAACCAAATCAAAACAGAGGATATAACAATGACACATCGGGATATCCTGATAGGGGGTATAATAATGATAGGAACTTGATGGGGAGCGCACAGTGGAATGGACAATTGATCATCAGTTGAACTTTTGAACTCTTGAACCTTTCGGGACCATTTCTAGGCTCGGCGAATAGATCTTTGAACCTTTGAACCTTTTGAACCCTTTGAACCTTTTGTTTTCGGCAACACTTTACAACTTATCTCTCTGAAGTCTTAGTCACTCCGATGTGAGGTTCAACACTCTTTGCCTATCAGCAAGAAAATCACCATCGACCGTCTTAGAACTTGTCACTCCAACATCGCAACTCTTCCCGATGGGTGACTCTACGCTTCTTGCCTATCGACAAGACAATTACTATCAGCCATGTTAGAATTTGCTTCACTGATATGTCGATGGACCAACCACTCTTCGGCATTACTTCAACCTTTGGTGAACTTGATTTGAGTCCCAGCGATATGCCGATGTATAGTTTACCTTCTCCCTCTTCAACCGAACCCTAACACATGGAGATGCTAGGTCAACCTACTATGCAAAACACTTTGTCTGGATCCTCTACACTGTCGAACACAAAAGTAAAACAAAAAAAAAATACTTGTACATTGAAGCCATTCCACTAATTTTGACAGAAATTGTACCAATGGAATGCTTCACATTGACATACTACAACAATGGAAAGCACATAGAAAGATATAGAAATCTACAGTAATGCAAATTGCAGTTACAGGGAACGTGAACCAAATCGATAGAACATAACAATTTTTTTCTCCTTAGAACAATGCACAATTGCATTCACACACTTCTCCTCCTTCTCCTCGATGGTTCATCCCTCTGGTTGTTATCAACACAACCTACGAGCAGTTGGGAGACCAACCGATCCAAAATGGCCTCAAACTATTCTACTGCCCTGTTTTGGCACTATGTGCTTACAATATGACAAAAGTGTGTTTTAAGTCACTTACAAAATGGGTTCTAGGTCCTGAAGGACCTAGATACAAACTGAAATGAAAATGCATTGGTCAAATAGACCTTATTACAAAAGAAAACATGATTTTCTAGATGCTCTTGCACCATACTCCTCGGGTGAAAATTGTCTCAAGTATGTTGTCTGCTTCCAGCATCCATGTGGCTTCTAGGTTTGGAAGTCCTTACAATTTTACTAAGTGCTCAAAATAGGTCTGATTTCTTGTCTTCTTGGTTGTCCTACTATCCAAGATGCACTCCATCTTAGGTGGTTCTTTAGGTGGTAAATGTTGCACCCACTCTACATTGTCTTGGACAGAATCTGCTATACTTTCTCCTATATCAGGACTCTTATATAATGTTAGATTAGCAACATTGAATATAGTTGAAATAGTAATATCATCAGGGAGTTCAATTTTGTAAGCATTAGGACCATATTTCTCTAAAATCTTACAAGGTCCAATTTTTCTCATCATCAACTTGCTGTGGTTTCCCTTGGGTAGTCTATTCTTGTTGAGATGAACCATGACAATTTCTCCTATTTGGTACTGCACATCCCTTCTCCTTTGATCTACTCTAGCCTTGATCTTCTAACTATTCTTGTGTAGAGTAACTCTGACTTGTTGATGGATCTCTTTCATAGCCTCTACAAATGTATCAGCATGTCCACTCCTTTTGTCCAACCCTTGAACATCTCTCAATTCAAAAATTCCTCTAGGATGACTACCATAGACAACTTCAAAAGGAATTAGACCTATACTTCTGTTTATAGAATCATTATGGGCATATTCTGCTTGTGGGAGTACCACATCCCAACTACCTTCATGTTCTCGTGTCAAACATCTCAACAGATTGCATAATGACCTATTCACAACCTCAGTTTGGCCATCAGTCTAAGGATGATAGGCTGAACTAAAAGACAAATTTGTACCCAATCTTTTTCCAGAAGGTTCTCCAAAAATGTCCCACAAATTTATTGTCTCTATTAGATACAGTACTCAAAAGCAATCCATGAATCCTGACAATTTCTTTAAAGAACAAACCTACAATGTAGCTAGCATCATTGGTGGTTTTACAAGGAATAAAATGTGCCATTTTCCTGAATCTATTTACCAAAACAAACACACTGTCATAACTTGTCTTTGTCTTGGGCAATCCCATCACAAAATCCATACTCAAACTTTCCCAAGGTCTGTCTGGTATGCGCAAAGGTTGGTACAATCCTGCATTGGTTGAGACCCCCTTTGCTTTTTGGAAAATCATACAACTCTCAACAAACCTTCTGATATCAAATTGCATCCTTGGCCAAAATTAAAATCTTCTTACTAGATCTAAGGTCTTATTGAGCCCAAAATTTCCATCTAAACCACCACTATGTTTCTCCTTCACTATATTATCCCTCATTGAACACCTAGGGATACATAGTTGACTCCCTTTAAACAAAAGTCCATCCTGCAATGTATAATCTAAAAATTCATTGTGGAAAGCATTGGCAAACTCACTGCATACCTTGTAAATCTCCTTGAAATCTCGGTCCTCTTCATACAATCCTTTGAGTGCCTCAACACCCATGCTTTGTAGCTACACTTCTTGCACTATCAACACCCTTCTGCTTAAGGCATTAGCAACCTTATTGGTTATCCCTTTCTTATGTTTGATGATGAAGGTGTATGCTTGAAGACTTTCCACCCATGTCATGTGTCTATGATTGAGTTTTTCCTATCCATTCAAAAAATTGAGAGCATTATTGTCAGTGTATACAATAAATTCTTTAGGAAGCAAGTAGTGCCTCCATTTTTTCAGAGCTTCTACAATGGCATACAACTCTAAATCATAAGAGGACTACTTCCTCTTATATTCATTCCATTTTTCACTAGAAAAGTCTACTGGTCTGCCTTCTTGGCTCAACACTGCCCCTATGGCTAGCCCACTTGCATCACATTCAATGGTGAAGACTTTATTGAAATCAGGAAGTACTAAGACAAGATACTCGGCAACTTTCTGCTTCAGACTTTCAAAACTTTGATCTGCCTCTTTTGTCCACACAAACTTCACCTTACCTCCACCCTTGATGGTCTCTAACATAGGTGCACAAATATCACTGTAGTTCCTAATGAATTTTCTATAAAATGTGGCCAAACTATGAAAACTTCTGACCTCTCCCGCTGTCCTAGGTGTAGGCCAATTCAAAATAGCTTCTACCTTGGAAGAATCCATTTTCAAATCACCCTTTGAGATGACAAAGCCTAGGCAAACCAATTCTTGTTTCATGAAGTCACACTTTTCCAAGTTTATCATTAACTTCTAATCTTGTAGCCTCTTCAAGACTATCTCCAAATGTTTCAAGTGTTCTTCCTTGCTCTTACTAAACACCAAGATATCATCAAGGTAGACTACCACAAATTTCCCTATGAATTCCTACAACACTTCATTCATTAGTCTCGTAAAGGTGCTAGGGGCATTTGAAAGACCAAAAGGCATCACAAGCCACTCATACAACCCTTCATTGGTTTTGAATGCTGTCTTCCACTCATCCCGCTCTCTTATTTGTATTTGGTGATACCCACTCTTTAAGTCTATCTTGGAGAAATAAGTATCCCCTCCCAAACAATCCATTAGATCTTCTATTCTAGGAATAAGAAACCTATACCTAATGGTTATCCTATTTATGGCCCTAGAATTGGTACAAAGCCTCCATTTCCCATCCTTCTTTGGGGCTAAAATAGTAGGTACTCCACATGGGCTAAGGCTCTTCCTTATCAGCCCTTTGTTTAGGATTTCTTGAATCTAATTTGCTATCTCTTCATTCTGCTGAGGGGTCATTTTATATACTGCCTTATTAGGAAGTACTGCTCCTGGTATGAGATCTATCTAGTGGCTAATATCTCTGATAGGTAGTAGGGAATCAGGTATGTCTATTGCAATCACTCCTTTGTAAATTTCAAGCAAATCTCTAACCTCCTTAGGCCCTACTTCTCCCACATTTTCCTTCTTTTCCCCCTTAGGCTTCACAATCAAAGCAAAACCTACTCCATCACCTTCCTTTAATGTGTCGATGAATTCTTTTTCGCCTACCATCATTACACTAGATCCTACAGGCTGTGGATCGCCTTCTACCGATGACTGTATCCTATAAGTCACACTATCCTTTTGGAATGAGTAAGCATTCTTTTCTCCATCATGATGAGCCTTTCTCTCAAACTGCCATGGTCTGCCCAGCAAAAGATGGCAAGCATCCATTGGAAGGATGTCACATAAGATTTTATCTCTAGACCCCCCAATACTAAATTCTACCCATGCTTGTTCATTGATGAGTATGTGTTGCCCCTTATTCAACAAACTGACTTTATGTGGACTGCTATGGGGTATCCTTTCTAACTTCAACTTATTCGTTGCTTCCAAAGATATGATATTATCAATAGAACCAGAGTCAATAATAAATTTACAAACCTTACCTTGGATCTTGCAATTGATTCTAAACAAAGCCCTTCTTTGAGATGGTTCAGTCTGCACTGGTTCCTTGAGTAGTGTCCTCTTGATCATCAGATTTTCTCCCACTTTTGATGCTAGATTCACTTTAGGAGATGTCACACTCCTTGCAACCTCTTGAATCAAAGTGGTTCTCTTCTCACTGCCATGAGAAGTTGAGGCCTTCTCTGAACACTTGTATGCCAGGTGCCCTATCTGATTGCAGTTATAAGATCTCATATTGGAAAACTTGGATCCTCTACCTGATCCATTTGTCCCACCTCTTCCATTAGGCCTTCTTCCTCGGTAGCCTCCTCTACTACTTGAGTCTCCAACTTGCTCTTCTTGGCTAGACTCGCCACTAGGCCTCTGGTTAGGAATTCTTTCTCCAAAACTGCCTCTACCTCTAAAATTTCTTCCTCCTCTACCTCTATTATTCTGCTTACTCTTTCTCTTTATCTTCTCTTCAGCCCTTAAGGCCATTTGGAAACACTTGTTCACTGTTTCTGGTGCTAAGATGTTGATCTCATCTTAGATGTTCATCCTTAGGCCATTCAAATACCTTGCCACCTTCTCTGACTCTTCTTCTTGTCTCTCTGATCTGAGACTGAGTTTATGAAACTCTTGTGTGTATGCATTCACATCAAGGTCTCTTTGTCTGAGGTTCTGCAATTTCTTATACATCTACACGTTATAGTCCAGAGGTAAGAATTGTGCCTTGATTTTGGTCTTCATCCTTTCCCAGGAGGTTATCGTATTCTTCCCCTCCTTGACTCTCTCTCCTTGCTCATAATTCCACCATGCAATAGCAGACCCCTTCATCCGTGCCTTTGCCAAATTAACCCTCCTATCATCAGGGACTTCTTTTTACTCAAAATGATTGTTCAATGCCTCAATCCAATCAATCACCTCTTCAGCTTCCATACTTCCACTATACATAGGTAACCCATCCATGGTCTCCCTATTGACTGACTTCAAAGCATCTACAAATGCCCTCTGGTCTGCTGGTATCTCCTCTGTCCTCTTATTGGTTCCATCAATTTCTGTATCTCCTTCATCGCTGTCACTTTCTTCTTCCCTATCCTTACCCTTGGTTCTTTTCAACTCCTCGAGCTTGGACTTAAACATCTCTTTGATCAATTTCTTCACTACATCTTGTGACATGCTTTTCGTAGGCATCGTGTCAGTCTCTGCTTCATTTTCCTTGTCTAACATACACCAAGACCACATCACCTAAGTGATCTTCAAAATTCACTCTGATACCAATATGATGAGGAGCGCACAATGGGAAGCACACAATTGATCATAAATTGAACTTTTGAACTCTTGAACCTCCTGAACTCTTGAACCTTTTGGGACTGTTTCTAGACTCGGTGAATAGATCTTTGAACCTTTTGTTTTCGGCAACACTTTACAACTTATCTCTCTGAAGTCTTAGTCACTTCGATGTGAGGTTCAACACTCTTTGCCTATCGGCAAGAAAATCACCATCGGCCATCTTCAAACATGTCACTCTGACATCGCAACTCTTCCTGATGGGTGACTCTATGCTTCTTGCCTGTCGGCAAGACAATTACTAGCGGCCATGGTAGAATTTGCTTCACCAATACACCGATGGACAAACCACTCTTTGATGTGACTTCAACCTTTGGCGAACTTGATTTGAGTCCCAGCGATATGCCGATGCATAGTTTACCTTCTCCCTCTTCAACTAAACCCTAGCACATGGAGATGCTAGGTCAACCTACTATGCAAAACACTCTGTCTGGATCCTCTGTACCATCGAACACAAAAGCAAAACAAAAAACAAATACTTGTACAATGAAGCCATTCCACTGATTTTGACAGAAATCATACTAGTGGAATGCTTCACATCGACATACTGCAACAATGGAAAGCACGTAGAAAGAAATATAAATCTATAGTTATGCAAATTGCAGTTACAGGGAATGGGAACCAAATTGACAGAACAAAATGGTTTTTTTCTCCTCAGAACAATGCACAATTACATTCACACATTTCTCCTTCTTCTTGATGGTTCCTCCCTCTAGTTATTATCAACACAACTACCAACAGTTGGAAAACCAACCGATGCAAACAGTTGGGAGACCAACCAATCCAAAATGGCTTCAAACTATTCTACGGCCCTGTTTTGGCACTATGTGCTTACAATATGACAAAAGTGTGTTTTAAGTCACTTACAAAATGGGTTCTAGGTCCTGAAGGACCTAGAGACAAACTGAAATGAAAATGCATTGGTCAAATAGATCTTATTACAAAAGAAAATAGGATTTTCTAGGTGCTCCTGCACTAGAACTATAGCAATAACAATAATAATAGTGGTAACAATAATGCCCCTAGACAGCTTAAAGTGTGGAACACTAGGCCAAATAATGGTTCTTTATCATCACCCTTAGATAATCAGCCTCCTAGTGAACCTAAGTAGACCAGTAGAGTGAACCTGGCAGAAGCAACCCTTACAAACTGGTGTAGGATTCATAACACCAATGCTCATGCCTAATTGGATTGTCCTCAATTTAGGATAGCAGCTCACATTTTTCAGGATGAGGTATCAAACACTACAGATAACCCTCCCTATGTTTAAGGAAATGAAATTGTCCCTTGCGGATATGACTCTACCCTTGTATTGGAAAGTTTTACCAATCCTCCTCACCATCAGGCAACTTTAGCTCATGAGAATTATACTCTAGCATGTGAGGAGTCAGCTATGGATTTTGAAACAAATTATGTTTTTCCTTTTGAGGATGAGAATGAACCATCAGTTGAACATGAGGAAGTACACGCTTATCAACAACAATATCAGGGTAGACATAATTATAACCTGAGGAATAGCTATATCAACAACAATATCAGGGTAGACATAATTATAACCTAAGGAATAGCTTAAACATACCTTCTAGTCCCTTGACCTCATCTTTTCTTCCAAACAATTTTAACAGTCCTCCTGATCCAAAGGCAAGTAATAACCTTGGATTTCCTAAGGTTAATGCTCAGTATTTAGCACCACAAAATGCAGTGGCAAAAACTAATAACCAGCCTCTTGAGTCTGACAAATTGGTCACATAGCAGATGAAATGAAAAAGATCAAAATTAGCTTGTCATTATCAAAATTACTTAAAACCCCATCCATTAAAAGGCATTCATGAAATCTTTAGATGACCGTATGCTAAAAGAGGATAGCCATCCTCTTAACTCAAGCCAGACTCTGAATAAAGATCTTATAGCTAAGGATAATACTGTTAAAAACAAAACTTCAACCATTGTCTAGGCTGGTGAAACTTCACACATGACTCTTTATAGTGACAAGACTGAGTCACCTCCATTTCTTCTTACCATAAGGATATTTAGTAAGAATTTTCATAACTGTCTAGTAGATTTAGGTGCATCAACCAATGTAATGCCTTAGGGTTACATCCTGCTAAGTCACTACAGAAGGTAACATAGCTAGATAAAATTGAGGTGAGTGTTGTAGGAGAATTAACTCACATTCATATGCAATTAGCATCAGATCCAAGAATTCAATACTACATTGAAATCTAGGTAGTGGATATTCCTAACACATATGGAATGTTGCGTAGCAGGGATTGGTCAAAAACACTTAATGGATACATGTTGATTGATTTCAGTCACATGTGGTTACCTTCGAAAGGGATTCCAAACTAGATTCAGATAGATGATGAACCCTAGATGAAACAGATGATTACTGAATATTAAGAAACTAATGAAATCATGTATGTGGATGTTGAACCTGGAGTTTATACCATCAGACCCCAAACAGTCAAGATAGAAGAGATCCTCATGTATGATATTCATGTTGATAAGGATAGCCTTTAGGATGACAGAGTAATCATAGAGTCTAACCACAATTCAGATGATGATAATGAAATAGATCATTTTAAGAACTTTGAATTGTATTTGTCCCAAAAGATGCAACATTGTCGAATGTTAATTATGTCTAATGAAGATGTTTTGATTGAAGGATGGTGCAGGTTACATCATGAAGCACATTCTAAAAAAACTTGTGATGCCTGATTAGACATGATGGAGCTAGAACAAGCATGCAGTGATAAAGGAATATCATCACCTAAGGTAAATCATACAAATAGTTATAATGATACCGATTCTTGTTCATCATCTGTAGATACAGGAGAAAACATATATCAAGATGAAAGTTACATTCAAGATTCACAAGATATCCTGATGAATATTGAGAGCAGTTCTAAGGATAAAAGTAACATCACCCCAAGGACTGATTGTTTGATTGAATCAGATTATGAAGTATCTGATGAGGATAAAGGGAGTAATTTGACCAATTTTGAAGAGTTTTTATCAAAACAAATTCAGAGGATGTTGTTACAGCATACTTCCCCACATGATGTTCTGATTGAAGGTTGGTGTAGGTTACATCAAGAACCACATTTAGAGATCTCTTGTTCGTTATGCTTACGCATTTTGAAGAAGCAAATGATACTTCATTCAAAGGATTGTTTTCCTGATAAAAAGGAAGAAAAACAAGTATCAGGTTCACATCAGTCAGAGAAAGTGAAAGTGGATAAGAATAAGTCACCAAAATTGAAATGGATATCAGGTGGTGTAGCAACCAAATCCAAAAGAAAAAGAGAAGGTCTTGACAAACCTTTAACTAAAGATAAGCCATGGATCCTAAGATTTGATGGATCCAAGTCAAAACAAGGAGCTAGAATAGGAATAGATCTCATTGATCCAACTGGAAAGTCCTATTTAGCAGCATATAGATTACAATTCCCATGCACAAATAATATGACATAGTATGAAGCTTTAATTCATGGGATATTGTTTGCACTCAAGAAAAAAGTAAAGATTCTGCATGTCTATGGATACTCAGAATTGGTGGTAAGACAAGTAAGAGGCATATACTCTTGCAATTATAAAAGGTTGTCTAATTACAGACATAGGGTATGGGATTTGGTAGAAGACTTTGATGCATTCAACATCATCCATGTGCCTAGAGAACATAACCATAGAGTAGATGCTTTAGCTCAAGCTGCTAGTACTTTGGAGCCATTAGCCATATCTGGTTTGAAGAGGTTTTCAGTTGAATTAATTTTAGTACCCTCTGTACCAGATAATGTCACCAATCTCCAAGTATTTGATAATGACCAGTACATTTTGGATTTCATATCAAATAGAGATGTGTTTGATGCATAGATCATAGATGAAAGAAATATAGAAGATCATACTTGGGAAGAAGAAGAGATCATGGATCTTCCTGGCAATCAAATTCCCAAGGGGATGATAGAATTAGAAAGAGCATTTGATTTAGATAATATGCTGAAACAGAAAGATCTTCCAAGAACTAATGGAGGAGAATATTCACCAGTCAACATAGGATAGAATGAAGAAAAAAGGAATGTCCTGATTGGCAAAGTGTGTATAGAAGAAGAAATGGCAGTGATAACCCAAGCGCTTAAGGATTACATCCATATTATTGCCTGGACTTATGATACCTCAATCATCACCCATACTATACCATTGAAACCATATGTCAAGCCTTTTAGACAAAAATAGAGACCTATTAATGCCTTATTAGAACCCATCATCTTTGAAGAAGTAAAGAAATTGCTCAATGCCAGGATCATATTTCCTGTGAGACACTCCACTTGGGTAGCCAACTTGGTTCCTGTGAGAAAGAAAAATGGCGATATCAGGTTATGTGTAGACTTTAGAAATCTAAACAGAGCTTCTGAAAAGGATAACTATCCTTTACCTTCACTGGATGAGGTCTTGCAAATAGTAAATGGTGCACAGATGATGTCATTTTTGGATGGTTTATCAGGTTATAACCAGGTGATGGTAGATAAAATAGATAGATTGAAAACTGCATTCACCACTAAGTGGGGTATATTTTCCTATAGGTGCATGCCTTTTGGATTAATAAATCCTGGAGCCACCTTTCAACGTGCAATGGATATTGCTTTCACGGAGTTGATTGGTAAGTGTATAGTCATATACATGGATGACTTGATAGTTTTCTCCAAATAGAGGGGTGACCACATAGAAGACCTCAGGAAGGTGCTTAAAAAGTACGAACATTATGGTATATCCCTAAATCCCAAGAAATGCATATTCAGTGTAACCACAGGTAAGTTACTAGGTCATTTAATAATAGAGAATGGGATCATCATCGACCCTACAAGGGTAGATTCAATCATGAAATTATAGCTTCTTGGAAGCAAAAAAGAGCTAAAATCATATTTGGTAAGATAAATTTTGTTAGGAAATTCATTACTGGTTTCGCAGAGATCGTCAGACCATTGAATGTGATGCTCAAGAAAGATGTCAAAATTGAGTGGACACCTAAAGCCAGGGCAACTTTTGAGGACATCAAGAAAGCTATATTTGATGCCCCAGTTCTGATCACTCCTGACTATACAAGAGATTTTTACATTTATTCATTTGCTTCAAAGCATACATCAGCAGTAGTATTAACACAAAGGAATGAGACTAAAGAAGAAAAGCCTATAGCTTTCATGAGTTGCCCATTCAAGGATACAGAGCTTAGATACATGGATGTTGAGAGACAAGCTCTTGCTCTAGTCCGAGTAGTCAAGAAATTTAGACATTACATTTTGAGAAGCAAGATAATTGCTATAGTACCAGATGCAACAATGAAGATGCTCCTAATGCAAAGTGAACTTGGTGAGAAGAGAGCTAAATGGATAATAGTTCTCCAAGAATATGATATGAATATAACACCCATGAAGCTGGTCAGAGGACAAGCCTTGAGCCAGATGATATCAGATATTGATCCTAACATCATAAGTCAACAATATGTGGTGAATGCTAAAGAAATTGAAGAGTGGTATTCAGACATCAGGCATGTCTTGATTATTGCGAGATGCCCATCAAAATTGCTGGCTTCACAGAGGAGAGCCTTGAAAATAAAATCACAAAAGTATATGATAAAAGGAGGAGTCCTTTTCAAAAGGAATTATGAAGGAATATATCTTGGATGCCTAGAAAGGTAGGAAGCAGATAAAGTGTTAGCAGAATTACATGATAAGTTCAGAACTACACATGGATCACATCTAACTACTACTCATGCTATCTTGAGAGTAGGATATTACTAGGCCACTATCTTCAAAGACATTGTTGAACATATTAAATGTTGGCACACATGATAGCTTACAGCCAATAGAGAAAGATATGCCACTCAACCCTTGCAACCAGTGATGGAGATGTGCCCATTTGCTCAATGGGGCATGGATTTCATAAGACCCATCAATCCTCCATGATCTTCATGCCATAGGTATGTCTTGACTATTACTGATTATTGTACTAGGTGGACTGAAGCTATCAGTAGTAAGACATGCAATGCTGATGATGTGATCAAGTTCTTGGAAAGAAACATAGTGACCAGGTATGCAGTTTCCTATGCTTTGGTATGTGATAATGGACCTACTTTTGCATCATTAAAGCTATCTAGTTGGGCTTTTGATCATGGAGTTATCTTGAAATTCTCCTCAAACTACTATCCTCAAGGGAATGGACTAGTAGAGTCCACAAATAAAAATTTATTGAATATCATAAAGAAATTAATAGAAAAGAACCCTAGGGAGTGGAATACCCTACTTGGTGTAGGAGCAACTTGCTCACTAGATGCCTTTAATTGGCAAATTTGTAAATATTGAACTTTCAAGTGTAAGAGCATTGTAATAAGGCCTATTAAGTGGATAGGAGGTCTAGAAGTAGGGTCTTAGTTGGTTTTATGGTTTTTGAGTCTAATAAGGTCTATGAGACTATTTTGAATTCACTTTCACATAGGTTGAGTCTTAGGAGGTTTGGTGATATCCGTTTGCAAATTATTAAAAAGGTGCATATATGATGTAAAAGGCAATTTTGCATTTGTGTGTAAAAAGGAAACTAATGGGTATTTGTTAACCCATAATCCAAAAATTAGTTTGTAACCATTGGGGCAGGCTTAGGAAGGCATAAAAGGCCTTACTCCATCATTGTTAAGTGTGGGTGATTGAAGATTTAAAAATGGAATGATAAAAGGCACTATTTTCTGTATTCTTCTTTAGAAATTCATTGTGTTCAGCCTTTGTATGGATTTGTATAGGCTCATATGCATGTGCAAGTGTATGTAAGTGATAATACATTCAATCACCTACCATTTGCTTTTTGTTTTGTGCAAATTGGTGAACATTTGAGAGAGATATTTCAATTCTTGCAAAAATAGTTAAAACCCTCTCTTATGGTAACAATAGACATTCAAAATTGTATTACTTCTAATTTACTTGATGGAATAAGCTAAAAATGGGGGAAATGGTACTTCTATATGTGTGTTTGCTGATTCCAAGAGTGCAAAGTTTATGGATGAAGTTTGGTCCTATTTCTATCATTCCCTAGGACTGTTCTGACCTTGTTTTAGACTGGTAAAGGGCAGAAACTTGTGGTTTTGATGTTTTTATTGTAGATTGAACATTTGCCCTGGTGATTTTATTCTTTGGAAGGCTATAATTTAACTCTCTGCAAATACCTTGAGTTAGTATAGACAAAAAGATGAATGTTAGTACCCTCAAACAGTCTACCCTATTATGACTGGTTATGACAGTCACAGATAGGACTAAGTATGAGGCAATTTTCTATTTTAATGATTGGTTGTAAACCCTAGAAGGGGTTAAATAATATGTTTTAAATTTTTTTAATCCATGGTAAAGGTTGCAAGATCCTTGTATTGAGGGAACATCAAGAATGACAAGAGTTGACCGTTTGGAAACCTATTTAGGCCTAATTGGGGCATGACAGTCATTAGTTTGGAGTGTTGCTACAAAACAAAGGTATCTTAATTTTGGATATGTTTTAAAATAGCATAAAGGGTATCCAAAAGTGCCTTTACAGTCTTAGAATGAAGGCTAATCTAAGAGATATCCATGACAGTTATGATAGGAGGGCTACTTGGAATTAAGCAGTTTACAAGGGGAAAACAGATTGTTGAAGAGTCTATATTGTTTGAAGGGTTTTGTTGGGTTGTATTGGTTATTATGAACTTGTGAAGGGTCCACCAAGGGTGAGATAATGTATTGTGTTGTTCATTCTCAAATTGTGTTGTTGCAAGAATGCCTCCAAGAATGCCTAGAAGAATGACTTTTGAGTATATTGCCTTGAGTAATATGAAGAGTTGAGTTTTGTCCTCCTACCTCTGCATCACTACTGAAGTATGCCTTATGGGTGGATAGAACTAGGATGAAGGCTGCACTAGGAAATTCTCCTTACTAGTTAGTTTATGGGGTGGATCCTATTCTCCCTGTTAACCTAAAGATCCCTACATTGCAGTTTGCACAAGAATATCTAGGCATAGACAACAAACAAGAAGTCAAGTTACTTCAGCTGATGCATCTAGAAGAGAAAAGAAATAGAGCAATCGACTAGTTTGCTAAACATTAGGCTATTGTCAAGCACTAGTTTGACAAAAGAGCCAAAGTTAAAGCTTTTAAGATTTTAGATCTAGTCCTTATGTGGGATAAAGCACATGAAAAGAAAGGTGACCATGGTAAATTTGACAAACTTTGGATAGGTCCTTTTCAAAATTTAGAGATCCTAGGAGATAGTACCTACAGACTTAAGACTCTAACTGGTGAGGATGTCCCATTACCAGTTAATGGATAGTTCCTCAAACATTACTTCCAATCTTAAAATAGGGCCATGTAAGTCACTTGTATCATAATGTGCATATTGTATAATTGTTTGTATAGTTTTGTTTTGTTTGTGTGTTCGTTTGTTTGTTTGTTTTGTTGTCTTTATTTTGGTTAGTCAAGATGATGCAGCTTATCACCCTAAGAAACCAAACAAATTGTTAGGATTCAAGTGATGAGAGAAAATTCCTATATAGGTTATGACTCATTTTGAGGAGTAGCTTTGATCAAGTCTGTGATATCCTTTTCATCATTGCCCCTTTTCTTAACTAGGAGATTTTCACAATGACTCACCTAACATCCTTGGGTTTGTGGAACACATCAGTATAGGTGTTAAGTGAAAAACCCAAAGGGAATCCCTTGCTACCATTGCAATCTCCAACCTAAATCAACAAGTGACCACACCTTGCATATTGAGCTTACATGATGATATCATATGAACAAAAAGTAAATATTGGAAATTCAAAAGAATAAAATTAGGCCATCTAAGTAACTCTACCAAGGCTATAGACGCCTTCTGGCAGTGGTGCTCTACTTAGGGGGATTGTATAGATAACCTTGTCAGGGCTATGGATGCCTGCTAGCAACAAGGCTCTATCCTGGTTGGCTATGAGGGATGAATCCCAAAATATGTATCCTAATACTAGTTACTTATGTTTTTAACTTACCTTCAAGATGAGGATAATTAATCAATTGCACACACTTGATCCCTTGCTAGCATTATTGCAATAATGAATGTCATATCATTCAGAAAGGTCATAATACTTATGCCCAGAAAGAGTTAAAATACTACGTTAGAATGTGATCCCATCACTTGAATCATTTTAATTTGATTTTTTTTTGGTTGCAAGTTGTGTGGTTACACAACACACCTCATTTTGCCTTAGCAAAACAGAGACCAAACTTTTCTTTTTGCTTCTGCTTGCTTGTTTTTTTGCTTTGGGCGGTTTGGTAAAATCATTTATATGGGTCACCTTTGCTTATGCATGTGCATCACAAGGAGAGGTCATTTGTCAAGGTTAGTATTTGCTATCAAAAACCTCATAGTTGGAAAATGCACAAAATTCTAAACAAGTTTGGCTTTTGGATCACCCTAATATTGTTTAAGGGAAGAAGTTATGTTGAATCAAAGTTCAGTCAACCCTGATATTTCACATGGGGGGTCATATTTCTAAACATCAGTCATATTCGCTAACATGACCCTAACTTAAAAAATCACTCCATAACCATTAGATACCTGATACGTGAACGTCAAAATTAAATAGGAACATGTATCTACCTGTCAAGAAACTCATATATTCGCGAGGGGGTCATATTTCCTAATATCAGTCATCTTACAAAATATCACCCCTGCTTGAATATCATCTTGTGCCAGTATGATTATGACATCATTCAGTTCCAACAAATGAAAGAAATCACCTTGGTGATGACGTAATCATCTCACCTGACCCACGGAGGGTCATATACCCAAATACCCATCATATTTCTCAATATGATGATGACATCACCAAAACCTAATAACTAAAGAGCATTGATGGCATGATGATGTCATCACGATCTAACCCCTAGTGGGTCACATTTCAAAGTATCCCTGATCTTAATTTGATGACCCAATCTTTCTTGGTGGTCAAAGGTTGACCATATCACCTTGATCTTTAGTTAACAATTATCCTGCACAAAAGTGGGGAGCCATATTATCCATTAGGGGTCATATTTTCAAATATCCCTAATCTTCAAAAGATCACCCTCTAGAATTAAATGCAATAAAAAATGGTAGATGAAGCCCCATCACTTTCAAATACAAATTTAACACTCGGCAACATCTATGAAGTTCATGCAAATAATCAACGAATTCAATCAGAACAATGCATATGCCCTAATTCTTTCTATTGCTCTGTTTAAAGGTAAAATTCAAAGGTTATTTACATTTACCCTATGACTAATTGAGAATTACAAAGCTCTAGAAGTCAAACCCTTCTCATTCATCTGCCAACAGATCATGACCCTCAACGTAACGGAATGGAACGGTTGATCCTGCACATCTACATTTCTTGTTATTAGTCATATAATCAGAAAAGGAAGAGCAATATTAGGTCAGTAATTTAAAAACCCTCTCTATTGTCATTTTCTACAAATATCTAGGTAAAATGATTCTTTACTAGGTTAAATTTGCATGATGATGCATGAAAATAAGTAAAATGATGAATAATAGTTAGGAGATGCATGATATTGTTGAACGTTCGTACAAGCACCATAGGGTAAGACATGCATATGTCTATTGAAGGAATCAATGGTAGAGGTTAGAAGGAATATATCTAAGGCCAAATTATTGAAACCTATGTTCATATGGCCCAAGGGAGTGGAGTTTAGATATGGTGTTATCAGTGACATGCATTAGGGACAAACATACTTGGATGAATGGTCAAGGAAATTGGATAATGATACTGACAACCCTATACTGGATAAGATATTTACAATATGTATGTGGAACGTAGTAGGATTCCAATACGCTATGGATGCCATTGAGCTAGTAGTAGAGTGTGCCAGAAATTATAAACCAGAAACAAGGAGAGTAGAAAAACATGGCAGAGTATATGCTAACTTTTCAGTCAAGGGCATCACTGCTACATTTAACTTGTCAGTCGGGAATAAGATAGTAAGTGTAGACCTCAATAAAATAGAAAGGAGTATAACAACAATAAGAAAGAGGCTAGGAGGAGAATGTATTAGTGGAGGACAAAGAACAATACCTACACAACTTTATCCAAGTTGTGAGTATACTTATATAAGTTTGACTTTGATGATGAATATTAGTATATAATTGCCCTGTTGAGCAGGATGACTGGCAGACCACATGTTGGTAACTTTGTGAACTAGATGTTTGGAATTATCTAGATGGTATTATACTCAGATAACAAGCCTCTATGGGCCAAAATCATCAATGATTGCCTAGATGAGGGGATGAAGAAGTTAGGAGGAAAGGCATGCATATTTTACATGACCTCCTATGTTGTAAATTCTTATACTATTTGAGGAACATTTGATACCCTACAAATAGTAGGCAAGGTAGGAAACAACACTGGAGATGTGAATATTTGGGATCACTATCCCCATTTACAGATAAAGGCATACCTCCAAGATTACAAGCTGGTAAATGATTCATTTTTAATGCATCTAGTCAAAATAATAGAGGAGGATCAAACCAAGAGATTGAGCATGGAAGCTCAAGAAGTTATTTACAAGTATGGAGCTTGGTTCATCCAATTATCCAACTTTTCATACATAAGGATTGAGGGATTTGAAGGAAAAGCCCTCATGTTGCCAAGATACCCCACTGATAGGGTTATTTTAATGGAGTTTGTTAGATAAATATCTACTTCTATTGAAGCTCACATGGAGAAGAAGAAAATCCCTCCTGTATTATTCCCAATTTACATAGGCTGGTACTTATGCCCATACAGACAAAGCATCAAGGATGCTATTAGAGGGTTGAAACTCATGTACGTACAGCCATTCCCTATTGCCAGGTCGTATGACCCTTATGGTAGGATACAAAAGCTGTTAGGAAAGAAAATACATCAAAGGCATCTGGAGGACTTCTGGATAGATTGTGATGATGAGGTGGAGGTTAGAAGAAGAAAATATCAAAGGTTCACCCTAAATCAAATTTGGACCTTTGATTGCATCACAATGCCTACACAGCGACATCATGATGATGGAAAGATAATGTCAAATGAGTATGAGGACAAGAAGCTGTATAATGACACCATTTCAGCCCCTGATCTGACATAGCCAGAGGAGACCTCCTTGGACCAAATAATGTAAGGGGTCATTCAACTGACCCAAAGTTGGGTAGATACAGAGATTACCAAATTAAAGAAGAAGAGCATGGCCCTCACAGTTGACAACAAGAAGAAGAGACAAGAATTGTTAGATGAAGAATGTGATGATTTTCTTATTGAGAAGAGAAAATCTAATGGAGAGAGATTACCCGTTGAAGAACAAAAGATGCCATCCAAGGGTAAAAAGGTGGAGGATGAATAGAAAGGGGTGATTATCAAAAGGTGATGGGGCATCCACATCAGCCCATGCGTCCACATCACAGTACCCCCTGATAAACAAAAGACCAAACGAATAGTGAAGCCTATTCTTGAAGAAGAGAAACAAATGGAGAATGAGCCTCTACAGGAAAATCCCTTGGAGGAAGAATAGGTGGATATGGAACCCAGGGATGATGATTTATTAATTACAAGGAAGAAAAAAAGGAGGTGCTATAGACACTAGCACCCAAGAAGCAAAGGACAACCATGAGGGGAGGTGTTAGCAATGACCCCATCATATTAAGAGGTATGGGTGGTTCGGCCTTCAGGAGAGAGCTACAGCACAAGGTCCCCATTCTTGAGATAATTCAATTTAAGACTGAGAGGATGGAGGAGCAGAAAGAAAGGGAAGTGCATATGGCTAGTAAGGAGTCCCCTTTCCCTCTGGATGATACTGTAGAGTTATTAGATGATGAGGTAGTCAAAGACGTGGCTGCTCAGCACATGGAGATCCTGGTTGCTAATACCAAGATGACCCCTCATGGGACCCCAATGGCCCAAAAGGTAACTAACCAGGCAAGGGGTGAAAAAGATGAAACAGAAAAGGATAACCCTGATAAGGTAGCCCAACAGATAGGGTTAGCCAGTTTGGTTGAGCAGGTTACTAGTCCTACAGCAGTAGACCTAACCTACCGGGGTGATATCAGCCCAAAGAAGGACAAGGAACAACCTTTGGAGCATGAAAAGGCTGATAGTACAGTGCATATAGAAGTTGGTGGGATGACCCCCAACGTAGATAAAGGTCAGGACAATGTGCCCATGGAACAAGAAAAGATGGAATCACACCCTCAAAATAGGGGTGATCAGGAGATGCCTCGCAATGATACTGGTCAGGAGCAAAGTGTTGTGCCGCCACATACTAAGGTGGGTGATTAGGGAAGTAATCTTGAAACAAAAGATAAATCAAGTGATAAAGAGACTAGTGTGGGGAATGCCAGCGTACCTAAAGGTGATGAACAAAATCTGATACATGACAAGGGTCCTGACAAAGAGATAGAGAAGGTGACCAAGGGTGATCTGGCTGATCTCCAAGGTACAAATACACAATCTACTCAGGAGAGTATGGTGCAACAAGATAAGCAAAGTCAAAATATTTTTGAGGCTCCCAAAGAAAGTCTATAGGAGGAAGTGCAAGATCAAGGTGTATGCACTCCGCAAGAGTGCCCTCCACAAAAAGAGATCCCTCAACAGGAGGTGCCCCAGCAAGATCCCCCTCATGAGAAGGTGAGTGAGGAAGAAGTTAGGAAAGAACATTCACCACCAAGGGCAGAATCCAACACAGGAGCACAAGATACCCAAAATGAAGAGGGTAATCATCAAGAGCTTAAGGGTGATGTACCTTATTGGTTGTAATGAGAAGTACATTTGCAACAGGTTGAGGAGGTACAAGATTTTGATGTGTCTACATTATTTGCTGGGAGCATGATAAAACCCAGAAGAAAGGCTGGGTTGGCCTTGGCAATCAAAAGGGACCCTACTACAGGTAGGAGAACTACACAAGTGGCCATGCCTACAGTTGAGAAATAGAAAGGCCAGATAAGCTTTGAAGAGTTTCAGATCACTGATGTTGATCTAGGTTTTGCAAATGAAGACCAAGAAGGTCAAGAAGGCAAAGACATCATTGACTCTCTAACACAAAGGGTGAAGAGAGAGAAAGAGAAGAATAAAAAATATAAAGAGCACATTGCTCAGTTACATTCTTTTATTAAAGGATTAATTGAACCGAAGTATATATCAGTCAGTGCAACTGCTCCATTAACCATCATATCCCAAGAGGAGATTACAAGATTAGACCTGATGAGGCATAAAGCACAGGTAATGGAGAAGTGGATGATGTCATCCATTTTTTAGGCTGAGGATGTAGTGAAAACCTCTTTGGAGAGTTGGAATTCTTTGAGTGCCTTGAAAAGAAAGGTAGATAAATTACAAAATGAAGTAGGAAGGAGGTCATTTAAGTTGGAGAAGCACCTAGATGCTTTAGGTGAAATGAAGATGATTGATACACATATATTGATAAGTAACAATATACTAGAGAATAACACCTCCCAGCTGGTAAGTATCTGGTATGAAGATATCAGATTTGAATGTGATATACTGAAGAGATGCAGCAGAAAGCTCAGGGATATAGGTGTCAAACTGCACAATCTAATGGCACATGAGGCAGAGGCCCTAGAGGTGTTGGAAGGGAAGGTAGAAGGGAAGATTGAAAATCAGGATGTAGATTTTGCTGTCCAAGCCTTCCATGATAATTTCAAGCAAGTTGTAGAGGACCCCCTGAACCACCTAATAGAAGAAGTAATGAATAAGGTCATGAGAATAAAGGTTTGGGTGGAGACTTATAATGAAACACTGAACAACAAGAAAAGCAAAATAGATGCCCTTCAAGCTAAGTTTCATTCTCACCGGCATGCAGTAGTAAAGGCCAAAGTCCAAGATGGAGGTGAGATTGATAGAATAGTGTAGTTATATGAGTCCATCAGGGCAGCAATAAAGATACATATAAGAGATGATCTACATCAAAGTGACAATGAGAATGAAGATGAAGATGATGTAGGGAATGATGAAGAAGAAGAAAGTGAAGAGGAAGGAGATAAAGAGTGAGCAGAGATGCATCATAATGTAACATATGCACAGGCTACTTACAAGCAAATAAATTTTGCTAGATAGTTGCCAGCTGGCAACTTGTGCCATGGATGAAGATGTTGACTAAGTCAATAAAGAAATGTTGACCATTGATCTGAATAGATAAATCTTGACCATTGGTCATTTGTAACCGCCTCCCCTCCTTATTCTATAAAAGGAGAATGAGTGCACTCTTTTAGACATTAGAAACTTAATTGAAATTTGATTGCTGAAGAATTCAGGACTGATTTCAAGGTTATCATGAATTTACATGTTTTTGCATACTTAATGAAAGAGAAGCTGTTTGATTACAAATCATTGTAAATCTTGAGTAATCAATGAATGAGATCTGGATATATGCATTGATTAGCTACATCCCTTGGAGTGCTTATCAGTCTGCATGTGTTGTTTTCATTCCTTGTTCCTTTGAAGTTAGCATCAACCATACCTAGTTGTGGAACATCCTGGTGAAATTATGGTTTGATTTCTTCTCTTCATGACTGTATCTGGAATGTATGTGACACAATAGCTAAAGGTTCACCAAATTTAGCAGTATTTTTTTAATTTTCTTAAATTTCATTACAAATCACCCTCACAATTGCAGATAACATACAATCTAAAGCAAATAAACATGAAATATGCCTATAACTAGTAAATAATTGAAAATACAGAGCATATTTTGAGTGAAAGCATGCCAAATTGATAAATATCATGCAAATACATACATATATATATATATATATATATATATATATATATATATATATATATATATATATATATATATATATATATATATATATATATATATATATATATATATATATATATATATATATATATATATGATAAACATATGAATATCCACTTTTAGGCACACTATTTGAATGAATACATAGTGTAGAAGCATGTAAAAGTTCATGACAGTAAATACTCAGAAGAATTGATCAAACTTATAAATATCATTATAATTTGTGGAGCATAGTAGAAATAACCTTGTTTGTGAAATGAATTTACAGGAAACCTACATGAGATCAATTACGTATACAACGTAAGACCATTTGAAATGGAAAACAACATGTCACATCAACCTCTAAGTAATGTCAGACGATCATGACCTGATCAACGGAGCCTTGGAGTCATCAATTTCTTCCAAATTGATCATACTTTTCAAGAGAATAAAGGTTTGTTGTGCAAATTTTTAGGCATGTTTTTATGACTAACAATCATCATCAACAAGTGTTGTTTCAAAAGTCAATGTTTCAATTATTTTGACCTTTGGAATCCATCCCCAATGGATGCTTAAGGCCACTGGTCTATTTGTTTAGCAGGCAAATATCCCTAAAAGGTTGCCAAAATGTTGACATATTTTCCTCTGCCCATAGTCAAATAACCCAACTCAAAAATCTTATTGAAATCCCTTGAAATATTAGCTCTGCAAGCCTTAAATCCTTCAAACTCTAGTGTTCTTCATTGTAAAAATCCCTAAAAATCCATCTGGAGAATCCTTGTAAAAACCCCAAAAAAACCCAAAATTTTTGAAGCTTTTACCTCATTTTTTGCCCCCCTTTTGGCCTATATCGACAAAGTTTTAGTTTCCTGAAGTAACCAAAAAATGACTAAGGCATAGGAATGTTCCTCCTCTTTATCAGAAAAGTTCATGTTTCATGAACTCTTCATAAAGTTTGCTCTTTCACAAGTTCTCCAACTGGCCAATCCACTGACAAGGGGAGGAAGTTTTCAAAACTTTTGCCAAGGGAATTCTTTCCCCTTTATCGGTGATTTCTCAATAGCGTGAACTTTCCAAAAGTTCTGAGTTTCAAAGGTTTACTGATTCGGTGACTTGCCGATAAAGTGGTAGGAAGGTATGCTTCTTCAAAAATTGTCTAAGGCAAAGCATGGCTAAAGGAAGCCTTCTATTGGTGAAGTTCATAAAAGCTAAACTTTTCATAAAGTCTGGAGTTGCTTTAGTTCGCTGATGGAGCATTTTGTCGATAAGGCAAAACAAAAGGCAAAAATTAGCTAAAGCAAAAGAATATAGTCAAATGGTTCATCAAAGGAAGATTTTTCCAACATGGTGGGCAAGGTTCAAAAAGGTAATATTTTTCTAACAAGAAAAATAGAAATGATAGATTTGGTTAAGTAAAGGATGTTTTTTTCTTTATCGATGAAGTAAGAAAACTTTGAACCTTTCAAAGGTTCAAAAATATTCAAGGTTGTCGACATGACTTTTCACTGATAAGGAATGGAGGCTAGGTGAAGGCTTCAATAAAAGGGAAATGGGCCGATAACACAAAAAATGGCTAAGGCATTGAAGATTCACAAAAGACCACTTTTGTCGATAAGGAAAAATGAAAACATGAAAAAATGGCTAAGTAAAGATGGAAAAAGGAAAGCCTTGTTGGCAAATTGGCATAAGGCTGAACTTCTTAAAAGTTCAATGTTCCTTTGATTTGTCAATGGTATATTTGCCAATAAGGCATAGGATATAGAGAAAAAGGAAAGGTTCAACAAAATGATGTTTTGTCGATAAATAGACCATGGTTCGGTAAATTAAATTTTTTTTCAATAAAGGAAAAAAGTGGCCAAAGGCTTGGGTTCATAAAATTGCAAAATTGCTGACAAAGGGAGCAACCAAATAATGGTTCAGCAAAGTAAACTTTTGCCGATAAAGTAAAAGTGAGCAAAGTTTGAAGATTGATACTTTTGCCGATAAAGTAGAAAAGTAAGCCAAGTTCAACAAAAGGTGATTTCACCGACAAGGGAAAAAGTGATGAAGAAAGAGGAGTTCACCTATAAGGGACTCTTACTAATAGAAAAGGAAGTAAAAAGCAAATTTCAAAGTTTGAGCATTTTGCTAATAAGGGAAAAAGATGACAAAGTAAGCTAAGTTCGGAAAAGTGAAAAGTTGCCAATAAAGAAGGAAATTTGAAATTTTGTCGATAAGGGAAAAATAGAAGAAATAGGCCACAATTTAGAAAATGAAAAAAATTGTCGACTAAAGATGAAAATGTGTAGAAACAGAGGCAGAATGGTATGTAAAATACATTTTTTTGCTGATAGAGAAAAATTTAGGCAAGAATCTTGGAATTTCTAGAAAAGATAGAATATGCAAAATACAGAGTTGTAATATATTATAAACTTTAAATATCTAAATGTGGATATTTGAAGTGTTGTAACAGCTTTGTGAAAAGAGATTTTAAGGGAAAATTCATTTGAATTTCTTCATTAGCCATTAATGCTCAACTACCCTTTCCTAGATATTTTTGCATTTATTGTTGCAAGTTGATGAATCAACTGCTTGCATTAAAGGCAAAATATCTCCTAGCTACTACATGATCCAATATATTTTCTATAGTTAATTTTAGTAGGTAGACATTCCCTTTGATAAGATTTTTTTCTGACATCACATGGGGGCAAATTTATTGATGAAATGAGTGATGTAAATGTAAATCAAATGCTATATATGCATATTTGTAAGATGTATTGAGGGTTGGAAAATAGTTGCAAGATAGTTGAATTTCTTGTTTTCTTTTGTATTTTCAAACAGAGCCCTCTGCTATAACCTTGCCTTTTGATGAAACACACACTATGTTTTACCTCTTCATGCCTTTTTTTAGGACTGTGAAAATTAGGATTGATTTGTATGTGAATGCTTTGTTCCTTACAATTATGTTCTACTCCTTACCTTTGTTAGAATCAGCTAGATCTGTGTAAGTTTATCAATTGTATCTAGTTATTTTGTGCATTCTTAGTACAATGAGAGATCCATATTCAAACATGTTGTATTGTCCATTAATTTCTAGTTTTACCCCTCTTCCTCTTTTCATAAATGGTGGATAGATTAGGTTTAGTCTTAGGAATAGCTGAATCTCTTATTTAGCAAAGGAGCTAGGCTCTCTGTAGAGATTTGATCTTCGTGCAGGGTCTCACACCTAGAGATCATCTTAATGTTTCATTGGATTGTTGGAGCCCTAAAAGCCTTCAACACAGGATGCAAATCCAAGTGACAATAGTATCTATGTAAATTGTATCACGTATATGTCATATATGTTGGTAGTAGTATATATTTCTCTTGGAAGGCTTAATCACCATATGATTGAAACTTTCTTTTTTTACCTCTAATAATACATTTTGCATTAGCAAGGAAATACCTACTTGTCAAGCTCCCATAATCATCTTATTAGTTTATTCATGTTTCTTAGGCTTTTGAAGAATCTAAAATTTAATTAGCAATAATTGAAGGTACTCTATAATAAATTCTAGTGAGTGAACATAAATTATTAAGTGACAATACAAACTAGATGGTTCTAGATGTTGAGTCAGCTTCTTTAAAGCCCAGGTTATGTATTAGGTTGAGAGTTGGAGTATTCCTATATTGGAATTTTATTTCAATTAGGCAAAAACTTTATAGCCTCAAGATCATGTTGGTCTCTCTATCACTATCTCTCACACACTCATAATTAGTCTAAGGACTCACACATGGGATGTAAGGTGAGTTCACAAGTAATGTTCAAAGAGAATTTTCTTTGGTCAATGTTGTCCCATTGTGATTATTGCTAACTTTTCCAAGAATAATTATAGTGAACCTTCATTAAATCTCTAGTTCACACCCCTAGTAATTATTTTTTAGTAACTAGGAATTATTGATTAAAACTATCATGTATGTTTCATCAAAATGTTCATTGTTTGGTAGATAAGCCATTGGTAGATAATGGAAACTATTGCAACCATTGATCTAAGATAACATTAGCATTGGAAAGAGTTTGAGAGTTATTATGGTTATAAACTACCCCCAAGAAACATGAGTTAAGGATGTGAATCAATCCAATGGTGTGTGGACTCACTCTTTCAACATAGGCTATAGACATGAATATCACTACAATAGCCATTTTCTTAGGCTAAGAACATTCCATGAACTAGATTCTAGTTGTATCAATTTTAATGAGCCTTGTGTCTACCAAACCTCCCAAGCATAGGTCACAATAATTTTCATAGCTAAGGGTCCAAAAAAATAAGAATTTGTTTGAATGTTGTATCCATAAGAGCCCTTTGAGTATTTGTCAAGTAGGGTAGGAACCTATAAGCACTGAAAAATGCATGGACCTACATGGTAATGTAATGATGAGTTTTAATCCTAAACATGTACATGTAAGAATGTAATTATGATCTCTCAAAAATCATTCTTCTTGGTGACATGTGGATAGACTTCCCTCATTCATTCTTTCTTCTCCTTCCCCCTAGCTAACTTTTCTTAGCCCTTTTGCTTTTTCATCACCCCTTGTCAACATTTCATCTTTTTCACTTTTTAAGCCTCATCAACATGATCTACTAGCATAATAACCTAGAAAATTATTCTTTGCTTACATGATTTTATCTATTTCAACCCTCTAGAGGCCTCCATTTGACCTCCCAGACCTTTCCCAACCTTCAAAATTAACCAATCGTCCCTCTTTTTGGGTTGCCCCCTTTAAGTTTAGGATCTCCCCTAGGTGACCCTAGATCTCCCCTGGGTGTCCCTACTTGAAAAATGGGATACCCACCTCATATGCAACAATTTGGTCAATTTCAAGGGCCAGATGTCATCTTCAGCTCCCCAAGATCATTTTTAGCCCTTCAACTCATTCCCAGGTCTTCTCTTTTTTGGGTCACCCACCTCTAAGTTTAGGATCTCCCCTAGGTGACCCAAGGATACCCTTGGGTGACCCTACTAGTAAAAGAGGTGACCCTATCATGTTTTTAGACACGATTTCCTCTTTAGTTTGAGCCCAAATTAGCTCTATTTTTTCTCCAGTTTACATGCAAATTTGACCCTAACTAAGCCTAGCCTATTCTTAACTCATTCATATTTCCAATAAACCATAATTAGATCCTATTGATCTATTCTCATCTCACCATCCTCTCATACTAACTCCCATTCCTCTATGCGTGATACGCTATCAAGCCTAGTTCACTATCCAATCAACCCAGTTCACTCCCTAATCGACCCGATTAATTCTTCAATCAAATTGAGTTGACTCCTCAATCACCCCTACCTATTGTGAGATCTTCAACACTATAAATATTCCCTCCCTCAATCAAGAAGGGTGGTAAATTCATTATTGTAGCTATTCATCAATCTTTTCTTTTTACACTCCACTTAACATTTTCATGCTCTCCACAGGATGAATGTGCCTTTTACTTTTTAGCCTTGTTGCCTTAGATTTGAAAAGATTCATTTAGCTTTGTTACACTCATGAATTTCCAATCCCAAGTGCTTCATAGCTTTCATAGCTCATTCAATCATAGCTCTCATAACTTATTTTGATTCAATTGCTACCACATCCCTGTTGCATAGAGGAGTACCTTATTGCTATAGAGGAGAGGAAAGGTTGACACACAAAGGATTTCTAAGGATATGCCAAGATCATGTGCCAAAGGATCCAGGTTCTTTTCATGTTTTCAAAGATAATTAAATCACTCTTTCTCTTTGAAAAAGTAATCTTGTTGCAGTGTCCTTGATAGGATTTATTTCAAGTTGATTATATTAGCGTTGTTTAAATTAGTTTCATTGCAGTTCGTAGATTAAATTTTATTCTTGTATTCTTAATTATAGTTTAAATTCAAAATCATTACAAAAATACAAAAACATAGTATAAATTACATTTGGAAAATAAATGTTAATTTGCATTCATATTTCAAATTCCTAGTTAATTACATCATTTCATTATTCATTCAGAAAAGAAATCAAAAAATTGTTTTGCATTCATTTAGTTGCATTCATCAAAATACAAAAACATTAGAACAAAAATAAAAAAGCCTCAATTTCATCACGAGCTCAATTTCAAACATAGTAAAAAACCCCTTGGTATCATCACAAGATCAAATCATAGAAAACCTTTGATTACATCATGAAGTTGAAGTTAAACAAAAGGTCAACCCAAGGTCAACTTTAGTCAACTCTCTCTTTTCTAGGCATATGAATGTTTCATGGAATTAGAGGTGAGTGGGTTATAGCTATCCTTGAGGAGATAGAATCATTACATCCAAGACCCCAACACACTCAACATATACAAGAAAAAAAGAACATACCCTTAGGGTCATACAATAAGCCAACATAATACAACACATCATACAAGCTAATGAAGAAAGGTTACAATGTTCAATACTCATATATGAACAAAATTGACATCAGTCTAGGCATTATAACCTTAGGAACCCAAACAAGAGATCAAATACTAGTGACCCTTCAGGTCATAAGGTTATCTCCATTTCAAAACAAACATTGACATAGACTAGGCCCCATGATTGGCCAGCCACTCTCTGTGATATTTTTCTTTCATGAGAATAGAACCTCCACTGAGTTATGCCTCCACTTGATTGGCTCTTGCCATGAGAGTGAGAGTGACTTAGAGGTCACCATGGGCAAGGAGAGGGTTCATATGTTATATCAAAGCTTATTCATCCATGTTTGTGCTTGAGTCACATTCTGAGTACATATTTTGGTGAACCTGACATGAAAAACAAAAGCTTTTTATCATCAATCACTTTCATACCACTCTCACTTTTCACCATTTTCATCTTTGTCTTCACTCTCACCATCTCCATCATTCATTCCATTTATTCTATGGTGTCTACGGTACCCCCAAATATGATGAAATCAGAAGAAAAGAAAGAAAATGTTCTTTCAAAGGAACCATAAATGCCATCTTTTGATAGGTACATGTCATCAAAGTCTTTGGCACCTATAACAAATTACTTTGACTATGAAGACTCTGATTATGAAAATGATAGGAGAGAACATTTTTGTTCTCTTACATTCAACAATCCCACATGGGAACAAGGAATGGTCATCCAACCAACTTACTTTAGAGTTCCTATAATGTTTGTGCAATTTGAAATCCACCAAGTAAATCAACCCTTAACAAGTAACACAACAACACAACTAGATAATTAAGTATCATGCATAGAAAAACACTTGCAAGAGGCTAAGGAGGCTCAAGAGGCCTTACTTGTCACTTCCTAAGAAGAACATAGAGAAAACACTTAAAGAGAACAAGGGGTTGGAACAAATCTCAAAAACCCACAAAGTAGTGACACATAAAGAATAGGGACAACCACTACCATAGATCTCATAGTGTCATTGGTCCAACGAATCAGAACCCTAGAGATAGAGCAACCTCCACAAGATAAGAGAATCAATTTGAATGAGAGTTCACACAACATGAGAATCAAACAAAACTAGCAGGCATCTCAAAACCCCCCTTTTCTAATCTTCTATTCATGCAATGGAAGTAATGATACATTTCCAAGTGGAGTCCATTCAATCCAGAACTATCAATTCACTTACTCCACAATACTAGGATATCAAGCACAAGTCCATCAAACCCCACCAATAGGGTTGATACTCTCAACCCCACAATCTGAGAATATGTTCTTAGGGACTTACATAGAATACTTAAAGGATACTCTAGACCACACAATCTGCAACATAATACTACGAAGACCCCTCCTAGACCTACCAAAATTCAAAGGTGAAGGAGATCCCAATTCACACATCAAGGCATATACCCCAACTATAAGAGAACTACTCCCATTAAATGGAGTTGAGATGAGAATCTTATCAAAAATACTTGAATGGATTGTGTTAAATTTATACTGTCACTTTCCTGAAGATTCAATCCAATCCTTCCACCAACTCATAGGAGATCTTGTCATGTATTTCAACATAAAAAAAATCATTAAGACTAGGATACATGATATCCTAATGATGAAACAAGATGTGAACAAGTCAGTGGCACACTTTGTCACCCAATGGAGACAAGTTCTCTATTCATTGACAATTTTCACAAATATGGACCACAGAGATCTATGTGACCTCTTCTTGCATGCTCTTAATAGGGACACCTGAGAGGAAGGTCAAAAAATACCTTACAAGTCTTACGAGGAAGCACTAGAGAGTGTGTTACGAGTTGATCAAGCCACCATTGATAGTGGCAAAAAATCTTGCGATTCAAATGAGAAGTTAAAAAATGAAAATGATGATAATGGAAACATCTTGTCTACCATAAAAATACTAAAGAATAAAAAAAATGAAACTATAGATGGGGTGAGAGATTAATTACCCATGAACAACAAGGTAAGGGATGACTATAATGAAAGGGATTATTTCCCCCCTAATGTTAATGCAATAGAATGACCCTACAACAACAATTATTACCAAAGTAAAAACCAACTGCAATGAAACCAAAATTGGAACGATAATTGAAATGACTCATATTGACCTCCCTATGAATATAATCAATTTTTCACTTTCCACGGGACAAGGGGCATAATACTGAGTTATGTCAAGAATATAATAGGTTCATAAACAAACTCCCCGAAGATCAACAAAAATTGTTTAAATGTTCCTCAACCCACAAGAAATCATGGAAAACAATAACAAAAGAACTAACAAAAACACCTATAGAACCACAAAATGCAAACATGAAGATATTCAAAGATCCCTTTCTAGCCCATAGAAACAACAATGTAAATGGGCAAGATGTGACATCTAGTGGATCTACCAACAAAACAAAAAACTTAGAAGAAAACATCCCAATATAGTTAGGACCAAAGGGAGAAACAAGAATGTTAGGGATTAGAGAAATAATACATGATGAGGAAGATATTGACTCACCAGTTGAACTAGAAGAAGAGTCTCATGGAAAGACAATCTCATCCATGGAGCCTACACGACCTCTAATTGGGCCTTGTGATTTGGTTGAAGATCTTAAGAGAACCTATGCACATATCCCTTTTATAGATCTCCTTAGAAATTCACCTTCACATTGGTTGGCCCTCCTACAAGCAATTGGGTTGAAATACCTTGATAGAATCAATCCACCACCTGACAAACAAATCAACCAAGTAGATGTCAACATGAACCCACCAAATGTAGAACTTAAAGACCCAAGTTTCTTCTTTGACTTAAATAAAATGCCATCATAAGTAGAGTTAACAAAAAAAGGAGATTCAACTCTATACCTACAAGTGTGGATTTACAAAACTTGCATAAAGAGAACTTAAATAGATGATGGGGCAATCATAAAAATAGTCCCATTTTCCCTCCTAGAAAGAATGGGGTATGGGAAAACAAACATCATGGCATCCTACAACATGTTGAGAGGATATGATAACCTAAAATCATCCATGATAGGAAAATCCACACTACTAGTCTCCTTGTGGTCAAAGATAGTCCCTAATGTGTGTTTATGTCAGTGACAAAGACACTAGATATAACCTATTGTTCCTAGGAGACCCTAGAATTATAGAATGAAGGTGATGCCTTCCACCTTATTCCAAGAAGTATGATTCTTACATTTGGGAAATGTTTATGTTGTGAAAGGTGATCTATAAGCATTTAACATGATCAAAGTAGATGCAAGTAAAAGGAAAATATGCATCCCCATCAACTATGAGTTGCCTATGAACAAAATTTACATACTTAGTCCCACTCTGCAAACCTTACAATTGAAGAGGATGGAGCATCATGAAACAATAAACAACATGGAAGTTAAAACCATAAAAAATGAAGGACTAATGAAATAAAGAGAAACAATTCCAAAAGATACTATAACTTAAATCATGGAGTGGTTAGAAAATGAGAGTCCTATCCAATTGCCTTTCGATATATTTACAACTAATGCATCTTTCAAAGATGACCTAGGGAAGACTGATCAGACCATCCCTTGAATAGGTGAGAAACCTCAAAATAAAAAATGCCTTGAATTTGAAACTACGATGCTATACTTGAGAAGTAGATCCATATGCTTTCTCAGAACCAGAGGAAGAGACATCAAAGAGTTATACACCTTTGACACCACCAAAATAAACAATATCAAGTGAGTCTTATGTACATCAAATGTAGGAGTAGGGTGATTCTTATGTATCACTTTCACCCCCAAGATATACTTATACAAGATGGACTCCTTCAAAACAAAAGGAATCTAATGAATTTAATTCAGTAGACAATGAATTGAAAAATGTTCCAGAGAGTTCATTAAAATCTTTTATAATTCACGAACCCCTGAAATGATCTTTTTCTTCAACCTCCATATAATATAATGATCTTGATACATGGAAATCCCCTTTAGTACAAATGGAAATGGTTGAAAGGCTCCCCAATGAATATGAGGTAAGTGAGGGAAATTTCTCTAAGGAACTTAATCTATGAATAACCATAGGAACAGAAGATCTTGTCATCCTTGAGTTGCCTGAAAAATATGTAGGGTACTCAATGGATTTACGGACATAACCAAATGGGAACACAAGTATAAGTTTTGTTCATCTAGATGAGCAAAGAGAGTCACAAACTCCTCTTGAATTGTTTCAATTCTTACAAAGTGTCCAAAAATGTGACGAAGTAAAAATCTACATGCAAGATGAATTTGACTTACTAATTGAACTAATGAATTGCGATGGAGTTTTATATTGGACTCCTTCTCACCAGAAGGCCTTTAAAGCCTTAGCTCACCTCACATTATCATGGAAAGTCACAAAACTAAGTTCACAAGAGAAAAATATTCCTTCTGGGCCATATAGAGAAGCAAAAATTGTCCTTAGGAAGGGAAGTACCAAAAAAAGAAACATAGGAAAAAGAGAAAGTTTCACGAAGATTGGAAAGGACCTTATATAGTTAAGAAGGATGTTAGAAATGGTGCATATCTTTTATGCACTATGGAAGGTGAATAATTTGGTGAGATGGTTAACACATTCACCTCAATAAATATTGTCTAGAAAATAAAAAATAAAAATAAAAAAATAGAAAAATAAAAAAAAATTCAAAAAATTCAAAAAACTAAAAAAATTATAAAATCATGAAAATTCAAAACTTTGCTTTATTCATTCTATTCTGCCATGTATTTTGTTAGTGGCATGCTCTTTTTTGGTATAAGTTGCCCCTTTGAGCCTTTGAGATCCCTTATAATCATGTTTATTGCTTATCACTAGTCCTCAATTTACATTTCCTAGATATTCTAATAAAAGCCTAGCTCTTAGCTTTACATTGATCTTAGTCTTAACAAACCATGATGTTAAGTTGAAGAAAATCCAATCTTCAAACCTATAGTTTCCCTATTCCTCTTTAGAAGAAGGGAAATTTGACTTGATAGTGAAAACTTTTGGTGGCACCCAACCCCTTATCTTTCCTATCCAAAAACACTAGGGGGAACATAAATCTATATGAAGAAATCAAAATATGAGTGAATAAAACAATGATAGATCAAAAAAATAAGTGTGAGGAAGAGATAAATCATAGGAAAGAAACAACAAAGAAACAAAATATCGAAATACCAAAAACCATCAAAAATACCAAGCAAAATAAAGAAATTCAAGTGAGGCATTGTAAAATATAAAAATACAAAAAAAGAGAGAGATACAAAAAAGGAGTGAGAAAGAGAAGATTTCTTATGTCTATACTCTCGAATGGAGATAAATATAAGCTCGAACCTATGAGAGTGACATCTATCAGAAAAAATAAAAAAGAAAGGTACAAAGCACACACACGCACCTATTGATCAAGTCCAAGAGTCTAACTATGTTTAGGACCATCTTTTATTGTGGAGCCTTTCCTTTACCCTAGGTCTATCTTATTGGCCATCTTTGATCTAAGTCTAAAGGGTACTAATAAAATTTGTTATTTGTTTGAGTTGAAAGCTTGCCAAATTGTTTTGTCTAGATAAGGATCAGTGTTTTACCTTTTGCAAAGCCAAAATTAGAAACATTCCATTTCCTCCCCACTCCCACTTGAGTCCCTAATCCTATCCCAAAGATTAATAGGTCTCCTTATACCAAGTCAACTTGCAATCCCTTAGGTCAAAAATCCTATTTAAGAGTAGCCACATTATTTGTTCTGTATGCATACATTCTTGTTATGTCAGAAAATGTCCCTTTGGGGGATTTTCCCTCTTAAGGTTTAGCTCTTGGGTCCTATTATTGCATTTAGAGCATCTTGCATGTTATTTCATACTCCTGATGAGAAAACCCTTGTTTCTTGTGACAAATAGGACCCAGGGGGCTACACTTTAATGAATCCTGAACAAAAATGGTAGGGTGGACTTGGGTGCTAGCGCCCTAGTCCAGCCCTATTTTGGCTCTGCCCTAATTTCAAATGTCAGTTTAGTGACCATTAATTAGGTCCTATGCCATCATTTAAAGGTTGAATTATGAAATTCCTAATGGGAATCTTTGTAGTTGCATATATAAGCATGATTAGGTTTCATTTACAAACTAGATTGACATTTTGATTGTCAAGCTTATGTGAAAGTGATTCAAGGCATTCATTGTGTTGTAGAGTAGTACTTTGTTGTTATTGTGTTTGTATTTCCAGATTTGACATCCATATCCTCATGGCATGAAGAGCATCTTCCTTCCATGAGATCTTCACTACAATGTGATATTAATTGTGTTTTCAATCATTTATCATTTGGATTTATGCATCTATCCCGCTGAGATACACACTCTTATCTGACAACAGTGCTCGAAAGACTTGAATGTCTCTCTAGGGCTTGATCAAGGTAAGCCTCTAAATAACACAACCCCCTCCCACACTCCTTGTGATTGTAGGTTATAGGTGTTGAGTTCTGTGGAGTGAAGTTGTAGGAAGGAGTGGCAGACATTGAGGATTCAGGATCTAGAAAGAAGCAGGACACTAGAGATTTTCTTGCACTAGGGTGCTAGTCCTTGTGTCCTCCATAGTTGAATTCCTAGAAGCAGAAGTTATAGTGCAGATCAATGTCAGAAGGAGATCAGGATCCTGTAAGAAATAGGTACCTTGGACTTGGGTGCTAGTCCCCATGCCCCTGACTTCTCTGCCTTCTAAATTTCTAAAAATAGTGAGTTAAATATCTTTGTTCTTTATCTCAGTTTGAAAGGATTTGCTCTAATTTGATAATTTGCTTATTGATTTGCATAATTAGGGTTTTTAAGTACAATTGAGCATTAGATAGAGACATTGTTTGACACATCCAAGAATCCATAGCTTCCCAATTGGCAACTCAACTTGATAGGTGATTACTCTCGCTTAGTGGAGATTCAACTCAGTTGATAAGCCCTTGGAATGTTTGTAGTGGAAGGAGGATCTTGCATAAACCCCTTTTAACAAAAAAAACACTACAAAACAATTCCAAAAATAAAAAATTGAAAGAAATAATAGCTCATGCCATCATATAAGAAATACAGACTGTGTTCCATCTTGCACCCATTTGTACATGCATATTCATAAATAAAGCATAGAAAAGGACCAAAAAAGTAGCATAATCATTCCATTTTGCATCCATGTTAAGTTTTAGAGATCAGATAAAAAATGCTCTAAACTATCCATGTGCATAAGAGGTGAGTGAATCAAGAATCAAGATCATAAGAGAAATTTCATTGATATTATTAAAAGTTCAAATACAAGTCACTACACATAGAAAGACTCAAGAGAAAAGGAAAAAATGCTCTCAAGATATACATATCTCCCCATACAAGGGGAAAAATAGAAAGTAACCGAGATCCTCTAGAACTTCAGAGATGACTCTGACCAATGGAGCCTTTAGGGATCCTACTCCTAGACCTCCTCTAAGTGCTTGAACCTCCTTCAATTCTAAGAGTATGGAATCATGCAAGCATCTCATGAATGAGAAGGACTAGCTGTACTAGTCCATGAACTAAGCCTATGAATTCCCATTTGAGCCATCTCTCAGAGAACGACATTCTTTCCCTCAAGAATATTATTACTAGCTCTCAAACTAATAACCTCTTGCCAAATTTGATATGTGGGAGCAAAGATATCAATATGGCGGTTGGCCATGGCTAGCCAATGTATATTAATGATTCTCTCCTACGAGTAACTTGTGGCCTAAGGCTACCAACTCTTATGAAGTGTTTCAAACAAGATCTCTCCACTCCTCATTAGTACCTAAAGATAAATAAAAGATGAAAGAGTGTTAGCTAAAGGCTAAACCCATAAAAGAAAGAGAAGTGTTGAAAGCAAGTAAATGGGGAAATAAATTGATATGAGGATCACCAGGTTGCCATGCATAAAGTCTCATCTCCTCATCTGACAAAGAATGAAGTTAAGTGTGTCTAGGAGGAGTCTCTTCTAGTGTTGCCTCATCATCTGAAAGTACCTCATGATCCCCCTAGCGTGTTCCTCATCACTACCCTCTCCCTCAGGATTGTAGTAAATTTTAGTAGATTCCTCAATCTCCTCCATGACCATCAACCTCTGAGATTGGGATCCTCTCAATTGTCTCTGTCTCTATCGCATGTCATGATCTACTCTAGTAATTGGGACTCTAAGAGTCAAATGAGTCCAAGTAACCACCCTCAAATCATCATCACCCATCTCTTGAATAGACCTATAGCAAATAGAAACCGTGGGCAAGTCCTCTAGAAAGTCATCTCCCAACTGTTGAAGGAATTGATCAATGTGGTATGGTTCAATGGAGCCAAGCCTATCTAACAAATGTATTACACCTCTGCAATAGTCTTGAATCTAACCATCCTGTGACCATAATCCCTCCATATCAACATGAGGGTCAAGAATAATATCTACTTGTGTAAGGGTAGCCACTGTGTACTATCATCAAAGTAACCAAGACAAACTCATCGTGTGGCCTTCGATAATGAAGGATTTGAAAGTGGTACACCCCTCTAGAATGGTCTAATATGATAAAAAATCATGACATAACTAGAGATGTATGGCTGAATACAAGAGCCCCTTGCCTTGTAATACAATAAAATTCTCAGTAAACCATAGAAAGGATATCAACTCCCCATGCAGACATTATGCCCTACTCTATGCCCTGAATGATGGGTACCCAACACCATATGAGTCTTACTGATCCCTTATCTCTCTATAGTCTTGAAGAAACCAGGCCAATGAGGTACTTCCTTAGAGGTGAAATCGCTAAGCTAGGCACCAAAGTAAGCTATACCCTTGGATGATCTCTTGGGTGACTCACCCTCATGAAGGCTTCCCATCTTTATCTCTATCTAATTCATTCTTAGACAATGTAAGTCATTGTTCTATCATAGGGACTCTTAAGATATGATAAACATCATACAGAGTGATAGCCCATTCCCCTGAGACTTGGGGAAACCTAATGATGTTCTTGTCTACATCCTAATATATACAAATCTAACAACAAATATGGAATGAAGGATGAACCACAGAAACCTTAGTTATCTTGTCTAATCCTATTTTCTTCAGGATAGCACAATATCCTAAAGATATGGCCTTATAAGCATTGACAAACTAAAGTTACTCACAACTCACATTCCATCCAATATGCATATCTTGTTACACATAAGGAACTAGGTTTCAGATATCTTGAAACTCAGAAAATCCCAAAAACATCGTAAAAATTGCAAAATTCCACAATAAAGCATATATTCCTTGAAAAATTGTAATAAAATGATAAGGTTAGTGTTAAAATTAGAGGAAAATGAAGTTTCAAATGCATTATTATTCAAAATAAATCAATTGGAATCAAATTGGCTAGGTCACCCCTTTCATTAGTTAGGAAAATCTCCCTCAAGTGGCCCTACTTTACAATAAGATCTTCCTGGGCGACCTTGCTTTACAATAGGATCTCCGCCAAGTGATCAGCCCTAGTAAAAGGGGTGACCCAACCCCCACACCCTAGCATGATAAAATAATTCTTAAAACCTCAAATTTTATGCGAATTCAAAAAATGAAAAGGCATATACAAACTGAAACAAGAAAACTAACATATTCCAACAACAAAAATCGATTAAAACTAATTCTTTTGGGAGATCAATAGAGAAAAAACTAAGGTTTTGGGATATTTTTTTCATGATTTTTTTACCCATTTTTACACAAAAGCATGGTTGTTTGTCATCTTTATGATCCCCTTGTTTGTAGCTTTGTATCGATTGTTTAGTTGCACAGTTTCGTCATCATTTGACCTCTTTTCTCATATTTCTCTTCTCCTCTTCTCTTAGTGTAGCTTTATTTGATGCATTTTTAGAGTAGTTTGTAGCTTTTGTAGTCCTCTTGCATCCTTGTATTGCATGCTTTCATTCTTTTAGGTCCCCATGGCGAAGCGAGAACAAATTAGGTATACTCATGATGCAATGAATGGTACATTCACTCGTTTCATTTTTATTACTCTTTTTAAAACAAATTAAATGTTGAAGTAATGCTTATTATTACAAGTACAATTGTGAGAAATTGACAATAGGTAAGGCCTAGTTCTAGAGCGGTACCTACCATTCATGTAGGCTACCATCCACTAGGGGAAAATATGTAAGCACTAAAAAAGTGCATGGGCCTGCATGGTAATCTGATGATGAGTTGTAATCCTAAACATGTACATGTAAGTGTGTAATTATGACCTCTCATCAAGCATTCTTCTTGGTGACATGTGGATGGACTTGCCTCATTCATTCACTCTTCTCCTTCCCCCTAGCTAACCTTTCTTATCCATGTTCCTTATTCACCACCCCTTGTCGACATTTCATCTTTTTCTCTTTTTTGGCCTCATCAACATGATCTACTAGCATCATAACCTAAAAAATTGTTCTTCCCTTAGACCATTTCAACCCTCTAGAGGCCTCCAATTGACCTCCCAGACCTTTCCCAACCTTAAAAATTAACTTGTCTTCCCTCTTTTTTTGGGTTGCCCCCTTTCAATTCAGGATCTCCCCCGAGTGACCCAGGATCTCCCCAAACTGATCCTATTGGAAAAAGGTGCAACCCACCTCATATGCATTATCTTGGTCAATTTCAAGGGCCATATGTCATCTTTAGCCCCCCAAAATCATTCTCAGCCCTTCAAATTGTTGGTGTAATTAAATATCTAATTACACTTTATTAAGTTGACTTAGGGCTTTTTTAAGTCATTTTAGGTTTTCTTATCTTGCAATTATAAAAGCAAGATATCTCATGTAATTCATTCATCCAATTCATTTATTGCATCCAATATTATGCAAATTCACCCTCTTTGCTTTTTTCTCTTGTGGAAGGTAAATCCTAGGTTTTGCAGGTGATCCTGGTGGCTTGAGTTAATTGGTGACTCTCACATGGTATCAGAGCTCCAAATATACAAACCTCTTCTCAGATCTAGAGAAAAATCAAGTAAAAGCCATTTGCATGGTGTATTTTTGTGTAAAATAGAGCCTTCCATTGGATTTAGAGCAGTCAAAATAGTCAGATTAGCCTTTTATTTGGCTTGATTTGAGCTTCATAGGTTAGATCTGCAAGGGTTTCAATGGGTGCTTTATTTTTTGGATCTGGAGGAGAGCTAATTTTCATAGCATTTTGGGCCAAATCCTACCTTATCATTGTGCTCAGAAGGCCCAAAAACCTTAAGGTTGACTGTCAAATCGTTGAAATCAGCCTCATGATTATCTGGGGCAAAAATGTTTTTGCTAGGCATGCTATATGACTTGCCCAGCATGCAGTATGAGGTTATATATATATATATACCCTCATTTCAAAAAATTCCAAAAAAATTGTCTTGAAGCAATATTTCATAGGTTTTTTGAATGAAACTTTTTTTGAAAAGTTAAATACAAAATAAAACATCAAAAAAACATTTAAAGGGTTTAAACCCTGCATAGTACCTATGTAGGGTACCCTAGGGTGTACCGCCCATAGGGCCCCATGCCCCCATGGTGGATGCACCCTTTCTTTTGGGTGGTAGACCCCTTAATGGGCTTCGACCCCTTATTTTTAAATTTTTTTTACTTTCTAAACCATAAATTTTGTGCCTACCTTGATTTTGGGATTTGTGGCATTTTTGGCACCCACTTTGGTGATCCATTTGGGACCTCTACTAAATATAGCTGCTCCTCCAACAATAGTAGTGTCACCAGCTTTATCAACTCATCCAGATTTTATAAAGCCTTATTTTTATCTGGCGAGATTCTACATTTGGCAAAATCATCAAAGTTGGCAATAGTTCTGCCATATTTAGTAGTAGGGGGCCATTTTTTCCCTAATTTATGTTTCAGGGGGTCTTTTTGTTTTTTTCCATAACTTGGGCAAACAAAGTTGGATTTTCAAAAACAAATAGGTGTCGGAAAGCTGGTTCTGAGTACAATTTTCTAAACCATATTGAGGACATTTTCTTCTATTTAATGATAGCTTTGATGGAGTTGCATCACCATCATATTCTTTAGAGATTGTTCTTCATCCTCCTCTTCTTCAGTCACATTTTGGCAGTGGATTGGAAATATTTGAGCAGTTTCTAGGAGATTCTTTGTTGTCTTTGGATCATGTGTAGAGTTTAGAGACATTTATCCTTCTTCTTGTATATTCCTATCTGGAATGGGAAGAAATTATGTACACATCTACAGTTCTATTTCTTCCCAAGGGGAGGAATGTTGTTCGATGTTCATGGGTCTTCATCTTTATTCTGTGTCAAGCATCTTCCAACTCTATAGGAGTCATCTTGAGGAGTGGCTGCATGGTCTCTCTTCTCATCTCTATTTTTGGAGGGAGTATTTCCTCACATGGGGTTTCATCCTTCTCACTTCTGGGGGATCATTAGACCTTCTCTCTACATCCTCTCTTATGAGGAGTTGTATTCATCTATTCATTGTATTTTCATGATGGATTTAGTTCTTGGTGGGTCTTAGTTTGAGTCCTTCTTCCATTACTTGTACATATTTAATTTGCATGTTTTCTCTCTTTTAGAGAGGGATTTTTTTCCTTAGGAGTTTTCTTATTTTCTTCATTTGTGAGAGTTTTCTTTATGCACAGGGTACCTAACATGGCCTTGTAGCCGAGACCCATCATTGCATCATTTGCATGTTTTTCATTCTCCCTAAGTTTCACTTAAGGGGGGTGTTGGTGTAATTAAATATTTAATTACACTTTATTAAGTTGACTTAGGGCTTCTTGAAGTCATTTTAGGTTTTCATATCTTTTAATTATAAAAGTAAGATATCTCATGTAATTCATTAATCCAATTCATTTATTGCATCCAATATTGTGCAAATTCATCCTCTTTTCTTTTTTCTCTTATACAAGGTAAATCCTAGGTTTTGTAGGTGATCCTGGTGGCTTGAGTTAATCAGTGACTCTCACACAAATCACTCCTAGGTCTTCTCTTTTCTAAGTCACCCTCTCTGAGTTCAGGATCTCCCCTGGGCGACCCTACTGGTAAAAGGGGCAACCCTATTGTATTTTCAAATGCGATTTCCTCTTTAGTACATGCCCAAATTGTCTTCTTTTTTTTCCCTAGTTTGCATGCAAATTCAACACTAACTGAGTCTAGCCTAATTTTAACTCATTATTCTATTCAAACCAAAAATAATTATCTCTCATTCATCTATTCTTATCTTACCTTCCTCTCATCCTAACTCCCATTACTCCATGAGTGATAAGCTATCAAGCTTAATTCATTGTCCAAGCAACCTAAAATTTACTTCCTAATTAACCCTGTTAATTCTTAAATAGAATTGACTTGACTCCTCAATCAATCTCACCTGTTGTGAGCAATTCAACACTATAAATAGCCCCCTCCCCCAAGCAATAAGGGAAGGAAATTCATTGTTTCAACTATTCATCAAGCTTTTCTTTTTGCTCTTCACTTAGCATTTTCATTCTCTTCGCAAGACGTATGTGCCTTTTTCTTTTTAGTATTGTTTCCATATCTTTCAAAAGAATCATTTAGAATTGTTACGCTTGTGAATTGCCAAGCCCAAGTGATTCATATATTTCATAGCTCATTTAGAATCAATTGCTACCCCATTGCTATAGAGGAGAGGAAAGGTTGCCACATAAAGGATTTCTAATGATACGCTAGGCTCATGCACCAAAGGATCCAAGTTCTTTTCATGTTTTCATAGATAATTAAATCACACTTTTCTCTTAGAAGAAATAATCTTGTTCTTGCAATTTCCTTGATAGGATTTATATCAAGATGATTAGACAAAAATTGTTTAAGTTAGTTTCATTGCAATTCATAGATTAGATTTTTTTCTTGTATTCTCAATTCTAGTTTAGCTTCAAAATCATTACAAATATATATAAACACATAGTATAAATTGCATTTGAAAAATTCATGTTAACTTGTGTTCATATTTCAAATTCCTAGCTAAATACACCATTTCATCATTCATTTGGAAAAGAAACCAAAATATTATTTTGCGTTCATTTAGTTCCATTCATCAAAAAAAAAAAAAAAAAAGAACAAAAATTAAAAAAACTCTCAATTTCATCACAAGGTCAATTTCAAACATAGTCAAAAACTCCTTTGTATCATCACAAGGTCAAGTTGAATAGAAAACCTTCGATAACATCATGAAGTCAAAGTTAAAAAAAATGGACAAATTTAGTCAAATCTCTCTTATCTAGGCATACGAATGTGCCTAGGAATTAGAGGTGAGTGGTTTAGATCTAACCTTGAGGGGATATAATCATTACATCCAAGACCCCAACACACTCAACAAGCACAAGAAGAACAAGAACATACCCTTAGGGTCATACAACAAGCCAACATCATACAGGCTAACGAAGAAAGGTTACAACATTCAATACTCATCAACGAACAAAATCAACATATATCTAGGCATTTGAATCTTAGGAACCCAAATAGGAGACCAACAACTAGTGACCCTTTGGGTCATAGGGTTATCTCCATTACAGAACAAACATTGACATAGACCAGGCCCAAGGATTGGCCAACTACTCTCCATAATGTTCTACTTCCATGTGAACAAAACTACCCCTGGGTTAAGCCTCCACTCAACTAACTCTTGCCATGAGAGCGAGAGTGACTTGGAGGTCGCCATCAGTAAGGAGAGGGTTCATGTGTTGTATAAAAACTAACTCATCTACATTTGTTCTTGAATCACATTTTGAGGTGTATAGAACCAAGATAACTGAGTAAATTAGATTTCATAAAGTTGTCATATTAATAGGAGTAGTTAGAGTCAAGGAGAAATCAAGTCCACTTTTCCCAAAGGATATATAGTCTAGCTACACAATGACTTAGTTGTGAGCAAACCAATTATGAATCTCATTTCCTCTTAGAAGTATCATCAATTCCATGAACACTTGAGAGCCATTGATCTCTATATACATTCTAGATAGTCTACATAGCCCAAAGAGAGTCAAAGGCTCTAACAATCCCAAATGTTTTGAGAGTTATTATATTTTCTATGTTAGATATAGATCGTGAGGCTCTCAATGTATGTATATTATTGCCAATGATTCCTATTGGTCCAAAGGATGAATGTACAAATTGCTATAAGGAAATGACAGATATGTGCAAGTGAGTAAGAAGAGGCCATGTGTTCTTAAGTAATAAGATATAGTGGGCAATACATGCTTATTGGGTCAAGGATTTAAGTAGATTCAAGTCACCGAGTTAGTGGTATGAGAGACCACGTAGTAGTATGCCATTACATTAGAAAGGTTCTTCCTATTGGGTCCCAAAATAGTAGGGCCTCTTCTCTAGCACCGTGACCAAGATTGAGATAAGGGGACAAAGGTATCTCAAATAGGGAGAATGATACATCAAGAAAGAGAGGGTAGTTCTAGTCCAACACATAGGATTAGTTTAGATCCTCTTCTTCTTTAAGCTCTACAAAATCTAGTGGGTATTCCCTTAAGTTCTAAATACGTAGTAATAGTTAGAACAAGGCTTTGACTACCAAGCCCTAATGACAATCAACAACAAGCTTACTAGATCTCACAAAAGCATATTACTTGAACAAGTATATAAGTGCACCCAAAAATATAATCTATTTCAATCACCAAAGATAAATCCACTTATCTTTGCATACACACTTATATCTTGCATCCATATCATCGTAGTATTTTGAATATTTATCTGACACAAACTCATTAGTGATATACAATCACAAAGCATTGAATTGCAATGATGGGATAAACTCTTGCATTCATTAACCTCTAAACATCTATTGGACACCAGCTCACTGGAGATAGGGAAAAAGTAATAATGGTTTGTGGATGCAAATAGGAGAAGAACTCTAAACTACTCCTAAATTACTAAAAAATATGTTTATCATTTTATGGAACATGAATAATCAAGGGCTTCCAAGAGTAGTGCCTACCCAGTGGGTAACAAGTCATTGTTAACCAAGAGAAAGAATAGATTGAAACCACGAAGGAATATGAGCTATGCATTTATATACATCATAGATATGGCACCAAACAATAAAACATAATTAATCATCCATACCCATATTGTATAAATCCATATGAAATATAAAAAATACCATTAAAAGAGCCTTGTAATGAATTAAAATACTATGACATTTATCAAATCAAATATTACATTCATACCAACAAAAGTGGCAAGATAAAACATACAACTATGATTGAGGGTTTCCCTGAAAATCTACAAATAGTCATGGAGATCTATTACATATGACATTTACAACATGAATCTCCTTCTAATTTACAAAATGCACTACTCACATGGATTGGACTAGTGGGAGTTGAAACCCTAGATGATCCTTGACACTTGCATATGTATCTGGAAGAGAAGAATGATCAACACTTTGAATGAAAAATAAATCTATATTCATAGTTGTTTTAGCAAGAAAAATTAGGTTTATAAGATCAAGCATTGCAAATCAAACCTAATCCTACCACCTTCAAAGAATGCATCTAAATGACACAAAATGAATGCAAATCCAAAAGCAAAGTCACCTAGATTACTTGATTCCTTGGTTGGAATTATGTATTGCTTCTCAATAGTGAACAACCATAGTTGCCATAGCTACAATGATGATGGATAATATGCTCAAGGTGCTCAATGGACTCAATATGCAAAAGATGATAATCTGGATGCTTTCATGATTGTGTGGGGTATGGGGTTTGGAATGGAATGAGAGAGTGTTTATATAGCTCTCTACTAAGATTGATCAACGGTGGAGATTAGATGGCTATGTGATCGGTTGAGATTGAAGAAGAAGCATAGATGAATGTGTATAAGACAAGTGTCCATAGAAAATTCTTTTATTAAATGATTGTAGTTGGTTTGTTGGTAGGACTAAGATTACTTTTCTTAAAATAGGATGCTTTTCTATTTTAAGGATTGGATGATGTGGATGATTGATTTTAGAACCAATTAAATCATTTTTGTATTTGATTTAGGATAAGACCTATCTTGTACACATAGAAGAATATGATAAGGAAATGATAAGATAAAAATAAATTAAACAAATGAATTCATTTAATTTATTTTTGAATGATAAAGAAAAAGCTAAATTTGGAATTTTGAAAAATGAACATAAATTAAATAAATAAATTTATTTAATTTATAAGGATGATGAGAAGATAAATAAATAAAATATTGATTTTATTTATTTATAAGAGGAATAATGAAATAATTAAATCATTAAAGATTATTTAATTATAGATGTAAATAGAAGAAAATAGATGATAATTAGATCGAATTAATTAAATAAATATAATTTATTTAATTAATAATAGAAATGGATGGTTTAGAAGAAAATAGATGATCAACCCAAGTGTGCTAGACAAAATTGACATATGCAAGGTGAATGATGGTACAAATTGACATTGATGCAAAGGGTCAATTTTGGGTGTCTACATTTTGCCCCTCTTTGAGACAATGTCTGTTAGGGCATTGTTTCAAAGAAGACGAACTGATATGTCAAGATAAACAGGCTATGCCCCAATGAAACTGGTGGGTGGTGCCCCCTTGAGAGGAAAACTAGGCTACCAGGAATAGATTGGGTTGACTCGTGATTAGATGACAAAACACAGATAGACTAGGATGACACAAAGAATTAGGGTTGGGTGGGATAGAGTAGGGATGGATGAGAAGAATTAGGTTTTGGTTTAGAAGAAAAATTAGGGTTTGGCTTTATAAATAGGCTGGGAGGACTTAATTCAACTCATTTGTGCTTTTGGCTTTGCAAATTCTAGAACTCTGAGTGTTTAGAGTGCTTCAGTAATTCCACGAGCTTTGAGGATGTCAATTCCACGTGAGGATCACCGAGCTAAGAGGGTGAGGACCTATAGACGACTAGCAGGATCTCCCGCACTGGTATGTAGCAAAAACTCTATCCGTATGCATCATTAAATGTGCAAAGGCATCATAAATGTGTCCCCTACCACTAAAGGTGTATAGGACTAGGGCATGCACCTCTGAGCGATAGAAAGTTGCCTTTGGCAAATTACATTGCATATGAATGCGAGCACACCGCATTTGGTCTAACTGATGCACATATGGTCAAATTAGGGCTTTTAGGGTGTGCGTGTGCACCTTTGGTGGGAAAAATTACCTTTGAGAAGCAAAGGCTTGCTTATGGTGAATTAGATCGTGTTTGAGTCACAGGTGATCGCATATGGTAGAGTGCATTGCTTTTGGGGGAACAGAAGTCACCTTTGGTAAAATGTGTTGCTTATGGTGAAAAGCTAAATCACCTATGGCAAGATGGGTCACTTTTGGTCAATTATATGTAGTTTTAGTAATTGCTTATAAAAAGTCATGAATACTGAGGTAGTTTGATGATTGTAGGCTATTTTACCACCATTGTTGTAACAAGAGGTTCACCCCTCAGATTTAGTATTTGTGCGACAGTTGAATGCATATGAGAACCTATTTTTGGAGATCATTGGGTTAGAGCATGTGACACATATTACTCCTGTGAGAGTACAACTAGCATTGATGACAATGATAGTTGAGCAATGGTATAGTGAGCATAGTTCTTTCCTATTTTTGACGAGCAAGGCTACCATTACCTTGGAGGATGTGTGGCGTATTTTGCAGATTCCTTTTCATGGCAACTGAGTTGATTATGATCCAGAGTTGGGTCCTGATGCTTTCTGACGATTATTTGGAACTCCAGATATTAGGGTTGAGGACCATGAGATACCCATGTGGAGGATGAGGGACCACTGTGATAGATTGCAGAGATTAGTAGTAGTGATCATTCGATTCTTAGTGCTAGATAGATGAGCGAGAGGATTTCCTATTGGATGGGGGACAGTGATGGAGGGCATGTTTGAGTGCGGGGTGAGATATGCGTGCGGCCCATGTGTACGAAGATAGCTGTATCATTATTTGCATGACTGCGCTTATCTATTTGGTTTGAGTATGTCATCTGGGGTCACTTTGTTGCATGTTTGGGCATATGAGCACATCACGGTGATGAGTCTGGTTGGATTGAGATAGAGGGCCCACTTGGACAGCTGTATGTTCATATTTAAGGAGGGGTGACGACATACAGGTAGTTTAATGCACATGTATACTGGAGGCGTACACTAGATCAGCTTGACCAGTTTACATGGAGGCCAGGCTGGAGCGAGTGCAAGAGCTGGGATGATGATGTACCAGAGTTACTATATGCTCGATAGCCTCAATATCTATTTGGGCAGAGTATTTATGTGATTGAGCAATATCTCCCAGAGAGAGTTCTATGATAGTTTGGTTTTCCCGAGGGTGAGCTAATTGGAGATGCTATTTTTGGGTGGACACAGGGAGAGATCTTGGATTGGGGTCCTGAGGTTGTGGTGGATATAGTACTAGTAGATTTTGAGAGCTTGTACCCAATAGTGTGGGATTGGATCATAGGGCCGACAGATCTAGGCATGACTCCTAAGTATGATTCATATTGGTTGATACACAGACCAACACAATTAAGTGCTCTAGGGGAGATAGGTGAGGTAGTAGTGCAAAGACTGGTGAGGAGGAGGGTGAGGGGATAGAGGAGGCCTCTATGAGTTTATATAGTAGCACAGGTTGCTTAGGTCTAGGGATAGTATCTAGGACTAAGACAGGTTCCCAGGTTGGTACAGGTTCAGCGACCACAGCAGTAGGTTGCGGCAGCAGGAGGTGGTGGAGATGGAGGAGATAGGGAGGCTTAGCTATGGAGACCACTACAATGAGTTAGAGGCATGATATAGACACCTCAGGATAGATAGGGACAGAGCCTTAACTGCCATGAGGTAGGCTTAAGGATAGGTGTAGGCTTATTAAGCACAGGTAGCATAGTTACAGGCAACACCAGTAGTATAGGTACCTAATGATGGTGTGGTAGCAAGGATCACAACACAAAGATATGTAGCTATACAGAGAGTACAGAGGGTGATAGGAGAGAGAGATGCTACCATAGCCGCACTGGGTATTGATCAGGTGACATTATTTTTGGCTAGAGATCTCTCTTGGGTACAAGGTGAGTTGTGTTCAACTCGGGCAGCGACAGAGTATTATAGGGGCTTATACTTCAGAGTAGTGCTAGCGGATCAGAGACAACCTAGTTTTAGGAGCAGATCAGGAGTGAGTGCCTCACGGAGGATAGGTGGGTTGAGATCAATGGGATCGATGATGAGGCCACCACATCACAAAGATATAGGTGGTACAAGAGGAGCAAGCAGGGATCAGGGTGAGGCTTCCTCAAGGAGTGCCACCTACCTAAGTCATCAGGGATAGCCTATTTTTATATATATTGTATCAGTTTGTATCATGTTGTACCATTATGAGGCCTTCAAGTTGATATATGTATTCTTAATGGCTCTTGATAGCCATATTGTATATCGATTCTTTTGTACATTGATGAGACACTTGTATATTGACCCAGATGTATATATGATGGTTTTTTTTGGTATGGATATATGGTGTTATGGATGCATGGTGTATGATGTTTATTATGTTTTTATGGTTATATGTTTCATATGACTAATATACATATGGATAGATGATAAATGATACATGGATATGATTATGATGCTTATAATATACTGCTTATGATAAATGATTATAATAATGATATATGTCTAACACACTTGTTTTACAGGATGAAGATGATGAAGACGGAGGAAAGTTAGACTTGATCAATCCTTATGAGAGCTATAGATCTTATTGTGGTAAATGAATAGATGGATAATGGATAGTGGATGAAGCTTTGACAACGGTTGCACACAAATTAATGAGATTTACAATCCTTATGTTTGATATAGCATATGGATATTATGCACCAAGGTATAATGACCAGGGTGGTGATGGATCCAATGCATACAACATAATACAATCTTGTCTATCGTATGAGGTCAAGATGTTGATCAAGGATACACAAGATATGAATATTAGTTGATTCGAGATGGACTTGACTCTGCAAGCAAAGATTTGAACTTATTTCCACTAAACATAATGATATTGTTTAGTGTGTGAAAATGGAAGGAAAGATAAGAGATATGAGACCACCACTTTTACCCACTAAGACATTAGGGAAGAAAAGGGTAAGCTTAAATGGATAAACTATTGTTCACATATGTTCCCTTTTCCTATATATTGTGGTTGTATGACAATTTGAAATTAGGACTTACAAGCTAGTTTATGTTCTCTAACCTTATAACCCTAATTTGCATATCAAACTAAAATAACTTGATTTCTGGCATAGATATTGTTAAACTAAATATAGAAAGGCAGAGAAAATAGATCAGAGATGGAGTACCTGGAATTCAAGGATTAGTTAGACTAGGGCACCGTCAACCTTGTCCAGCAAGTTTTTGACTGTCGAGATCTTCTACATCAGAGGAATGAGAGGTTACGGAGACTCCTAGATCCCTGAAATTTTGCCTAGTTGGACTAGGGCGCCATCACCATTGTCCTAAAAGTCTTAGAATTCTGAAATCCAAATTTTGTCATGACTGTGTCTACAAAATGAATCTTCTCACAACTTCTTTCCATCGGATCCTGACAAACACAACCTGTATCTACAAAAGGAGAGGAAAAATGTTTGCGTCTATATAGGATCTTGCCTCAGTCAAGCCCCATTTTAGTGTTCCCACCTCAACAATAGCTAGAGATAAATATATACAGATGTGTGTGCAAACCCTAGCAAAGTGTATGTAGAAAATAATAAACCCTAGATGTCTTAATCAAGGGAAAAGCAATAACTTGCGTAAACTCACAAATACAACTTCACCTCAAGGAGATGAAATCAATGAAGACTTTCATGAACAAGAAGGTGAATCAGCACTATCCGTGGAGGATCTCCAAGCTTAGTGTTGGAGGCTTCAACCCTTCTCCTAATCATGTAAAAGGTGTGAAAACCCTAGGAAGAGTAAGATAGTCTCAAGATGTTGATTCCTAATCTACATCCATTGTCTCCAAGATAGCAAAATCAAAATGACTACAAGAGATTCAACAAGTCACTGATCTTCAATGGTAATTTTGGCAAAGTTTTGGCATCAAGCTTGCATAAGAGTTGTGTGTTGTGATGAAACAATTTTCAAATGTCTTTTTATATCAAACCTTAGGAATTTCAAATTTCAAAATAAGATGTCAACATTGTGTGAAAAACAAAAATTTGAAAGTGGAATCCTGAAATGCATGGAAAGAGCTGACATCCCTCCAAAATTCAAGACCCCAAGAAATTTCCTAAACAAGACTACCTTAGGGAGGTTAGGGGACTCCAAATCCAACCTTGTTTCTCTTATTCAATCTTTAGTTATTTAGAAATATGGGATTGTTCTAGTTAGGGGTAAATCAGTCAGGGTTTGGGAAGGTCTGTAAAACTAGGTTGAAAGGTCACAAAAGAGGAGGAGCTAAACTATGGGGAAATTGTACCATTCCATAGAGGTGGACAATTTCTGACATAACATTTAGCCCCCACTTTAGTGGCCATATGACACTACGTGAATATGCAACTAAAGGAAAGTAAATACATCAATCATGAAAAGGATACCCAAAAGGATACTATAGATGATGCAGAGATTGTTGTCATGCAAGAGGAAGAAGCCCCCAAGTCTGTAATCCTACAAGACCACAAAGTGAAGAACCCACAACCTGCAAAGGAACATCTTGTTAGAAAAATCCAAAAATAAAATCAACCTGCAACCACCACCAATAAGTCAGTTCATAAATGCTGGGGGGGTTGAGTGATGAGACATGATGAGGGAGGAAATTGAGGGAGATATATGCCTCCCCTTGTTTCTTCTTACTTAGTCCAAAAAGTAGAAAGAAGGAGATACCTACACGCATCGATTTCAAGGGAGACTTGATGAGAAATGTGTTATCAGGGTCCTTTGAAGAAACAACACTTAGACATAACACATTGGGTAATATGGGGAGCGGAACCAAGATTCTGACAGAACAGATGGCGCAGAAATCCAAGTTTGCTAGCTCAAGATTAAAACTAGTTTTTTTTTGCACCTAGATAGTGATAGGATTTCTCATTTACATGACTATATTAAGAGAGTCATCACTTGTCACTATTCATTTGTCACTTGTCATCTTGTAGAAGAATAGAGGAGAAGGAGGAGGAGATCGATGATGCTAACCTAATGTCAATACCATCTGCTAAGGCTGGAGATGCTCTGAGATGGAGTAGCAGAGAGGTGCCTTGAGGCTGAGGAAGGTCCCTGATCCTTGTTCAATTTTCTTTAAGTTCATCATTTGTTAGGTTTTGTTTTGTTTCCATGCCTACTAGGTGAGACTAGACAAGGGTCCCAATCAGGGGTGCCCTGGCTAGTCCTACTTGGGCACCCTAGTCCACATGGGGCACCCAAGTCTGACTTGGGCACCAAGGTTCTCCTGAGGTGCCCAAGTCTAGAAAGGACAAGGGCCCTAGGGATCGGGTACTATTCTTCAATTTTGTTGTGATGTTACCTTCTGATGCTCGGGATCTGATACAAGATGTTGTTGTTCATGTCATGCAGGTTGTTCCTACGATGCGAGAACACACATGTAGCTACCTTATGTCACTTCTATGGGATCACATCGGTACCATGACAGTTGTAGAGTGGAGCCACTTACATGATGTAGGGATTTGGTGGGTCTTTGACATGCCCATGATCAGATTTCATGAGAGCATGTTGATGGCACTTATGGAGAGATGGGATGTAGATACATCTACTTTCTGTCTACCGATAGGAGAGATGACCATTACATTAGAGGATGTATTTCAGATCCCGTGACTTCCTATACGTGGAGAGATAGTGAGAGTGGCAGGTCACTGCTTGGAGGAGTATACTTGGTAGAGTTAGTTATACTGTTTGGGCTGCACAGTCTCTCATGCGGAGCCTGGGCATATACAACTTCAACTACTAGAGTAGGGATGTGTAGACATTCAACTGATTTGACAGATCATGATTGTGACTATAACATTAGCAGTCACACCTGATGGTCATGGTACTCACCTCCATGGTGGCCTTGTACACACTATCAGGGCGATGGAGCAACATAGGACAACATATACATGGGGACACAGTATGCTTGCACACCTGTATCATGATTTGAATCTATTTGTGCATTATGAGGCACATGATTTGATGTGTTTCACCCTATTGCAAGTGTGGGCCTTTAAGCATATTAGTTGTACATAGCCTATGGGTTCCCCTATAGCACTAGAGTTATCTTATCCACGAGCTCATGCCTATCTCCTTATTAGATGCTAGAGGTTTGGTGATTTGCTTTACTGGAGGATCACATTTGATAGATTATGGCCTAGTGACATTATTTGGAGACCTTATCACTATTGTATAGCGTGGCCTAGTGAGCAGAGACAATTAGCCAGGATGCAGAGGGATCGACTATTGATCATGTCATCTCATGCTTCTACTATGATTAGGTATCACGCTAGTTCAAACAGTGACAGGATGTACCAAGGATGCGTTTGAGCTATCCACAGTCTGTGCACAACGCAGTCAGGGTAGACAGTGCCCAACGACTGACTATAACTGACATTACATTGAGTGATGATGATGGTCTAGAGGATGCAGAGCCAGCGTCTGATGCAGATGATGACGGAGTGACCCGAGCATATGAGATTTGGTGGTAGATGGTGTGACTAGCTCCCATTTATCCACCTAGTCATCACACCGGGGATCCTTGGCCTTCGCCTAAGCAAGGGATCGATGCAGAGATGGAGGAGGAATTCAGTGATTTAGCAAGCCATTATGATGTATACAATGATGAGGAGGAGGATGACGATGACGAGGGAGAGGTCGCATTACAGTACACTTTTAGAGCAAGGACACGATGAGACTAGCAGGAGCCAGATAGCAATGAGGAAGAAGATATTCATTCTTAGTCGAGTGCTCAGGTTCACCCACCTACGGATATGTGGAGAGTAGGTCGATATGAGGAGGGAGAGTCCAGTAGGTGCATACTCCCAACTATAGCAGCGACTACAGAGCTCATCATACTATCAGCTATCTGAGATCCATCTTGGTGAGATGGTGATCCTGGTAAGATACATTTTATGTTTATATATATAGTAGCTTCTGAGTATTTTGAGTTATATTATATATATTTTGATATGAGATGTTGATGTCTACTATTTCTATTTTGCAGTTGGGACAGATGCATGGCATGACTTTGTGAGTCACGCTATAGTAGAGATAGTACCATCTGATGCGCCCAAGCAGTGTGTGTGGGTAGGTTACTTACCACAGCCATCTGTGGGGCATCATGCAAAGATCTTTATGCCTTTTGTGAAGTACAGATAATTAGTGGAGGGTATTATAGATTAGTCCACTTAGAGATCCAAGCGTACAAAGGTAGAGCTACAAGCACTTCGTGAGTAGGTTGTAGTAGCTACTATGCCTTAGAGAGGTCACATCAGTAGTGAGGCTTTGTCGGTAGAGTTAAATCAGATGAGAGTTGACAGGGATAAGATTCAGGCAGAACTAGAGAGAGTCACTTGAGAAAGGGATCAGTATCATCAGATGTACCAGGATACACATGACGAGGTGTTGGGACTGAGGGGAGAGATTAAGGGGTTAGGAGTACGAAGTGGCTCTAAGAGTCATTCGCGATCCATAGCCACACATGGTTAGCCTTCCATCACACATACACCATGAGGTTCTGCAGGTATAGGCAACAAGTGTTCCACTATGTGATAGATGTATTTTGTATTATGACATCCCATTTTGCTAAATGGGATAGCCACCTTAGATGTATATCAAAACTGAGCATATATATATGATGTTTTCTTATTACTATTTCTGGTTATCAAATGTGATTTTTTTGTGACATGCACATTGCTTTGTAAGAATATTATGTGCTTAAGATAGTTAATTTATTGGTGATATTAACATGTTTAAACAAGATACAGCCATAATTAACTAATGAAGATAATATGTTAAATGAATTAAGACAAAGAAAATATTTTGTTGAAGTTGAAGCTTAATTAACCTAGTAATTTAACTTATATAACATTTAACACATGATCCTAAGCATAAAATTTTCTAAGGTGTGCTACATTAATGGATTATTTAAGCAATGTACCTTGTTCATCAACTATCTTATATGAACCTAATCCAAAGGCTTCAGTAGCAACATACAGTCCAAGCTAATTAGAACTAATTTCCCTTTTTCTCTGGGAGGTGCATTCACATTGTGTTTATTCTCATACAGCACTAAGTCTCCAATGTCAAATGAATGGTGTATAACACGTTCATTATACAATCATTGTATTCTCTTCTGATGTGCTTTAAGATGCTCGAGAGTGTTGATACGTTGTTCATCCAACATTTCAAGTTGTTGCAATCACTTTTCTCATTCCATGTCACCATCAAGAACATCCCTTAGAGAAACTCTTAAGGATGGGATCTCAAGTTCCAAAGGCATTACAACATCAACACCATAGGAAAGATTATACGGGGTGGTCCTCGTAGCAGTACGGATGCTTGTTCTATAGGCCCATAATGCATAGGTTAATTGAGTATGCCAGTCTTTCTAGTGTTCGTTAATAGTTTTTCATAAAATTTCTCTAATAACCTTATTTAAAGCCTCAGCTTGACCATTCGACTAAGGGTAGTAAGGCATAGAGAAGCAATGTTGAATGTGGTATTTGTCCAAAAATGCCTTCACTTCCTTATTCTTGAATGGTGTGCCATTGTCAGAAACAAAGGATGAAGGTATGCTAAATCGAGATATAATGTTATCTTGTAGAAACTGACAAATTACTTATGAGGTCGTGGATTGCAAAGGGATAGCCTTGACCCACTTCGTGAAATAATCCATAGCGGTGATTATGAAAATATGCCCTTGCAAAGAAGGTGGTGATATCTTACCAATTAAGTCCACGCCCCAAATAGAAAATGGCCAAGGTGACACTTGGGCACGAAGTTCCTAGCTAGGTGCTTGGATTAAGTTTTGGTAGTGCTGACACTGTGGACACTTCTTGACATATGCAAAGGAATCTTGTTCCATGGTCTGCCAATAGTATCCCATGCATATTAACTTTGTACAAACATCTTACCTCCAAAATGCCCTCCACAGGCACCAGAGTGAGCTTCCTCTAAAGCTATCAAAATCTCTTATTTACGTAAGCATCAGAGTAAAATACCATTATAGCTTCATCTATACAAGACATTTGATAATATTATGTAATGCGCCACAAGTTTGCTTAGGAAAATGCAAGCATTCTTAGATATTGAATTAGGAACAGTTCTACATGCAAGTAATTGAATATATGGGAGAACCATTCATCTTGATTTATATTTCCATAGAGCTCTGAAGACATGGGGATAACATCCTCCAAGGCTGGTGTTTTGAGATTTTGAATATGAAAGACAAAGTCACCATAAGAATTGTCAGGGGATATAAGGGACGCTGTGCTTACCATTACATCTGCATGTTGATTATCTTTTCTGGGAATGGTGTCAATTGTAAAAGATGTTAACATTTTCAACAAAGAGAGAGCAAGATCCCTATATTGAGATAGTTTATCTTGTTTAGTCTAAAAGGATCCATTTATTTGTCTTACTATAAGTTGTGAATCACCATATATGTCGAGATACTTGATGTTTAATGCTAAAGCACCATGAAGTCCTACAATGAGGGCTTCATACTTGGCAATGTTATTTGTGCATGAAAAACTAAGATTATAAGACATAGGAATTAGCTTTCATGAAGGAGGTATCAGTATGACACCTACACCAGAGCCAGTTTGACATCTTGATCCATTAAAGTACAATTTCCATTCATCTTCTTTAGCAATAGTCAATATTTAGTCATCAAGAAATGTATCTGCACTTTGTATAGTAAAAGGAGAAGATGTGTCAGCTAAATAGTCTGCTAATGCTTGTCCCTTAATCACCTTTTGAGAGACGAACTTAAGGTCAAATTCAGTTAACAACATAACCCATTTAGCAAGATGACCTGATAGATTAGTTTTAGTGAAGAGATACTTCAAAGGGTCAAACTTTACCATGACATGTATTTCAACATTTAATAAATAGTGTCTAAGCTTTTGTGTTGCAAACACTAAAGATAAATAATGCTTCTCAATAGAAGTATATTGTACTTCATAATCAAGCAAATTTTGACTGACATAATAAACAACACATTCTTTTCCTTCAGCATTATGATGAGCTAGTAGCACTGCCAAAGCATGACTAGATGTTGAAGTGTAAGGAATGAAAGGTTTCCTAGACACATCAGGTTGTAATACATGAGGTTTAGCAAGATAACTTTTTAAGTCCTCAAAAGCCTTTTGACAATCTAAATTCCATTGAAATTTCAAGTCCTTCAGTAGTTTAGTAAAAGCAAGAGTCTTATCCACAAGTTGAGACACAAATCAGTAGATGGCTTGTATCTTTCCTTGTAAACTACAAAGTTGGGACACATTCTTAGGTGCTGGCATATTGATAATTGCATTGATTTTTTTCATATCCACTTCAATGCAACTATGTGAAATGATAAATCCAAATAGTTTTCCATTGTCTACACCAAGTACACACTTACAAGGATTTAATCGCATATTGTACTTTTTATATGTTCAAAAATCTGTCAGAGGGTTGTGGCGTGATCTTAGCTATGAACTGACTTCACCAAGATATCGTCAACATAATCCTCTAAAGTTTTGTGTATATAATCATGAAATATCAGGGTCATGGCTCGTTGATAAGTAGCTCCTACATTTTAAAGTCCGAACGGCATGACCACCCAACAAAATGTTCCCCAAGGTGTTATAAAAGTTGTTTTATATTAATCTTGAGGGTTTATAAAAATTTGATTATATCCTGAGAACCCATCCATGAAGGAAAGTAATTCACATGATCGGCTATTGATTCAACAATCATATCAATATTTGGAAGTGGAAAATCATTTTTCAAAGATTCTAGATTCAAATCCCTGAAATTGGTACACATTCGAATGTGGTTGTCTGGTTTAGCAACAATGATGATATTTGAAATCCACGAAGAATAGTCAATAGGGCAAATGAAGCCAGCTTGCAACAAATTTTCTATCTTAGATTTTACAAGTAGTGCAATCTTAGGATTCATCTTTCTTATCTTTTGTTTGAATGGTTTAGCATCTAGTTTTAGGATGATGTTATGTGTCACAATCTGAGGATCAATGCCAGGCATATCTAAATAATTCCATGCAAATAAGTCAGAATATTCTTGTAATAACTTGGTCATTTCTTCTTTTTCTGCTGAATTTAAACAGTCACCAATAGGAATAATTTTATCAACATTATCTTTCTCCATAAAGACATCAACAATCTTTCCATTTAATAGGGTGCCATGGTCTAAGAGATCAAGTGATTGTTGTAATCCCTCAGTTTGGTTTGTAGATATTGAAGCATCACCCATTATTTCAATAGATTTTCCAAAGTATGTGTATACGCCTAAAAATGACACAAATCATCCTAAATAAATATTCTAAATATTTATTCCATTCTTCTATTAATTAAATAAATATTCCAAATTTATTTAATCAATTCACTATCTCACAATTAAATAAATTCTATTTATTTAATTAAAATTCTTCTAAAGTCCTTCACAATTAAATAATCATAAATTATTTAATTAATCCTATTTCCTCTATCCTAAAGTTCTAAATTCAAAATTCCATGTCACCTTTCCACCTCACCTTGTCCACCTCATCAGGTTGCACATGTAATTAAATATATTTAATATTTAATTATCTTATTTTCCCTCACCCACATGGCCTATTTCTTCTCCAATCAGAGGTCAGTTAACCAATCAATCAAGTCTGTTAACTAACCTGTCAGTTGAGTCAAATCCTCAATCAACCCAGTCAGTTCCACAATCCACTCTTCTAACTGATCAATCAATTCTGTTAACAGACCAGTCAATGGAGTTAACTCTCCAATCAGTTTTGTCACATCCCACCTTTCATGATGGAGCTGGGACACTTGTCACATTTCCACTGGTTGCACATTCCTCAACCATCCTCAACCGTTGATCTTCATATCTTCTCTCAACCGTTGATTCCTATTCCTCCGGGTCTATAAATGAAGCTTCACCCCTTCATTCTAATCATCCAGGCTTTTGACATCGTTACTCTGCAGAAATATCACCAGCGCGCCTTTGGCACCCATTTGTCATCTACAAGCTTGAGATCACCATTGTTGCATTGGAGCTCACCTTCATTGCATATCACACTACAGCCGTTCACCATCGACTTCCTCCAACAGCTTTTAAAAGATAGCACTCTCTGAGGGCTCATCTCATCTGCGAAAGGACGATTCGTGATAGGCGAACAACAGAAGTTTTGAAACGGAAGAGGTTTGATGTGTTTGTTCATTGCTTTGTTTACTTGAATCTTCTTTGTTTCTCTATTCTGTTGATGTTTGGGTCATCTGTTATTCATTTGATTGATGCACTATTTTACCCTCACATTTTTGGCACCCACCGTGGGGCCGTTGCCCCTTTATTTTACCGTTTTTGAGCTTTTTTGAAGGCAGGTTCCGTATAGACCCCGCAGAGTCACGCACAGGTTCTTTCGGCGCATCTGTTCATTTTTACGGCGCTTTTGAAGACTGTTACGGCGCTTTTGTAAAACTGCGCATTTGTTGACTGTAACGGCGCTTTTATGTACTGTTGCTGCGCTTTTGTCTAAACTGCGCATTCGTTGATTTTTGCTGCGCTTTCATATAATATTGCTGCGCACGCGTTAAAACGGCACATCCGTTGTCTGTTACGGCGCTTATGATAACTGTTACTGCGCATACGTTAAAACCACGCATCTGCTCATTTTAACGGCGCATCTGTTCATTTTTACGGTGCATTCGTTAATGTGGCGCTTCTGTTGATCACTTCTGCGCATCTGATCACTGAAGCTGCGCATTTGTAACTGGCTCAGGTTTTGGTACTTTTCTAGGGTATTTTGCTAACGCTAACCCTTTTGCAGGTGTTTGCTGGAGCGGTTTTGCAGGTTAGGCATGGGTTCAGTTACATGTAGTTGCATCTAAATAGCTCACCTTTCATTTTCTGGGAAATAGTAAAACGGCTATTCATTACAAATCTTCATCTAGTCTTAATTAGGGAGGAAGTAAACTTGTTTATTTCATGCTTGCATTGCAAACAAACTTCCAAGTTATTGCTATCTAAGACTTAAAATTGAACTCACAACTGCATTCTGAAGTTAAAATGAACCATTGCTATGTCGTGAGACCTGAATTTCAAAGTTAACAATCTCGTGCAACGTGGACTTAAAATTGAACTCACAACTGCATTCTGAAGTTAAAATGAACCATTGCTATGTCGTGAGACCTGAATTTCAAAGTTAACAATCTCGCGCAACGTGGATTTAAAATTGAACTCACAACTGCTTTCTGGGACTTAAAATTGAACCACTGCAATATTGTCAAAATCACTTCAAAGTTTTGTTTGACTAGCTTAACCCATTTAGTTTTTATCTTTTTAACTAGGGTGGATTAATCAGTGTATTCTGTGTTTTCGAATGACAATAGGCTTATGCTCTCCCCTCTTCTGGGTGATCAGAATGCCAGACTTGTCATTCTACTTGTCTAACCTTTAGGAGGGGCCTGCCCTTGGATGCACGCTTGTCCAAGCGGGAACGACCCTGAGTGGTAACAGGCTAATGCCAAGCCCTACCGAGCCACTTAAAATAAATTGTGCTTGAGGTGAAAACCTCCTGCAACGAGTGCTGTTATGTTACACCGACGGCCAACCTCCCCCAAAACCCTCTCAGGCGCAACCCTGTGAGGCTGGGAGACTCCATAACGGAGAGTAGCGCCGCCGCATGTGTAACCACTTGAACGGTTGCCCGAATTACAAACCTCTTGTTTTAGTGGCCCAAATCCCTTATAATCCATTTCTCGCCTAGGATTTCGTACTTGCTTTTGTCCAAAATAGAGTCGAAAAAACTACAAAAAAAATGAAAAACTACACAACATTCTTTGTGCTTGCTGTGTTTTCTTGCTAAATTAATTCATAAAATCATATCAGGAAGACTTATTCCAGCCAAAAAATACCCAAAAACAGAGAAAAATCCCAAAAAATTTGCCCCAAAATACTAGAACTGCGCATATATCTATTTCTGCGGCGCATATACAGAGACTTACTGCGCTTTTGTACCGACTTACGGCGCTTTTGTACATTCTGCTGTGCATATACTCTGTTCTGCTGCGCTTTTACAGCGACTTGCTGCGCATATACGCTGACCTGCTGCGCATATACTTTTCTGCTGCGCTTTTGCATACTGTTACCGCGCATGCATACCTCACCAGAGCGGCGCTTATACTGTGACTTACTGCACATATACCTATTCTTGCTGCGCATCTGTTTCTGCGCATGTGTGACAGTGAGCATCTGCTCTATTTTTGAGAAATTTTCGTCAGCTGTTCGGAGTACCCATTTCAGCCTAGTTCCATTTTCCGAGGTCAGAATCAACCTTGCGGTCAACTTTCACCCATTTCACCCGTTTCTCTCTCTTTCGACGGTCATCCCCATCACCTTCTGTTCGGGTCACTCTTACCCCATCGTCATTTTGTCCCATACCGATTCGACATAGGTTCTTCTTTAGTGAGTTCACGTAAGCCTAGTAGGTCACAGTACCTTTTTGCTAGTAGTCTTGTTGGACGACTCAGCCCTACACAGTGAGATTGGTATCGACTACCCTTGCTAGTGGCTAGAGTCTTGTGTCAACCGTCTTACCTGAAGTCATTGAGCGAGAGAACCCTTTGTCCAAGTCTTGTCCTAGATATCCCATTCATTACAGTCTTAGTCGGCATCTTGCCAAAATTTCTAATCCTTGTCCATTCCGTCCCACCCCACCTTGCATGGTTCTTACTCGATCCCAGTACAACAAGCTAACTGAAATGGCCGACCCTTCCGATCACATCGCCCCACCACACGATGATGATGAAGAATTTTCTCGTGAAGAATTAGTGGCACACATGCAAGATAGCAAATTCCAACGCCTAGTGGAGCGAGTACTCCTTGAGGATCCCACCAAATATTTCCATCATCTTGCTAGTCTCGGACTCAAACTCCCCGCAGACTTTGACATTAGCTCCATCATGGAAAATGCAGACAATGAACATGAGAGGGACACAAATGACACGGTCCCCAAGGCACATGAGAGAGGCACAAATGACACGGTCCCACAGGCCAATGAAAGAGGAAAACAACACATAGATCAAAATGCTCCTATAGCGGATGTGAGACAACAAATTGAGAGTCTCCAACGAGAAATCTCCAACCTTAAGGTCGGCACCAGTTCCAAGAACTACTCCTTGGAAGATATAGCACCATACCCCTTCGACAGAAATTTGGTCATGAAACCATTCCCCTTTCAGTTCGGAATCCCGAAATTCGACAAATACAAAGGGAAGGGGGACCCTAGAGATCATATCAGGGAATTCACTGCAGCATGTTTAGAAGTAGCTCACAACGAGACCTACTTAATGAGACTATTCCCAAGATCTTTAGGAGGTCAAGCTATGGAGTGGTTCTCGCGTCTTCCACCAGGAATCAAAACTTTTGATGAGCTTGTCAATAAATTCATAACGCACTTCTCTTACAACATAGAACACGAAGTATCTATGCTAGACCTATGCAACACCAAACAAAAGGGTGGTGAGTCTTTCGCAACCTTCTTACAACGATGGAGACAGCTAGCTAGCAAGTGTTCTTACGACATGCCTGAGAAACAACTATTGGAAATGTTTGTCCACAATTTGAATCCCGACCTTAGCTATCAGATTCAGATACAATGCCCTACCTCATTCACCAAAGTCATCGAAATGGGGCTATTCATTGAGAAAGCTATGATCGCTAAAGGGACTCTCAAGCTCTACAAGGACACACCTCCTTCCAATTACACAACTGACAAGTCAAAGTTTTGGACCAAGAACAAGAATGTGGTCAACGATGGAGTAGTGGATGCCAAGGCGGCAGCCCCTAAACAACAACCCATCTTCACTCTTAAGGAAGAAGAAAATCACGGTGCACTCAACAAGCCATCCCCTCGGGAATCTAGACCTTGGTTCAATTCGAACCCAAGGAGAAAATTCACACCGTTAGGAGAATCTCAAGAGTCTTCTCTCAGGAAGTTGTTGGCTAACAATGAAATTTCTCTACCGCCAACAAGTGACTATGAGCCTATAGTCAAACCTCCCTATTGGAAGGACACAGACTATTGTGAGTATCATCGAGGAAGGGGGCACACAACCAATAATTGCATCCGTCTTAAGAACGTCATACAAGATATACTGGACTAAAATCAGGGAGGAACACAACAGCATACCTCCAATGAATCTCATGTGGCCTACCGAGATCCTCTCCTAAACCACAACCGGCCATATAACAACAATCACAATGGCGGCCACAACAACAATGGTTACAACCACAACAATGGTCACACTGGCAACAACTCCAATGGTCATAACAATAATGACAACAATCGTAACAGGCCAAACCAGAACAGTGGGTCGAGTAATGCTAACTATGCAAGCGTTCCCTTTGAGTACACCATTAACTGTATTTCTGAGCATGTTCCGCAAGTCAACGTCATATCCCCCAACCAACAACCAGGACCTAACGGAACTGGTTGTAGTATAATTACCTGCAGTGGTAGAGTCACGATCAACACCACTCCTCCAAGGTCGTCGCCGTCTCTGTCCAACCCCCGCCCATATAATGTCATCGACCAATTACAAAAGACTCCGGCTCATATTTCTATATTGGAGCTCCTGCGTCTATCTCCTTCTCATAAGGAGATTCTTGAGAAAGCCTTAGTGGAGACTACTGTCCCCACTAACCTAGCCCAAGAAAAGTTTCAAACCATGGTGGGTAACTTGACATCCTCCCCTTCCATATCATTCACAGAACAAGATGACCTTTCCATGTCTCAACCCCACAACACCCCTCTACACATTGTCACATTCGTACACAGGCACCGCATCAAGAGGGTTCTCATTGATGGGGGTGCTGGTTTGAATATTTGCACTTTGAAGCTAGTCCTTGCATTGGGGTTCTCTGAACAGGCAGTGGATCCACGGAGAAAGATTACCATAAAGGCCTATGACGAGGAGGAACGCACCACGAAGGGCACGGTTGTCCTACCCATTCAAGTGGGACCGGTTATTAAAGATGTGGTGTGCCAAGTCCTTGATCGGGAGCTTGCTTACAATATTCTACTAGGGAGACCATGGATCCATGCCATGAAAGCTGTCCCCTCCACCTACCATCAGTGCATCAAATTCCCACACGATGGCAAGCAGGTCACCATACACGGCGACCCCGACCCCTACCAGCATTGCAACTCATTCCAAGCCAAACCGGAATGTGTCATTCCCAACAACCGAGCCCATATCTCCTCCACTCCGCCACAAGACCATACTGCTGAAGCTTCCTCTTCACGGCCCAAACCAATGAAAATCACCATAAAAGAAAATGGCGTAGGGGAATACCAGATTGAGCACAGCCTCAACCTTGCAAAAATGCCCTTGTCTCCTCGCTCCTTTGGCCAGCCCAAACATCAAGCCAGGCATTTTCCAAAGCCCTCTGCTCCTCCTACAACTCCCGCAAACCCCTTTGTAAAATGGGGGACCTTATCCAATGAATCAGAGGAGCGAGATCTCTTACAATGGCTCTATGCCGAAGAAGAAAACACATCCCAAGATCCACCCAAACTCCCTACAGAGCTCTATGGGCGAGGTGAAACCATCTTGCATAGGATGGGATATGAAGGACAAGGCCCCATCGGCCTCAGAAAAGAGGGGATCATCGAACCTATACAACCCTCTTCCTCTTCTTCGGCTAGAAACACGACTGGCCTAGGCTACAAAGGTAAAGGTAAAGCCAAAGAAAATGCCTGCCTAGTGGAGACAATTCAAACACTCCAAGGGGATAGTGACGCAGATTCAGATGATTCCAATCAGTATGAATGGGACGAGCTGACAGAACACTCCTACGATGATAAGGAGATTGATACCATCCAAACCCTTAGCCCATATCATGAGAGACAAACGCAACGGGACAGACCATTGGAGTCTGATTTGCCCCTCCCCGAAGTTATGGCTTTCGAGGAAAGTGTCGATTCCATTGCGATAAACAACCTGGAAGAAAGTACCATCCAGAACACTACCCCCACCTGTGCTCCTAGTATTTCCATCCACACTATCAACGAATCAGGTCTTTCATCCGACTCCCTTCCCCTTTTACACCCTGAACTTATCGACTGGGACCTGAAAGGGACCCCTCAATTAGATATGTTCCAGAATGATGATGCCTACATTGACTATATGGAACTTCGAGATCACTTACCAAAAGGAGATCATAAAGCCGGCTTCGCTATCGAACTCAATACTGTAGCTTACTTTGGGGAGGGTGCCAAGCCTTCTAGTCGCAAAAATGTAAAGATCAAAAAGGGATCTGACGGTGAAAACCGCCATGCGGCAGTGTCAGATCATAAAAAAGTAAAAAGAAAGGACGTATCTGAAGGTGAAAACCCAACTGTGGCACCTGACGATGGATTGCTTGACACCCTCCCAAGTGACATGTATCAAGAAAGGTCACAGATCGTGGTAGAGCCAACAGAGCCAGTAAACATTGGAACCGAAGAGCAGCCTCAGATAATCCACTTTGCAAAATCTCTCACGCCACCTGAGAAAACCAGGTTTGTACCATTCTTTAAAAAGAAGAGAGGCAGTTTTGCTTGGTCATATGCCGACATGCCAGGTTTGGACCCAAACCTGATTCTACATCACTTGCCATTGGATCCAGGGGTGAAACCTGTAAAGCAAAAATTGAGAAAAATGCATCCCCATATTGCCCTCCTGGTCAAGGAAGAACTCAAGAAATTGTTAGACGTGGGGTTCATCAGGGCCATTGATTACCCCGAATGGATATCAAACATCGTGCCAGTATCTAAACCAGACGGCAGGGTTCGACTATGCAACGATTTTAGAGACTTAAACAAAGCATGCCGCAAAGATGACTTTCCCTTGCCTAACATCGATATCATAGTCGACCTCACGGCGGGACATACAATGTTGTCACTTATGGATGGATTCTCAGGGTACAACCAGATCAAGATAGCACCAGAGGATCAGCACAAAACTGCTTTCACTTGTCCATGGGGTACTTTTTGCTGGAATGTCATGCCGTTTGGGCTGAAAAATGCAGGTGCTACATACCAGCGGGACATGACAACTATATTCCACGACATGATGCATGTGACCATGGAAGATTATGTTGACGACATCTTGGCAAAATCACTCACCAGGGACTCACACCTGGACACATTAGAGAAGGTCTTCCAACGGCTGGACCAATTCCAAGTAAAGTTGAACCCGAAGAAATGTGTATTTGGGGTCACATCAGGCAAACTGCTAGGCTTCATCGTGTCAGCAAACGGCATAGAGGTAGACCCGGCCAAGGTCAAGGCAATCATGGACATGCCTCCGCCCAAAACTCTAACACAGTTGAGATCCTTACAGGGCAAGCTACAGGCCATCCGCAGGTTCATCTCACAGTTGGCCGACAAGTGCCATCCTTTCAGCCACCTTCTACATAAGAACGTTCCATTTAAGTGGGATGAGCAGTGCGAAGAGGCATTCCACAAGCTCAAGGAGTACCTCACGAATCCTCCTATACTCATGCCTCCGATCCAAGGAAAACCTTTGATCCTCTACATATCCGCTACACCTACTGCTCTTGGGGCTCTCCTAGCGCAGCAAGACTATGAGAACAAGGAAAGAGCTGTGTACTATATCAGTCGAACCTTAGTGGGCTATGAGCTACAGTACTCACAGGTGGAACGTTCATGCCTTGCGGTGGTTTTTGCCTCACAAAAACTCCGACACTACATGTTGGCACATCCTGTCAAACTCATTGCCAAGATCGACCCACTAAAATATCTCCTCAGCAAGGCAGCTCTCACAGGACGACTAGCCAAATGGGTTATGCTTCTTAGCGAATATGATATAGAGTATGTGGATAGAAAAGCCATCAAAGGGCAAATCATCGCAGACCAACTAGCTGAGGCACCATTACAGGACACTTCACCAATGCAGTTTGAGTTCCCCGATGAATCTCTATTCACTCTGTCCACATCTCCTTGGAAACTCTACTTCGACGGGTCTTACACCAACCATGGATCAGGGGCAGGTATCTTGTTCATCACTGCCCAAGGCGACACAATTCCAAAGTCCTACAGGTTGTTATTTCCATGCACTAACAACATAGCAGAGTATGAGGCTTTGGTAATTGGTCTCAAGATGGCCACTGAGTGGAATCTTCAAGCACTACATGTCTATGGTGATTCTCAGCTTGTCATAAACCAGGTCAACGACGAGTATCAGACCAAAGATGAGAAGCTCATCCCATACAAGCGAATGGTCGACGATCTCAAAGAACACTTTGGGACCATCTCGTTTGAGCAAATACCCAGGATAGAGAACAAAGCAGCCGACGCAATGGTGACCATAGCCTCTCTTCTTGAGATACCTGAACAGGAGTCACGGTATGAGTTCCTAGTAGAAACAATTCGACAGCCGGCTTATGATCTCCTTGAAACCCATTCCATCTACCACCTAGTGGGATCTGATTCACCTTGGTACGGTAAGACCTACACTTCCCTCAAGGACAATATCCTTCCTTTGGACCTCTCTTCCAACCAAAAATGAACCTTCATCCGACAAGCCTCCCGTTACACCATTATCGCCAATACCCTTTACCGACGTGGTCTGGATGGTACTTTACTCCGTTGTCTAGAACAGGAAGAATCTATTACTGCCTTGCGAGACGTGCACGAAGGGATCTGCGGAACACACTCCAGCGGTCCTTCCTTAGCTAAGAAACTCATGCGTTTGGGTTATTACTGGCCCAATATGGAAATGGATTCATATCAGTTCGTCAAAAAGTGCAGACAGTGCCAGATACATGGGAACCTGATTCATGCACCTGCTCAGGAGTTGAGACCTCTAACGACACCCTGGCCCTTTTGCCAGTGGGGACTAGACCTCGTAGGAAAGATCCATCCGCCTTCTTCCAACGGCCATAAATTCATCATAACCGCTACTGAATACTTCACAAAGTGAATTGAAGCCGTTCCCTTATCAACCGTCACAGGAAAGCAAATTTCCTCTTTCATTCTGAATTACATTATCTGCCGATACGGCATCCCTTCATCCATCATAACGGATAACGGGAGACCCTTCAAAAATCAAGATGTCCAGGAACTTTGTGAACGGTTCAAGATCCAACATCGCTTCTCCACCCCATATTACCCCCAAGGTAACGGCCAAGCTGAGGCATCAAACAAAACCATTCTGAAACTCCTAAAGAAGACTGTCAATGAAGCCGGTCGCGATTGGCACGTCCAGCTCAATCCCGCTCTGTGGGCCTATCGAACCAGCATACGCACTCCCACAGGTGCTACACCCTACGCCCTCGTCTATGGTTACGAAGCCATCCTTCCTATTGAGGTCGAAATCCCCTCCCTTCGGGTGTCGTTGAAAAGTCTCATATCAGACGAAGAGTACAGAGTCACCAGACTGCAAGAGCTAGAACTGCTAGAGGAACGACGCCAGAAAGCTTTTGACCATCTCAAAGCCTATCAACAGATGATGTCAAGAAGCTACAACCACAAGGTTAGACCAAGATGCTTCAAGGTTGGGGACCTAGTTCTAAAAGAGAACCCTCGCAACCAGCAGGACAGAGAAAAGAAAGGTAAGTTCGAGCCTAACTGGCTTGGACCCTATGTAATTGTAGCAGCTTATGGATCGGGGGCATATCAGTTGGCCACTTCGGAAGGTGAGTTGTTTGATGATCCCATCAACAGCATGCACCTTCCCAGGTTCTATACCTAAGAGAACCCCAATGCAAGGGGGCACAATAAAATCAAAAAAATCAAAAAAAAAAAAAAACTACAAAAAAAAAAAAAAAAAAAAAAAAAATCGTCCTTTGGTGAAAACCTGGCGAACAGGCGCCTTGGATAGGTATCATGGGGAAAACCTGGCAATCAGGCGTCATGTTACTTTCTAGCTTCTCGTGCAAATAAAAGCAAGTGATGAAAACCTGGTAAACAGGCGTTACTTGTGACAAACCGCATTCTCCATCTTTGGGCATCCAATCACCTTGAGCCCATTCTCTCTCTATTTTCCCCATTCGACCCATATCCATCCCACAGTAAACACTTGACAGTTACCTATCATGGCTTGGTACTCAGCTAGTGGCCTTGTCAACCAAGGTTTTGTCCCATATCGTCTCCTCGAAGTAAGCCTAGCGTAGTGTCTCTCGTCAATATCTGTGGTCCGAATCCGTGAACTACGTTGCCTCTGCGCCGTCACGTAGGCAAGGCCATTATTCTAATGCGCCCCCGAGGCTTCCATCTCTCCCAAGGCCCCATTTGTCTCCCCTCTTGTCTTCATTCTTGTCATCTTTCTTCTAGTCCATCCATGGTCCATTAGGGTTTACCCCGAACTACGTTGCCTCTGCGTCGTCACGTAGGCAAGGCCATTTAGCAATGAGCCCCCGAGGCACTAGGTCAGTCCCTTAGGGTCCGTCTTCTCAATAAGGATTGTGCAACCTTCTCATCAAGTAAGCAAATGCAAGCAAACACCCGCGCTTCAAGCAGAAATCTTGACTATGAGCATCTTAACCTATCCAATGCAAAGCAAATACCCAAGGTCTTCTAAATGCTTTTATGAAAATTAAGGCAAGAAATAAACACGTATCAACGCAAATATGCTTTTGTAGATTGGTAACTAGGGTTAAGTTACAGAGTCTTGATTTTTGCTATCATACCTTTCTATGCTACTCAAGGATGCCAAAAGCTAGAGATGCTATGATGGGGGCATGATTACTCTCTTTGTTTGTTGTTTGTGGATTAAACTTTAGTAATGTGAAGCCTTGTCTAAGGACACGATCGGCAAAAGATCGTCGAGGACATCAAAGGTCTAACACGAACGGGGGCAATCCTTGCTTGTTGAAACGCAAGAGATACTCAGGTCATCTAGATTCAATTTTGACTAGATGCTTGGCTTAACTTGCTAAATCACAATCCATGTAAGCGATACTCAGGTCATCTCGGTTCAATTATACTTCGATGCTTGTATTCACTTACAACATTTCGGAAAAATACCAAAAACAAAATGCCCAATGATGAAATAAAGCAATCTAAAAGCAAAGCATCCGTCCTATATCCATACACCCATCCATACAATCCTCATCATTCAAACTATGCAGGGTAACGATATCAAGAAAAATTCCTAAGTCATTCTTTCGCAACCATCCCTCTATCCATCATGTCAATCTTCTGTCGATAGCGTACATTTGGACATCACAAAAACAAGGCATATAGGAGCATATCACATCACTCGTAGAAACTAGTCATGCACATGATTAGGTTAGTATAATGCACCATCCAAGGCATTAAGTCACCAATACATTTGCATCACATCTTAATCTTAAAAGCCCAGAAAATCAAACAACATAGCTAAGTGCATCACATATATAGTCACATCACCCCATAGTACTCATGTTACAAATGCATACATTCAAAACATTACATCATATAAGTATCCAATAGCATCTCACAGATCTATACAACATCATAACATAGAAATCATGTTCCATACACACATCTGCATTAGCTCATTTACACATATCTATACAGCATCATAACATAGAACTCATGTTTCATATACGTACATTTGCATCATCACAAGAACATCATATTAGCTTTGCATTCATTTGTCGCATTAAACCATATAGACATCATATAGCAGCATATCAAAGTATTTCTCATATAACATCATATAAACCATCTAACTATGCAATAGAACCACATCATGCAATAAAAGTAATCATCTCATAAACACATGCAATAGATACACAAAGCTGCATCATCATCCATACTATCATATACAAGGATGTCCAAATGTACAATATCACCATCTCTCTCAAAATCAAAGTGTCATATACAGTGTACGTCTAAATAGACGGTGATACATGTCCCAAAATGTACCAAATCTGGTCTCTGACTACCCCTGCGGCTGTGAGCCACCACTGCCGGCTCCTGACTGCTGAGGTCCCATGACAGATGCCCCTGACTGGGATGGACCTGCTCTGTGAGCCACCCCAGACTGAGTCCTGAAACTACCTGCCCTCTGGCTCGCCGACACGGCACCATGGTACAAGCCTCGGTAGTACTGTACCTGCTGCTGTGCTCTGGCTAAGTCTGTCTGTGCCTGTGCCAACTGCGTCTGCAACTAGCCTACCTGTGCCTGTGCCTGCTGCACCTGCCCAACCAAAAAGGTACTCGCTGCATCTGTGCCCATGGCAGCTACTGCTGTGTCCCTCTCTACTCGGATCAGACGTACCCGGGCATCTGCCATGTCTCGCTCGCGAGTCAAACCAGCGATCACTGCTGCATCTGTATCTCGCATCCTCTCCACTCTCCTCAGCTGTGCCTGCAGCTCCCGCACCTGTCCTCTCAAGCTGGCTATGGTCCTCTCCTGAACCTCACCCTGCACCGGCCCCTGTGCTGCCTCTGCCTGTCCTAGCCCCTGCTGCTGGGGCACCTGCTGCTGTGGCACCTGCTACTGTGGTACCTGCTGGGGTGGTGGCATCTGTGCCTGCTGCTGTCCCTCCCCCTGTCCTGGCACTGCCTGCCCAGCCCGGTCTATCCTCCTCCGCTGCCTCGGTCTCTCTGCAGCTCGGCCACCACGTCCTCGTCCTCCTCTAGCGGTCCTCCGCCCTGGACCAGCCTCTCCCTCCTCCTCTGAGTCCGCCTCGTCGATACGAGGCACCAGCATACCAGGTCCGGAATATCTCAGAAATGGATGTGCAGTAATCCAGTCCTCATACTCCTGTGTAACCCCAGCATCTGCAATCTCTCGCCTCATATCCCAGGCCACATAGGGCAACTGCCGGAACTCTGCCAGAGCCTCCTCGTAAGAAGCCATCGGCCCCCATCGGACCCTCTCTGCATGTGTCCGTGCGAACATGGCCTGTCCCTGCGGCATGCCCTGTCTCCTGCCGAACTGTCTCAGTACTCGGCCCACCGTCTGCCTCTCCAAGATGTGCCGTGTCCGGCCAATCAACCACCTGGTCTGGAAGCAGAAAGGCAGCTCATCTCCCTCATCGTCCCAAGGCTCGCAGTCTAGATATGGTCGCCAGACGACCACATCTATCCCATCCAATGTATGCCTCCAATACTCTAGCTTCCCCAGCCTGTGCTGGGAAATCACTCCTGCGTAGCCATAGCTGTACGGCTCTCCCCTCTGCCTAGCAAAGACACATATCGGCCTGGTCACCGCTATGTGCTCCCACAGCCAAAACTGTAACAGCAGCACCCCAGCCGATAGACTCGTGCTGCGGTGGTACACCACCTGATGCATGTCGTGGTATAGGTGGGCTAGCACGCAAGGTCCCCACGCGTATCGAGTGCCCTCGGTCACCATCCGCTCCATGATCCTGCCCCATCCAATGGGGAACCCGTGCGATCTCCTGTCAGGGCATACAACGCCCGCAATCAGTCCAGCCACGATCCCAGGGAAGTAGTCGTAGCAGTCATAGATATCCTGCTAAGGGATGACCTGTCCCACCAGCTCGGGATCATCGAATACTCGCTGACACTCGGCGAGTCCCGCGTCCCGCTGTGCGTCATACTCCACCAACTCGCCTACCACGGGCAAGTGCAGTATCCTATAGACGTCCTCCAACGTCACAGTCATCTCTCCAGTAGGGAAATGGAAGGTCCCATCCTCGCTGTGGAATCTCTCCACGGCCGCTGTCAGCAGTCCTCGGTTCGCCCGCACCTCGGGCATGAAGCAAACGTAATCTAGGCCCATGGCACCAAGCGCCACTCTATCAGCCTCTGTCAACATATGTCTCTGCAATAGAGGCATAGGGAACGTCTCCCTCGACTGCAGAGTCTCTCGTATCTCCTCCTACAAGCACGCAAAGCAAGGCGTCAGTCTCAAGCCGCATATACCATACTCAACATATCTATTGGACTATATCAACTAAACTTAGCATTTCAAATTGATCAAAACAGCACACTACATCTCTCGACTAGATTCCTACAATCTCGGAGATAGCTCATCGATTCCTGCGTTAAACAAGACGCTAATCGAATCAGTTTGGCTAAGTAATTTGCCATCCCAGGCAAATGCGCCACTACAGGTGGTAAATGCGCCATTTCTGGTATATGCGCCGCAACAATCGACATATGCACCGCAAAAGTGCATATGCGCCGCTACAGGCCACATATGCGCCGTTCTGACACATGCGCCGCATAAAACAACGTATGCGCCGCTAAATTATGGATGCGCCGCAGGAAGTCACATATGCACAACTTCAGCAAATGCGCTGCTACATTTCACGCATGCGCGGCGCAAATACAAAAGCGCCGCTTAATTACGAACGCGCCGCCAGAGTGAACACATGCGCAGCTTTCACGCATGCGCCGCCGAAACAGGCATATGCGCCGCGAAATCACAAAAGCGCAGCTTCGCGAGGCATATGCGCCGTTCTGCGTTTCGGCGCATTCATTTCACCTATTTTCTATGAGCATTTATGACACCTAAACTCGACCCTAGGAGAATTTTTTCGAATCACATACCGGGGGTCCTGCCTCTGCTGGCCGCCCGAATCGTCGGACTCGCTCGAATCGATGCTCCTCGCGTGGAATGTCTGCTGCTCTGGCCGCCATGCTGCTCTAGGTTTGCTCTGAGCTCTCCTTCTCCAATCCAGATCAAACAAGTGTGCAAATGACTATTCTTGTGGACCCAGCTCCTATTTATAGCCTCCAAAACCCTAATTCTGGCTAGGTGATGACTGTGACTACTTCCCGTGTCCGTTTTTCCTCTCGTTTTCTTCCCGCATCCCTGACCGCGTCCCTTTTCCTCCAACCTATCCTAACCCCTTCCTCGTCGTGAGATCGTCCGTCTCCAAAACTTTCGCCGTTTTTCCCGTCCAATCTCCCGAGGGGGCATCCTATCGTCATTTAACCTATACCAGGGGCAAACTGGGGCATGTATCATCACTCAAACTATCAATTTCTTTGAGGCAACGCTGTAAACTGCATTGCATCAAAGAGGGGCAAAATGTATACGCCTAAAAATGACACAAATCATCCTAAATAAATATTCTAAATATTTATTCCATTCTTCTATTAATTAAATAAATATTCCAAATTTATTTAATCAATTCACTATCTCACAATTAAATAAATTCTATTTATTTAATTAAAATTCTTCTAAAGTCCTTCACAATTAAATAATCATAAATTATTTAATTAATCCTATTTCCTCTATCCTAAAGTTCTAAATTCAAAATTCCATGTCACCTTTCCACCTCACCTTGTCCACCTCATCAGGTTGCACATGTAATTAAATATATTTAATATTTAATTATCTTATTTTCCCTCACCCACATGGCCTATTTCTTCTCCAATCAGAGGTCAGTTAACCAATCAATCAAGTCTGTTAACTAACCTGTCAGTTGAGTCAAATCCTCAATCAACCCAGTCAGTTCCACAATCCACTCTTCTAACTGATTAATCAATTCTGTTAACAGACCAGTCAATGGAGTTAACTCTCCAATCAGTTTTGTCACATCCCACCTTTCATGATGGAGCTGGGACACTTGTCACATTTCCACTGGTTGCACATTCCTCAACCATCCTCAACCGTTGATCTTCATATCTTCTCTCAACCGTTGATTCCTATTCCTCCGGGTCTATAAATGAAGCTTCACCCCTTCATTCTAATCATCCAGGCTTTTGACATCGTTACTCTGCAGAAATATCACCAGCGCGCCTTTGGCACCCATTTGTCATCTACAAGCTTGAGATCACCATTGTTGCATTGGAGCTCACCTTCATTGCATATCACACTACAGCCGTTCACCATCGACTTCCTCCAACAGCTTTTAAAAGATAGCACTCTCTGAGGGCTCATCTCATCTGCGAAAGGACGATTCGTGATAGGCGAACAACAGAAGTTTCGAAACGGAAGAGGTTTGCTGTGTTTGTTCATTGCTTTGCTTATTTGAATCTTCTTTGTTTCTCTATTCTGTTGATGTTTGGGTCATCTGTTATTCATTTGATTGATGCACTATTTTACCCTCACAGTATGCATCATTATTCAAATAGTACTTGGTAATCCACGTTTATGGTGGTAAAGGGGAAGATTATCATAAGCACCCATGAATTCCATTATCTTCATCTGTAAAGAAGAAATCTAAAGGGATCTCTCCTAGTGGACAAGTGGTGTCAATCATCTTAGGAAAGATCAAATTTAGCATCGATATAGTATTCACATTAAGTTTAGGATGTCAACGAGCTTTAGATTCTTTGAAAGGATTATATCCAATACCACTTGAATAATGATGTGAAGCAGATTCTTTAGGGACTCTAATTCCTTGTTGATTAATACCACAACCTTTACCCATATAATTGCAATTCTTATAAAGGATCTAAAATCCTCGACCATAAAGACAAGCCATTTCTTTAGAAGAAGGTGGAGCTTCATCAATCTCATAATCTATAGTATAATTGAAAGTAATATATGAATTAGTAAATAGTGAGACTTTGAGTTCTACATTTGACTTCTAAGAGAATATCAAAGCAACGTTTGATGTTTCAGGAGTGGGATCATTAATTTTATATTCACTCATGGAGGAAGATGCAAAATCTAATGAACCCCAATCATCACCAATAAATGCATTTGATTATTTAGAGTCTGTAGCAACATTACTTGTGTCAAGAGAGCTTTGTTGGTTGACTTTCAAATTACTTAAAATCTTATGTTGAACAATTTGTTTCTGTGATTCAATTTGTAAATAGAGATCAGGTTCACGATTAATATGAATAGTGTGTAATTTATCTCTGTGAATAAATTTGATTGAATGATGCAAAGTAGAAGGGACTGCCCCCAATGCATGAATCCATGGTCTACCCAAAATCATGTTATAATTTAAGGCACAAGGCATGACATGAATGAGGGCAGGTAAAGTTACAGGCCCAACTTGTATAGGTAAAGTTATAGGCCCAACTTGTACAGGTAAAGTTATAGGCCCAACTTGTACAAGTAAAGTTATAGTGCCTACAAAATATCACACGACATTATCAAAGCCACAAATACTTATCTTATCTGTTTTAATCAAAGATGTATCAACTTTGATCTTGTGTAAAAGATTGAGGCTACAAACATTAAGAGCTGACCCATTATCAATCATAACCAATTTTAACAACTTCTTGTTTATTGTAATGAATATAATTAAAGGATCATACTGATTATGAACTTCAAGAGATCGCAACTCATGTTGTTGAAACAAAATATCCATTTTTGTTGCATGTATACAATCTAAAAGAGCTGCTACATCATTGGGTTTGATAGCAGGTGGCACAATCACCTTTTGTAAGGATTCTCGAAGCATTCCATGGTATGTAGGTGATGTTTGAATAAGTTCCCAAAGAGATATCTTAGCGGGAGTAGCCCGACACTACTCAACAAGATCATAATCTAGACCAACTTTTTGTGTTAGATGGGTTGCTTAAAGAAGCATTGGTTGAGAAGCTAGTAAAGATATTAGAATATTCAATTGTTGTTTGCTTTGTTTATTATATCAAGTGATGTATGTATGAGCAATTATAGTATGACTAGGTTTTTGGATAGATTAACATAAAATTTTCTTGGCATAATTATAAATGTGATCTAGAGAATGAGAAGGTGATGGACCTGTAATAGTGAACACCGATTTACAAGGAGGTTGAATTACATCTGAATTTGCAGTGACCATTATTGTTAGTTTCACAGGTTCTTCTCTTGCTTTATGAACATAGATTGCATTCACAAATCTTTGAAAAAGTGAAGGTTTTAGAGCTGTAGTAGACTATTCAATGGAGATGAAGTCATCGAGGGCTTCATCTAACATATTGAAGTCATCACAACTAAATGGCTCATCGTATGCATGAAAGTCTTGTAAAAAGTAATCTGACATTTTAACATGCTCAAATTATCTCAAGACTTGAATTCTATACAATGCTTTAAAGTGAACTTTGTGAAAATGAAAGATAATAATGCTATGTAACACACAAAGTTTTGATTTTCAATCTTCTTTCAATGAAAATAGAAAAAGATTACGCAAGATTTGAACATGTGCTTTCATGAAAGAGAGCTTACAATCTAAATATGTTTTAGGACAGCAAACTAAATCAGATCTAAGTTGTTAAAGGATGCAAATTCTTTAAAACACGGGTTCATCAAAATGTTTAGGGTATGAAAATGGAAGGAAATATAAGAGATATGAGACCACCACTTTTAGCCACTAAGACATTAGGGAAGCGAAGGATAAGTTTATAGATAAACTATTGTTCACCTATGTTCCCTTTTCCTGTATATTGTGGTTGTATGCCAATTTGAAATCAGGACTTACAAGCTAGTTTATGTTCTCTAACCTTATAACCCTAATTTGCATATCAAACTGAAATAACTTGGTTTTCAGCACAGATACTGACAAACTAAATACTAAAATGTATAGAAAATAGATCAAAGATAGAGTACTTGAAATTCAAGGATCAATTAGAATAGGGCGCCATCAACCTTGTCCCTCAATTTTCTCACTGTCAGGATCTTCTGCATCAAAGGAATGACAGGTTCTGGAGACTCCTAGATCCCACAAATTTTGCCCAGTTGGACTAGGGTGCCATCACTATTGTCTCAAAAGTCTCAAAATTCCAAAATCTGAATTTTGTCACGAATGTGTCTGCAAAATGAATCTTCCTGCAACTTCTCTCCACCAAATCACGACAAACACAACTTGTATCTACAAAAGGAGAGGAAAAATGTTTGCAACTATATAGGAGCTTGCCTCAGTCAAGCCCTGTTTCGGTGTTTCCACCTCAACAATATCTAGAGATAAAGATTTGTAGATGTGTGTGCAAACCCTAGCAAAGTGTATGTAGAAAATAATAAACCCTAGATGTCTCAATCAAGGGAAGATCAATAACTTGCATAAACTCACAAATACAACTTCACCTCAAGGAGATGAAATTAATGAAGACTTGCATCAACAAGAAGGCAAATCAACAATGTCCATGAAGGATCTCCAAGCTCAATGTTGGAGGCTTCAACCCTTCTCTTGATCATGCAAAAGGTGTGAAAAACCCTAGGAAGAGAAAGATAGTCTCAAGATCTTGATTCCTAATCTCCATCTGTTGTCTCCAAGATAGAAAAATCAAAATGACTTCAAGAGCTTCAACAAGTCACTGATCTTCGATGGTAATTTTGGCATCAAGCTTGCATAAGAGTTGTGTGTTGTGGTGAAATGATTTTCAAATGTCTTTTTATATCAAACCTTAGGAATTTCAAATTTCAAAATAAGATGTTGACATCATGTGAAAAACAAAAATTTGAAAGTGGAATCCTAGAATGCATGGCAAGAGCCGACATCCCTCCGAAATTCAAGACCCTAGGAAATCAGGGAGGACAGGGGCGCTAGCACCCTAGTCCAAGCCCTAATTTCCTGAACAGGACTACCTTAGGTAGGTTAGGGGACTCCAAATCCAACCTTATTTTTCTGGTTCAGTCTTCAATTATTTAGAAATATGAGATTCTTCCAGTTAGGGCTAAGTCAGTCAGGGTTTGGGAAGGTCTATAAAACTAGGTTGAAAGGTCACAAAAGAGGAGGAGCTAAACTATGGGGAAATTGTACCATTCCATACAGGGGGATAATTTTTGACATAATAGACACCTTGTTGGTTATATGTTTGAAAAATAGTCTTAGCACAGAATAGTATTAATGCATAAGAGACTATTTAGCTTCTCAGATACAAAAGATATTGGTATGCAAGATGCTAATCCCAACACAGACAAGATACCATTAAGCATAGTAGGAGAATAAGATCATCCCACAAACACATCATATGAAAGCAAATGACCATGCCCCAATACATACTTCATCATGACCTACCAAGATATGATGAATCAAGGCAGCCTTGACTAGGTATTAGAAAGGGACAAAATATAAATCAAAAGATAAAACAAAAAACAAATCCATCATGTTCTCTTGCCAAAAGATGTTGCTCTTTGGATAGATTGGATAGCGCCTTGATGTGAGGAAAGATACATCCTATTGAACGCTGAGTTGTTAGATGAATATAGCAAATGTTGGCTAAAGGAATGCGGACAAATGGATTTGTTTTATCCCTAATTTGATAAGTTCTTGAGCTATCAAGACTTGCATAATTTGATTCTGCTTGAGTTAGTCAAAGAGAAGAAGATGGAAGATAGAAGAGATGAGATGAGGACAGAAGAAAGAATCATCTATGCTTGCGTACTGGATACTTCCTTCATATTCCAAACTTCCTACATACCATGTATCCATGGGATCAAAGCATGATACGATGATGATGAGACATTATAATATGTAGTCCTGGGTGTTTATTGATGTTGTGGGAGATGGTGGAAGAAAGAAAATGATTGATGAAGATTAGAAGAATAATGGAAGATGGAAAAGGTCTATCACCTATGCCTGAATCTGGGTACTTCCTTCATATCCAAAATTGCCTATATACCCTATATCCATGGGATCAAGGAACTTAACGATAGACATGAGATGTAGTTCTGATGTCATTTTATTGATGGTGATGATGAAGGTTGATGGATTGGTCAAGTTATGGATTGATTGGGTTATGGATCGAATGATGTTTTGGGTGATGTGAAATGTTGTTGGCACAATGTTAGATGATGATGCTTAAAGTATCCACTCCAAAAACCAGACACAAACAAGTGCCCCCACTATGGGTTGAATTTATTATGGATGGTAAAGGATGAGATGACAACCTAAATCTAGAAGGATGATGGACAAATGATACATCAACTCCAACAATTTCTATAAACCATGATAGTAGTAAGCATAAGGATTGAAAAGGGAATGATCTTATTAGGGATGATTAATTTTATTATGGAGATGGGTGGAGGTGGTTATAGTACGAGCAAAGCTTATTATGGATGGATAAATGTCAAACAAAGACCAAGTAGATGATAAGAGCTAGCTCTACACATAGCGCCTGTTTACCAGGTTTTCACTATGGTACTTATCCAAGGTGCTTGTTTACCAAGTTTTCACTAGAGGATGGATTATTTATATTTACTATTTTGATTTTTTTGGGATATTCTAAGGATTAAGCATAAAATTTCTTCAGATGAACATTGTTAATGGGTTCATCCAAAAGAATACCTTCAGGTGTTGCAAGAGTGTAAGCTCCTGATCCATAAACTAATGTGATCACATATGGTCCTAACCAATTTGGTTCAAACTTGCCTTTCTGCTCATGATCTTGTTGACTCTTTTGATTCTCTTTAAGGACAAGGTCTCCTACCTGGAATCTTCTTTCCCTAGTATTTTTGTTGTAACTAAGGTGAAGACAATTTTGATAAACTTGGAGATGATTGAGTGACGTGAGATGTCATTCATCCAATAGATCTAGATCATTTAAACTAGATATCCTGTATTTCTCATCAGAAATGAGATGCTATAGGGATATTCTCAATGAGTGGATTTTGACCTCTATAGGTAGGATAGCTTCAATGCCATACACAAAAGCATAAGGTGTAGTACCAGTGGGAGTTCTAACACTTGTTCAATAAGCCCACAAGGTTGGATTAAGTTGTAGGTGCCAATCACGGCAAGCTTCATTGACTATCTTCTTAAGGATTTTGATAATGGTTTTATTAGAAGCCTCAGCTTGACCATTACTCTGGGGATAGTAAGGTGTTGAGAACCTATGTTAGATATAAAATTTACTGCATAACTCACAGACTTCTTGGTTCTTGAAGGGATGCCCATTGTTAGTCACAATGGCTTGTGGGATTCCATAGAGGCAAATGATATTATGGAGTATGAACTTGGATATTTTCTTTCCGGTAATGTAAGTCATTGGTATGGCTTCTACCCACATTGTAAAAGAATAGGTGGTGGTAATTATAAACTTATGACCATTGGATGAGGTGGGATGAATTTTGCCTATGAGGTTGAGTCCCCACTAGGAAAAATGCCAAGGTGTAGTGATAGGTTGTAACTCATGTGCTGGAACATGTATCAAGTCCCCATGTTTTTGACATTGTAGACAAGGCTTCACAAATTTCTGTGCATCTTGCTCCATTTTTGGCCAATAGTATCCAGCTCTCAAAAGTTTCTTAACAAGACTAGTCCAGTGGAATGTGAACTGCAAACACCTTTGTGTACCTTGTGTAAAGCAATGTTAGCTTCCTCTGAGTCAAGACATCTAAGAAGGATACCATCGAGACTCTTGTGGTAGAAGGTTTCTCCAAGGATAGCATAATGAGAGGCTCGGCGGATGAAAGTTTTACATTGGGTTTTGGATAGTTGGAATGGAAATGTACCATGAAAGAGTTACTCATATATATCCTCATACCAAGGAGAGTTGGGACCAACAAGTTCACATACAAGCTCAGATTGTAGAACTTCAAAAATAGGTATCAAAATTTGTTCAACCAAGAACTCACATCTGTGTGCATTAGAAGGCATATCTAGGAGAGAACCAATTATAGCCATAGCATCTGCTTCTTTGTTGTTGATCCTAGGAATCTGCTCGAATGTGATCTTGGAAAAATATTTCTTGAAATCATCTACTATCAACTTGTATGGAAGAAGCTTTTCATCTTTAGTTTGGTATTCATACAGGACTTGTCTGATAACCAATTGAGAATTTCCAAAGACTTCTAACTGTGTGATATCCCATTTTACAACCATATGTAGTCATGTGATCAATGCTTCATACTCAACAATGTTGTTTGTGCAAGGGAAAGCAATCCTATATGAATTTAGTATACAGTCTCCTTGAGGTGTGATGAAACAAATTCCTGCTCCAAATCCATGTTGTGTGTATGATCCATCAAAGTATACCTGCTAAACTACTAAAGGATATAAGTTAAATAACTCTTCATCAGGAAATTTAGGATGGATGGGATGGATGTCTGTCATTGGCGCTTCTACTAGATGGTCTACAATCACTTTTCCTTTGATCTCTTCGATCCACATGCTCTATGTCAAACTCACTTATAATCATGACCCATTTTTCTAGTCTTCTTGTGAGCACGGCTTTGGAGAGAAGACACTTAAGAGGATCAAACTTAGATATGAGCTTTGTCATTTGGTTTAGCATATAATGTCGCAACTTTTGGGAAGCAAACACTACTGCTAAACATGCTTTTTCCATGGTTGTGTAGTTAAGCTCATAGCCAACAAGAGTTCTTCTGATGTAGTATACCTGATTCATCATGTTGAGCTAAGAGAGCACCTAGAGCTGATGTTGTTGAGGAGATGTATAAGAGCAATGGTCGATCAGGTACATGAGGTACCAACACTGGAGAATTAGCTAGATATTCTTTTATTTTCTGAAAGACTTGTTGACATTTATCATCCCATTTGAAAGGTTCTCCCTTCCGAATAAGGTGTTGAAAAGGATGACATTTATCTGCTAACTATACAATGAATCAATGGATGGACTATAATCTACCTTGTAACCTGCGAAGTTGCTTCAAATCAGATGGGGGAGGGACTTCCATTATAGCTTTTACCTTGTTGGGGTCCACTTCTATGCCTCATCAAGATACAATATAACCTAGCAGCTTTCCAGATGTTATCCCAAATACACATTTCTTTAGATTTAGTCTCACTTGATACTTCTCTAATCTATCAAAGATTTGTTACAATACTTGTAGGTGGCCTTCTCTGGTTTTTTATTTTCCCAAGATGTCATCAACATAGCCTTCCATTATGGTATGAAAATGGTCATGAAAGATAATTGTCATGACTCACTGATATGTGGCTCCCATATTCTTAAGACCAAAAGGCATGATGACCCAACAATAGTACCCCATGGACATATGAAGGGAGTCTTGTGTTGATCTTCTTCTGCAATTCTAATCTAATTATACCCAAAAAATCTATCCATTAATGATATCATTTTATGTCATGTTGTGAGGTCCACAATAGTATCTATGCTTGGTAATGGAAAGTCATCTTTAGAACAAGCTTTATTAAGGTCTCTGAAGTCAGTACAATAATGGATGTGGCCATTAGGCTTAGAGACTAGTACTAGATTGGAAACCCATTCTGAATAATCAATCATCCTTACAAACTTTGCATCTAGCAATTTCTAAATTTCTACTTTGACTAAAACTGTTATTTGAGGATGCATCTTTCAAAGCTTTTGCCTAACTGATTTTATGTTCGGAGATATAGCTAAATGATGTACAATAATTGAAGTATCTAAGCCTGGCATGTCTGGATAGGTCCATGCAAAGTTGATTGCTCATTTCATGAAGAAGGTTGTAAAGTCTTTTCTTTCCTGTTCTGATAATTATGCTACTAGAAATGTGATCTTGGGATTCTGTGTTATGCCTAGATTCATCTATTGAGATTTTTCTATTAGTAATGGTGACCGTTCTTGATATTCAATGGTCAAGGGAAGGTCAAATCCTCCATCTTTGGGTGCCTCGGAGAGGTTGTCACCCTTGGATACATCCTTTATTTTTACTCTTTCATGGTCAAAAGGTGCCTTACGGTTTTCACCTAGTGACCTATCTATTTTGATTTTGTTTATTTCACTTTTTTGACTGAAGGATTTGACCCTTGCACCAAAATATGCTAACAAAGGTAGATCCATCATCAAGCTTGCTTTATAATCTCCCAATGGTATGCTTTGTCTCAAACCCACGAATTTGGCTATAGCTTCATTGTTTTGCAATGTATCTAGAATAGGTGCCCCCTGTTGGTCCCAATTGACAAGGTGAGGACATACGAGTTTAAGGTCAGATGATGAGGAATATGAAATGGATAAGGCCAATGAAAATGTAAAGATGGATGTCTCTTGGAATAGATCAATTATGTGGAAAGAAGAGTCCTCGACAGCATCTATATTAGAAGTCCCTTCTGTGGGAAAAGCTTTTGCTACTTACTCAAGGATACACTCAATGTCTTTGGGAGGCGGGTCCTCCTTACCATACCCTAGACCTTGCTTATTAAACTTTTTAGTAACAATAATAGGTTCAACAGGTCCTTGTTCTTGTGGTCCTAAACCTCCTTGGCCTTTACAACCCATAATCTTGATAATGCAAAAGCCATTGTTATATCACTCAACTTCTAGAGTAAGTTGATCATTTTTATCAAAAAAAGAGCCAAGAGTCGATGTCATCAATATCTTCATCTTCAAGCATACCTACTTTTATAAACATGGTAGGAGGTGCTTTGACAATGGTTTCCGGGGAATTAATTTTGGATATAGATGGTTGGCCATAAGATTTTGGAGACAAAGGCAAGGTTCCTACACAACAAGATTCTTGTAACATGTACTCACCAAGTCCTTTCTATTGGTATTTTGCTTCAATGGCAAGGATGGATTTACTAGATGAGGATCAATATAGGAATGGGATGGATGAGGTTTGACATTAATGGGGACATGATTGGGATCTTGATATTTATCTTGAAAAGTTCAACAATACTCAAATGGATTTAGATCAGTGGGGATTGTGACTTCAACTCCATTGTAGGGAAATTTGAGGCATTGATGGTATGTAGATGGCACAACTTTGATGGCATGTATCCAAGGATGACCAAGTATAATATTATATGGAAATTCAACATCTAAGACTTGACACTTGGTATTAGTAATGATAGGACCAACCTTGATGGGTAAATAGATAATTTCTTTAGAATCTCTCTCAGCAACATCGTATGCATTGATGGTTATGCTCTTAGTAGTATCAATGCAATCCTTAGAATATCCCAATAATTTGATTAATTTTAAGGAGTAGATGTTTAGTCCCACTCCACCATTTACTAATATTTGTTTGACATGGCATTGGTTGATGTAAACTTCAATATGGAGGGCTTCATTATGGGATGGACCGAGTGACAAGAGATCTTTGTTGGAGAAGGTCAAATGGCAGGGTGATGCAATACTAGCTTTCATAGTTTGAAATTGCATAGTGTCAATATCATTAGGGACTGATGACTCTTGTAAGGATTTATCAAGGATGGCTTTGTGGGCAGGTGATATACACAGCAACTCCAAAATGGAAATGTGAGCAGGGGTCTTACCAAGATGGTCAAGGATGTTATAGCTAGAGGTTGGATGTATGCTAGATGGTGCTCTTTGGATAGTAACATGACTTCGATGGGTGGTAACAACATAATCAGGGGCTCCTTGGATAGTGACTTAGGCTTGATGAGTGCTATCGGGACAATTAAGCTCTTTTTCTCTTATGGTAATGGTAGATATGCAAGATTGTTTAATGTGACCAATGGTGGATGACTCATAGGTATATTGGATATTCTTCCCTTTAATAGAGGTACTTGACTTGTCATGTGATGGGAGTGGATTTTTAAAAGCATCAAGGTTGTAATTTGAGGTTTGTTTAGGCGGATCAATGCTAATGGATCCTTGATCAATGAGATTTTGAATCACATGTTTCAATTTCATGCATCCAGATGTAATGTGTCCTTTCACTCTATGGAATTCACAATATTCATTATCTTTGTACTAATTGGGCTTGTATTGTGGTTCTTCATATGGTCAAGTCTCAAGTAGTGTTATTGTGCCTGTTTGTAAACATTTCTTCAAGACCGATTCAATGGGTTCTCCCAAAGGAGTAAATTGATGCCTAGGAGATGGATTTGTTCTCATTTGGTCTCATGGAAGAAATGGTGTGCTTTTGTTTGTTTCTTGAATATGGATGGGAGGTTTCACAATTTGAATGCTCTTTGCATCCACAATGCCATCATTTACAACATTTTTGGTTTTGTTCCAAAAATGAGGTTTATCATTTGAGGATTGCGCATTGTCCTTGGTTTCTTTGAAAATCTTGATAACACCCCTAGCAATTAAAGCCTTTTCAATGTTGGTTCCTTTGGATATGAGCTCATCAAAAGTGGTGGCACTTTGTAGTTGTAGTTGGAATGATAGCACAGGATGAAGGTTTTGCACAAAGATATCCACTTGTTGTTTCTTGGGGATTTTCTATGAGAGTTTGCTAGCCATGTTTCACCATCATTGAATGAATGATGAAAAAGTTTCCCCATTACGTTGTTTATTATTGACAAGATTGTTCATGGTTACCTCATGTTCAACATTGAAGGCAAAGTGTGAGACAATTTTTCTTGAAAGTTCTTTGAAAGATTTGATACTGGGTGGGAGATGTGAAAACCATTCCAAAGCCTGTCCCCCAAGAATTCAAGGGAATAGTCGCAAAAGGTATGTGTCATCATAGGCAACATCAACACAAATGACATAAAATTTTTGAAGATGGTGATTTGGATCTCCTTTTCCCTTGTATTTGTCAAATTGTGGCATCTCAAATTGTGGAGGAAAAGGTAACATTTGCAGTGACTTGTCAAATGGGTATCAAAATACATCCTCAAAAGAAAATATTTTCTTTATTTGTCCCATATGCCAATTGGCAAATTGTTGTTCTAGGTCTATGAGTCATTGATCATTATTAGATGTAGATGATTGTTGTTGTTGCATAGGATGATGGTGATTTGGGTGAGGGATTTGGGACATCAGAGTGTTGTTGGGTGAATGTTGCTGTGATATGGTATGGGATGGGATATAAGTATTTTGAATGTGATTATCCATTGGTAGCAAGGTGTAGGTGTTTGGAGATGGATTGACACCTTGAGTTTGCATCGCATGTGAACCATGGAAACGATTAATGTATGAAATTTGTGGATTAGAGGTTGGCGGAGCTTGAGATACATTGGATGAATTGATATAAGATATGTAAGAATGAGGATTAGATGGAGCTTGGGATACAATTGGTAGATTGATGTAGGACATTTTTTGGGTGCATGGTTGTGGCCCAAGTGAATGGACTTGATCAATGTATGGCTGTGATCCAAAAGTTTGGTCAACAAAGGGGATATTAGGATCAGATGATGCTTGCGATGTTTGGACTAGATTCATGGATGAAGATGGTAAGAATAGTTCCACATGTGATACAATTGGATTTGCATGAAGTGCTTGTGTAACATGTGAGGAGGACGTGTTCATGGATAAAGATACCATTGGATGGGACACATAAGATGTAGCAACATGTGACACACTTTGGCTAGGCACTTGAGGTGTTTGGGGGACATGTGAAGAGGTTGTGCTTATGGAAGGGAGTGGAGTGGATTGAGATGCATGAGATGAGGTGGTCTACGATGCATTTTGGTTAGACACTTGAGGAGCTTGTTACACATAGGAATTAACAACATCTGTTGGTGTCAACAAGGGTTCAATGGATGGAGGTGCATGGAATCGAGGAATGACCAAAGTAACATGGACATTTTGTGGTGATGGCGTAGATATGGCAGACATAGTGGAAATGGCCTTATGGGTATCCTTTCAAACAACAATAACACCGTTGGTTGGTTCATGTTTTTGGATTGTGGACATATCAAAGTCCCTTGGCAGTTTGACTCTAGCTTGAGCTAATCGTAGGAAAATTTGTTCTTGATTGGCCTATATAATTTTATTAGCATGTTGCAAAGCTTTAAGGTCTTGAAGATCCTCTTGATCATCCAATGAATCCTCATAGATAGGTTGGTGATGGGGCACATGAGTAGATAAGGATTGTCCAAAATGATGTGGGATTTGAGTGTTTGATGGAGGTGCAATAGTGTAACCTTTAGGTACAAACATGTCATTAGGCATTCCAATCGTGAATTGTGAAGCATCCTTAAGAGGGGTAGCTTGGAATTACTGTAAATTGGCTTCTTGTGTGAGGCATTGTTTTGGAGATGTGTTGGATGTGATGTTTAGACTAGTTTGACAAAGATGAGACTCTTGGCTGGTTTGCTTGGCTGAGTTGTTTGATTGGTTTGATCAAATGTTTGGATTGATTTGGATTGTTGTTTTCTTAGTTAGATTTGATAGTTTGCTTTTTGGATTGGTTTGGATTGTTTGTTTGGATAAGCTTGATAGATTGATTATCCCCTAAGAGATAGACTCATGAACTCAAGGGCAGACAAGATTGGTTTTCTAATGTTGAAAGGATCAAAAGGACAAGCTAATGATCAAAGCCAAGTGGTGGTACTGATTTGCTAGTTGATTTTGAGTCTCAAGGGGATGGAGGGCTCAACAAGTCTAAAATGTGATGGGATTTAGGCTTGATATGATGGATATTGGCTGGAAGTGATCAATGTAGTTGTTTGGAAGTTGCTAATAGACTCAAGATTGACTAGTAATGTGATTGACATACTGGATAACTGATGACAGGTTACAATTTACCAAAGGTAATGTTGTTTAGACCAGAGGTGACTACTGATAGCTCAAATGCAATTAAGTATAATGCAAAGGTGACTATCTAAGGATCAACTGTGAGTTTCTTCTACTTAAATGAGACTAGCCAAATATCAAAGGCAACGAATGATAATTCAAAGGCGACTGTGCTGGTATTATTGGTAATTTTCAAGGTAAACTAGAGGTGAGTGTCTGTGGTTCAAAGGTGATTAGTTGATGTTCAAATGTGACTTTTTGATGTTCAAATGTGACTTTCTGTAGTAGGGAATTGTTTGTGGAAATGTTTTTGTTTGTTTTGATAGGAAAACAAATGACTAAAAACACACAGGCATGCAAAACACTCAAAATTTTGTACAACCTAGGCTTGGTAAGGACAATATTCACTGGATTCCCACTTGGATTGCTCCATCCACACTTATTCAGAGTAGATAGCTTAGAAGTTTGGTAGCACTGGCTCCCCCTTACATGGCGCACACTTCTAGGGCATACCAAACTTTGAATTCCGCAAAGAGAATTTTCTATCTCTACTTTGAACTGTAAGAACGTGGGACGGATTTAAAGGTCTGACCTCTTGCACCAGCAAATAGAAGGATTTTGGCCACTACACAAATAGTTTATAGTGAATATCCAGGGGACCGACACCTTACGAGCGTTCAGCAAGCCACTTAAAGCTCTAACTAGCTATACTAGGAGTTTTAATATATGCTAGGTACACCTTCTTTCGAACTAGCACCGTATGGTAAGCACTAATACTAGTTTGGACTTAGCTTTCACCTTATCCTAATTTATATAACTGACTGGATGAAAGTACCACTTGGGGTCACGAATGAGTTCTCCTTGTGGATGTGTCTCAAGAGCAAGCCCACTCTATTTAGATAATAACAAGTTCTCTTACGCCCAAGTTCCATTTGATAGGAAAGGGGAGAGGATACTTTTGTTATTAGCTTAGGGTCACAAAAATGCACAACAAGAAAACAAAAATGATAAAGAAATCACAGAGCAAACAAGGTTCCTTTTAAGCACAAAAACCAAATGTTCCTAAATTAGTGGAAAATATGATAAGTCTTTGACTAATCAATCCTACAAATAGATTTATCAGTAGTTTAAACCTCCATTCTTTGACAATTGATAAGATGATACACAAATAGATGTTAGATGCCAAAGAAATCAAGATGCAACAATGTAAAACCAAAGGCGACTGAACAAAGATCAAAGGTAATTGTCTAATAATCAAAAGCGATGATATTTTACTAGATGTGATTACCTGCCACTCAAATGTGATTTAGATGTTGCTAGATGTAACTACCTGCCATTCAAAGGTGAGTCTATATTGTGCAAAGGTGACTGCAGATTGTGCAAATGTGATTGTTTACTAACCAAAGGAGCTCGAATCTTGTAAATTCTACAAAAGCTCAAAATTAGGTTATAGTAATTGATCAACAGACAATTTTGAGAGCTCTTATAACCTCAAAAGATGAATGGCTTCGATTAAACCCTGTACTTTGCAAAATAAACACAAAAATTTAGCTAATTGATGTGATCAGATCAAAAACAAATCAAACCCCTAAATAAACTAGCTTAGGGATGACACAAGACACTTACCTAGGTTAGCAAATAAACTAGCTTGCAACCCCAACTAGACATAGAAAATGAACTGAAAACCTTAGAAAACCATGCAAGGATAGAAAGACATCAATACAACCCTAGATAACCTGAGGCAATCTTCTATCGATCATATGCAATTTTCTGTGAACCAAAGGCGATCGACAATTGTGCAAAGGTGATTTTCTGCATATCAACTGAGATTGGAAGCCCTGCAAAGGTGATTTTTTGCCATTCAAATGTGACACTCTGTGAATCAAATGCACTCTGCATATCTAGACTTCACAACAACTTTCAAAATGAAAATGTTAATCAAGGACGTGGGTCCATCGGGTGTGCCAAAATGTGTTAGCAGGAAAAATCAAGTTTATAAGATCAAGCATTGCAAATCAAACCTAATCCTACCACCTTCAAAGAATCCATCTAAATGATACAAAATGAATGCAAATCCAAAAGCAAAGTCACCTAGATTACTTGATTCCTTGCTTGGAATTATGGATTGCTTTTTAATAGTTAACAACCATAGTTGCCATAGCTCCAATGATGATGGATAATATGCTCAATGGACTCAATATGTAGAAAATGATAATCTGGATGCTTTCAAGATTGTGTGGGATTTGGGGTTTGTAATGGAATGAGAGAGTGTTTATATAGCTCTCTACTAAGGTTGATCAATGGTGGAGATTAGGTGGCTATGTGAATGGTTGAGATTGAACAAGAAGCATAGATGAATGTGTACAAGACAAGTGTCCATAGAACAAGTTTTTATTAAATTATTGTAGTTGGTTTGTTGGTAGTACTAAGATTGCTTTTCTTAAAATAGGATGCTTTTCTATTTTAAGGATTGGATGACGTGGATGATTGATTTTAGAACCAATTAAACCATTTTTGTATTTGATTTAGGATAAGACCTATCTTGTACACATACAAGAATGTGATAAGATAAGGAAATGATAAGATAAAAATAAATTAAACAAATAAATTCATTTAATTTATTTTTGAATGATAAAGAAAAAGCTAAATTTGGAATATTGAAAAATGAACATAAATTAAATAAATAAATATATTTAATTTATAAGGATGATGAGAAGATAAATAAATATTGATTTTATTTATTTATAAGAAGAGTAATTAAATAATTAAAAATTATTTAACTATAGATGAAAATAGAAGAAAATAGATGATAATTAGATGGAATTAATTAAAGAAATATAACTTATTTAATTAATAATATAAATGGATGGTTTAGAAGAAAATAGATGATTAACCCAAGTGTGCTAGACAAAATTGACATATGCATGGTGAATGATGGGACAACTTGACAATGATACGAAGGGTCAGTTTTGGGTGTCTACAATAGTGTTTCTATTTTCTTGCCCTATGTCACTTGCAAAAATTTGATGCACTTCAAGAGGTTGAACCATTGAATACAATACACATTTAAATTATTTTCCACCCAAAATAAATAGTCTAGAGCTCATGCAAATGAAATTGGTAGGTGGAAATCCAACCACCACATTATTGGTGACTAAAACTCCTTTCATCATCTGTCACTAAGGATTCCATTTAGAATCATGCCCTTGAAATGAACAATGTTGTTTGAAAAAAAAAGGCTTTTAAGAAGTTGTAGGGTCAAATCAAATCATTAATGGTGATATGGGAGGTTGTTGGAACATTGTAGAGTTTTATACAAGAGTTCAATATATTTCTCATGTCAGTTATCAATGGTGGATTAAAATAAGGCAAGTGCACAAAATGGGGAAGGACATCTAGATATTTTTTTACATTTTTAGGTTGGTTCCCAACACTTCACATCATGTAATGTTTAGAAATCTTATTTATTTTGCTTGTTGCTCGTTGTCCATTGATCTCACACTAGTGATCCTTGATTTAACCAAAATGTCAAGCCACAATGTTAAAGGAAATACAACCAATGTTAAGATGTCCATGTGAGTGCCTACATGGTCTGTAACCACTAGGAGGTAAACTACTTGATGAGCTGTCTTGAGGTCCTAATTGAATATGATGATTTATCCCTAAAGTAGAACTCTTCTTTTTGTATTATAAAAATCTCTATTACTCATCTTAGAGTAGATTGGGCCATGATTATCAAATTTCTTAATAAGCTTATTTAGCTTAAAAAGGTCTATTTTTTGAGTTACCCAAATTAAGTGGTACAAGTAATTTTAAGTCAAACTAGTCTATTTTTTGATTACCCAAATTAAGTGTTACAAGTAATTTTAAGTTAAACTAAAGTAAAATAAAAAAGATAATTAATTCATTTAAATTAGATTATTATTTTTTATAATTGATCAAAGTAAACAATATTAGGCTATTTAAATATAAGTATATTATAACAAGAAATATAATTAAAATGATCTTTTACTTTTTACTCATTACCAATATTTGTGTGAATAATTATGAATAAATGTTATCTTGAAATAATTTAACCACACATAAATTAAATGTAACATCCACATTCTAAAAACATAGAAAAACCAGAAATTTACCATAAAGTAATTTAACAAGGTAAAAATGAGAGAGAAAATTTTTCTTTTATTCAACATATAATCAAGTAACTACAATTACTAGAGTTCTCATTACAAAATACAATAAACCATATTGTCTTTCTCAAGAACAATGTTTACAAAAGTAAATCAATTACAAATATTTGCATTGATAATGTTTTACATAGTCACAATAAATACAAGTCTCAAAGATATACTACATCCGAAAATCTGACATCTTTATCACAAGCCTCGACATGTCTTCTACTAGAGAGAGAGTATCTTTCCAGTGATTTACCTCCATCCACAGACTAGCGGTCTCCCACACATCTTCCACATAGGAAGTGGCCCTACCCTTCATGAGGAATATAGACCAAAGGTGACTCATGGTAATTTGCCTTCCTGAGTACATAGTGTGTTGCAAGTATGAGGTGAACTAGTGTTGTCATTGATGTCAACATACTCATATTGCTTTGACAAGAAGGATTGAATGAGCTGTGTGCTGAGGATATTGAGAAAATTAGTCTCAATCTGGAATAGTGAAGAACAGTGATTAGGAGAAGAAGTACTCAATAGGTTGTGATTCAAAGGATGCGGATTAAAGGGTTTGTAGATATGAGTCTTGAAATGATCTAGTTAAGATTTCAGGGGTCCGTATGAAGATGTGAAGAAGTTGTGATCCATCAAGTGGAACTGGTTCCGGGAGATGCTCCGGAGTGATAGAGTGTTACAAAAAGGTTCGGTGAGATCCGGAGGTACATTGTCCTGTTCTGTGGATTGGAAGGAGTGTTTGGGAGGTTCTTTTAAGGTGTCATCTCGATTGGTATGTGGTTTTGAGGTCCGAAAGCACCTCTGGCAGTATGACAGTGGCGATTGACTGTGTTCTTGAAGTTCTAGATGAGGAAGAGAAGAGATTCCAGTAAGTAGAGGAAGTGCGGATGTACCTGGTCATTAAGTCAGGCTTTTGAAGGTTCTTGGATCATGTTGAGGTTGTGTTGTTGATCCGCATTGACGGTAGAGCCCAGAATTGAAGATATTCTTTCAGATGAAGTTCTTGTTCAGACTAGCTGACTGGATGAGTTGTTCATCTTGCAAATGTTCTTGTGGTGGCTGACCAGATGTGTTATTCATCCTGCGAATGTTCTTATGGTTGATTGTTGACTTAGATGATTGTACCTAAGCTGATGACTTGTATAAATAAAGGTTTGTGAGTTCATTTCAAAGTGTGTGTGGTGTGGGAAGATGAGTGTGGTATAGCGAAAGAGCGAAAGGCAGAGCAGAAGTGTTTCAGGCTTAAATGGAACTGATCCAGACATGGTGAAGATGTCATTCTCCAGTTCAAGGTTGTGATCCTTATGATCTTGTAGACAGTGTGTCTCTTTGTAGGCAGTGTGCCTCCTTGTGAGCAGTGTGCTTAGGCAGTGAGCCCTAATTAGCAAGTGCCATTCATTTTATCTTATTCTTCTAACAGAGAATAATCCTTGGGTTAATCACCCGTGGCTTTTCCCTTAACCAGGTTTTCCAAGTCAAAAATCTTGGTGTCTAATGTGTTGTTGTTTATCTGCTCCAGTGTTTATGCTTTCTGCTTTCATGAATGGTTAATTGATATGCTGTTAACTAATAAAGAAGAATCAAGTGTTTCAAGTAGAAGCAAGTTTTTATACAACTGACTCACCCCCCTCTTAGTTATATGCCCTAGATCTAATAATTGGTATTAGAGCCAAGTTCCTCTGAAAGGAGCTTAACCGCTTGAGGAGATCTAGGATGTCGTCATACAAGAAGGATAGTCCGAAGTTCGATGGAACCAACTTCACTCTCTGGAAAGGTTGCATGAAATGCCACTTGGAGTGCATGGGAAAAGCATACTTGGCCATGGTCTCAAAATCATATGTTCCTCCACAGGGTGGTCCGACAACTCTGAATGAAATCACAGATGCTGAAAACAATTTGCGGACCAAGGAAGCTCTTCTAAGCGCATTGAATGACTCAGATCTCTCAAATGTTATTGACCTACCAACTACATATGACATCTGGACTAAACTGGATCTTCTGTATGAAGGAGATGAGTTTGTCAAGAGTGCAAGGTTGCAAAGTCTGAAAGGGAAATTTGAAAGATTGAAGATGAGAGATGATGAAAATATCACTACCTTTATGCCAAGAGTGAATGAGCTGGTATGTGGAATTAGAAATGCTGGTGGAACTCTGGATGAAAATGAGATTGTTTGTAAAATTCTCAGATCTCTTCCTGCTGCCTACAAAATCAAGGTTGCTGCCATTGATGAATTCAGAGCCCACACAACTATCACAAGAGAACAATTGGCTGGCAAATTAGCTACTTTTGAAATGACTGAGTTTGGAGATGATCCCCCCAAGACTGAATCTGCATTCAAAGCCAGTGCCTATGTGAAAGGCAAACAGAGATTTGATCTGGGAGAAAACTCTTCAAGGAAGATGTCATGGTATGATCAAGCAAGAAGAGACATGGAAGAGGAAGAAGCAGAAATAGCTCAACTTGAAGCCCTCATTGCAAAAAGACTACCAAGAGGATCCGATAAGTATGAAGGAAAATTACCCTTTAAGTGCTTCAATTGCAATAAGATTGGTCATTTTGCTTCAAGATGTCTGGAAAGATCTACAAGGTCAAATGCTAACAAACAAAGGTTTCAAAAGAACTGCTATTATGTTCATGAAGAAGATGATAATGAAGGAGTAACAGATGATGAATCAGAAATAGGAAGCAAATCCAGAAATGAATGGGTGTTTATTGCCATCAAGGAAGAAGATTCAATATCCTCTGAATCTGTCAATCATAAGGTTGTAGAAAGAGCTTTGGCTGCCCAAATTGAAGAAAAGGATGATTGGGTTATTGATAGTGGATGCTCTCACCATATGACTAGTGACAAGAACAAGTTCTTAGATTTGGAAAAGTATGAAGGAGGAATGGTAAAGTTTGGTGACAATTTTGCTAGCAGAATCAGAGGTAGGGGAACTATTTCTTTTGATGGAAAGAGTAAAACCAGTAATGTATTATATGTTGAAGGTTTGAAGCACAATCTTCTCAGTGTTGGTCAATTAGTGGACAAAGGCTATGATCTTCGGTTCAAGAATGGAAGATGTAGAATCTTTACAAGCTCCGGAACTGAAATTGCATCTGGTACTCAAACAAAAGGTAATATTTTCCATCTAGTTGGTTTTAATAAAAGTTGTCTGTTTGTTCAAGTTGATCAGAGTTGGTTATGGCATAGAAGGATGTGCCATGTGAATTTTAATAACATCATCAAGATAAGCAATACTCAGGCTATAAGAGATCTTCCTAAATTGGTGAAACCTACAAATAGTTTATGCAAAGAATGTCAGCTAGGCAAACAAAGCAGAGTCTCTTTCAAAAGCAAGAATCAGTCCACTACCAGATTGTTGGAATTAGTACATACTGATCTCTGTGGTCTGACAAGAATTAAGAGTATGCAAGGTGATAGATATTTCATGTTGCTAATTGATGACCATTCCCAGATGATGTGGGTTACCTTCCTAAAAGAGAAATCAAAAGCCCTTGAGAAGTTCAAAATCTTCAAAGCTATGGTAGAGAATCAAACTGGATTGAAACTGAAGTGTCTAAGGTCTGATAGAGGTGGTGAATTCACATCCGGTGAATTCATAGACTTTTTTGAGAAGCATGGCATAAAGAGACAGCTGTCTGCTCCTAGGACACCACAACAGAATGGAGTAGTTGAGAGAAAGAATCAGACCATCCAGGAAGCTTCCAGGACAATGATGATGGAAGCAAATGTTCCTCAGATGTTTTGGAGAGAAGCTGTCAGCACTGCAATCTACACTCTTAACCAAGTTCAAATTAGAAGCAACACCGGTAAGACTCCTTATGAACTTTGGTTTGGTGTAACTCCTACTGTGAGATACTTCAGAGTATTTGGTAGCAAATGTTATATCAAAAGAGATGAAGATTTAGGAAAGTTTGATGCTAGAAGTGATGAAGGAATTTTCTTGGGTTACTCCACTCAAAGCAAAGCATACCGGTGTTACAATAAGAGATTGAGAAAGATGATAGAAAGTATAAATGTGAAGGTTGATGAAGGAATGGAAAAGCCCTCAAGATTCTATGAATGTGATGAAGATGATCAGAATGATCCTATAGTGCAAGGAGCTCCATCCTCCTCTGAAATTCAGATTCAGACTAATCCAGTAAATTAGGAAGAAGAAGTTTGTCTAAATGAGCCTGATCAAGATTTAGTAGTGCAAGAAACTCCCAAAGTTCCAAGGTATGTAACTCTAAATCACTCTGAAGATCAGATCATAGGTGACAAGAGTAAAGGGGTACAAACAAGGATAAAAATTGCTCAAGACTCAAATGAATACTGTCTGATTTCAAAGATTGAACCTAAGATAGTTAATGAATCTTGCAATGATGAAAACTGGACCAAAGCAATGGAGGAAGAATTGATGCAAATTGAGAAAAATCATACTTGGGATCTTGTTCCCAGACCTAGAGACAAGAATGTGATTGGAACCAAATGGGTCTTCTGGAACAAACTGAATGAAGTTGGTGAAGTAATAAAAAACAAAGCTAGATTGGTCTGCAAAGGCTACTCTCAAATAGAAGGAATTGATTTTGAAGAAACCTTCGCTCCAGTGGCAAGAATTGAAGCAGTCAAATTATTTCTTGCATTTGCTACCTTCAAAAACTTCAAGGTATATCAGATGGATGTCAAGTCTGCCTTCCTAAATGGTGATCTAGAAGAAGAAGTTTACATTGAACAACCAGATGGATTTCAATTGTTTGAAAATGATGATATGGTTTGCAAGTTGAAGAAAGCATTGTATGGATTGAAGCAAGCCCCAAGAGCATGGTATGAAAGGTTGGATAAGCATCTTGTGCAGATTGGATTCAACAAAGGTACTGCTGACAGTAACTTATATTTCAAAATTGATCATGAAAACATTTTGATTATTGAAGTGTTTGTGGATGATATCATTTTTAGAGGAAGAGATAGTATGTGCAAAACTTTTGCAAATCAGATGAAAAGTGAGTTTGAAATGTCTATCCTTGGTGAAATGAATTTCTTCTTCGGTTTGCAAATTACTCAAACAAAGAAAGGGATCTTCATTTCTTAGACCAAATATGTGATAGAATTGTTGAGGAAATTCGATATGGAAGATTCAAAGCCAATGAACACTCCTATGGCAACCGGATGTAAGTTGAGAAAAGATGATGACTCTCTGAAGACAAATCAGACAAAGTATAGATCAATGATTGGTGGATTGTTGTATCTCACTCAGACTAGACTAGATATAATGCAGGTTGTTGGTCTTGTGGCAAGATTTCAAGCTGATCCTAGAGAATCTCATATTATGGCAATCAAGAAATTTTTAGATATCTAAAAGGGACAGTGGAGTATGGTCTGTGGTATCCTAGAGATCATGATTTCTCTCTTCATGCTTACATAGATGCAGATTGGGTAGGAGATGTGGATGACTGGAAGAGCACCAGTGGTGGAGCATTCTTTTTGGGAAAGAGATTGGTTTCTTGGTGAAGCAAGAAATAAGATGCAATATCTTTGTCTACAATTGAAGAAAAATACATTGTAGTAGCAGGTAGTTGCACTCAGATCTTATGGATGAAGCAGATGCTAAGAGACACAAAAGTTGAATATGAGGAGCCTATCACAATTTTCTGTGATAATTCAAGTGCAATTAATATTTCTAAGAATCCGGTATTGCATTCTAAGACTAAGCACATATCTATCAAGTTTCACTTTTTGAGAGAACAAGTGATCAAGGAAGAAGTCAGATTGGAGTATGTACCCTCCAAGGATTAGATTGCAGATATCTTTACTAAACCTCTTCCCAAGGACTCTTTTGAGTATCTCCAGGAGAAGTTAGGGGTCATGGCCTCTCCAGTGATGAACTAGGGTGCACTGATGTGCATCAGTCCGGTGGATATCATAGTTATATCTTGTGATCCAGATTGATGATGGGGAGCTGCTACTAAGGGGGAGCAGCTGGTATGATTCTGATGTGTTAGAATTGCAAGTATGAGCCCTTTGCCATTAATGTCAAAGGGGGAGAGAAGACATGTGAAAAACAAGTGGTTGATGATCAAAGGGGGAGCAGTAAAGGAAGAGAAGACATGTGAAGAGTTGTTGTTGATAGGGGGAGCTGTGACAAAAAGGAGAAGTTCTTGTCTTAATGGTTTTTCACATCATATGTTGCCATCAATGACAAAGGGGGAGATTGTTGCAAGTATGAGGTGAACTAGTGTTGTCATTGATGTCAACATACTCATATTGCTTTGACAAGAAGGATTGAATGAGCTGTGTGCTAAGGATATTGAGAAAATTAGTGTCAATCTGGAACAGTGAAGAACAGTGATGAGGAGAAGGCAAAAGTACTCAATAGGTTGTGATTCCAAGGATGCGGATTAAAGGGTTTGTAGATATGAGTCTTGAAATGATCCAGTTAAGATTTCAGAGGTCCACATGAAGATGTGAAGAAGTTGTGAGCAATCAAGTGGAACCAGTTCCGGGAGATGCTTCAGAGTGATAGAGTGTTACAAAAAGGTCCGGTGAGATCTGAAGGTGCATTGTCCTATTCTACGGATTGGAAGGAGTGTTTGGGAGGTCCTTTTAAGGTGTCATCTCGATTTGTATGTGGTTTGGAGGTCTAGAAGTACCTCTGGTAGTATGACAGTGGTGTTTGACTATGTTCTTGAAGTTTCAGATGAGGAAGAGAAGAGATTCCAGTAAGTAGAGGAAGTGCGGATGTACCTGGTCATTAAGTCAGGCTTTTGAAGGTTCTTGGATCATTTTGAGGTTGTGTTGTTGATCCGCATTGACAGTAGAGCCCAGAATTGAAGATATTCTTCTGGATGAAGTTCTTGTTTAGACTAGCTGACCGGATGAGTTGTTCATCTTGCAAATGTTCTTGTGGTGGCTGACCGGATGTGTTATTCATCTTGTGAATGTTCTTATGGTTGATTGCTAACTTAGATGATTGTACCTAAGCTAATGACTTGTATAAATAAAGGTTTGTGAGTTCATTTCAAAGTGTGTGTGGTGTGGGAAGATGAGTGTGATATAGCGAAAGAGCGAAAGGCAAAGCAGAAGTGTTTCGGGCTTAAATGGAACTGATCCAGACATGGTGAAGATGTCATTCTCCAGTTCAAGGTTGTGATCCTTATGATCTTGTAGATAGTGTGTCTCTTTGTAGGTAGTGTGCCTCCTTGTGAGCAGTGTGCTCGGGCAGTGAGCCCTAATTGGCAAGTGCCATTCATTTTATCTTATTCTTCTAACAGAGAATAATCCTTGGGTTAATCATCCTGTGGTTTTTCCCTTAACCAGGTTTTCCACTTCAAAAATCTTGGTGTATAATGTGTTGTTGTTTATCTGCTCCAGTGTTTATTCTTTCTGCTTTCATGAATGGTTAATTGATATGTTGTTAACTAATAAAAAAGAATCAAGTGTTTCAAGTGGAAGCAAGTTTTTATACAACTAATTCACCCCCCCTCTTAGTTGTATGCCCTAGATCTAACATAGTGTTGTATCCTACACAACTCTATCAATCATACAACCCTAGATACCCTCTAGCTAAGTATGATTTCTGATAGGTTGTGCAATCCAGATATAGTGAACCGACAATGCATGCAGAAAAAAATGCATTACTATGGCCATAGTTTCAATATAAAGTGATGTTCGCAATGAATGTTGTTGTAATGTTCACCCACCCCAACTTGATTTGGATAATATCATATTCCTATAGTTTGACTTGGTCAACTACATTTAACTGATGAAGTCCTGACAATTTCAATATTTTAGTCTTCCTGACCTAGACAAGTTTTCATTCACTGTCTATATTCCATAGACCTTATCAACTACCTTTCTTTATGAATATTCTCGTTGCATCATTACAATACCCAAGATCCAAGACTTTTCAATTCATAAGAATTTTAAATCGATTTATAATGACTAAGATGGTTATGTTACCCAGGTTGAGCATCCTAGTCTAGGAAATTGTTTCCTTTCTTATAAGTAAGAATAAATATACATAGTTAGGGTACTTGTCCCTTTAATCATGATCTATATAATGTTCTTAAAGATTTAATATAAATAATTACCATATCTGGGTCAAGTTAAGTTTTAACTAAAGAGTTTTATCTAACTCAAATCTAGTCTTTTTGACTTAGGTGAATTCATAAGACACTATCACTGCTCCATAGACCTTATGGAATGACTATCTATTCTTGGCCCGTATCTCTTTGCGTCTTTGCAACATTTTAGATTCATCACTTATCGGCAAGTAATAGCTAAGAGAAGTTGTGACCAATGAGGTATAATCAATTTTATGGTTGACTAACCATTTAATAGTACCTCTTGCATGCTTCCAAAACCCGAGGCTTAAAACTTATATCTCAAGTTGACTTGAAATCAAACAAATAGGATTCTCTACCTAAGGTTAAACATTATCGATTAATAAAAAATCTCTTTACGATAATATATAAATAAAATTTTATTATTTAGGGTTCTTGACCCTTTAATGTCTACCCACATAAAATAACTAAAATAGGTTATAACCATAAAGGTGTTTAAATAATCTTTAACCCTTCTAGGTTTAATCTAGGGTTTTATCTAACCTATCCCATAACAATGGAATGACAAACTTGTTAATGCTAGAAAGAACCTCATCTTAAGTAAAAAAATTTCCTTTAGTCTTCTTTTGACTATGAGGTTGTTTTAGTCTTTCAAACAAGATTATTTCTTACTTACAAGACAACCTTAGTTATAACTAACCAAAGGATTTACCCACTACTAGACTTTGACTAGATTCAACTTGATTCCAAAATGGAGAGGAAGAGAGAATTTTTTTTGTTTCTATCCTCTTGAATTCATGTTTAAGTTCTTCTCTCTTTAACATACTGAACTATATAGAGTCAAAATTAAATGATAGCTATTATCCTAGTTTGATGTAGGGAATTCACTCATTTTGAACATCCCTAGAGAAAAGTATTCTCTTAATGATATTAATAACCATTTAAAACTAAAGTGTTCTAGGAGCATGAGAGTACTACTCTCGAGGTATCTTATGACATGTAAGTTCTTCTCCGACATAAAAGAGTTGTTTTTCATTGAACCCTATGGTAAGAAAGCAATTAAAGTTAAGGATAGACTATTATATAGTGTCAAACTAAATCTATTTAGAGCGAGTATGTATATATTCTATTTGACATTATCTTCTCATTCATAAGAGCCTACTTATCAACATATATAATTCATCATTATGAGCATGTCCAAGTATTTCTTTTAAATAAACTCTTCATACAACATTATGTAAATACTAATATAATACTAAGTAAACTCTTCTCCATGGCATTAGGGGCCCATGTTTTACTCTTATACTATGCTATATGTGTGTATAATAATACTAGTGTTACATAGTACCTCTATGGCATAAGCATATTAAGGTTGAACATAAACCTCGGTTATCCAGTATCTTACGCCAAATTTATATTATAAGAGTAATACATAGAGACTTTCTGCCCAATACATTTTCAATATCTCAGGTTTGTCAGGGGTTCGATACTATAAATCTATCATATTGGATCAGCAACTAACATAGCATCTACTTATTTGACCAAGGTTCTACTTCACAATAATAATATATTTATAAAACCACCTGATTTAATGGTTGTAGTGAAGACTATAAACCTCCCCATACACTACGCTTCTACATTTTAAATACAAGAAGAAATCTGATAACTAAGAAAGACATTGAACTTTGTTTAAAATGAATTCACTAGACTGTGAAGTAATACTCAGCTCATGCTATACTCTTAGTCACAAACTTATGAAAAGATGCACAGTTGGAGTGATAATAAACATACTTCTATTATGTTATGTTGAAGAGTATGGAAAACCTGAGTAGACCTAATACACACATAGTAATACTTCTCTTCTATCGGCTCCTCTCAAGTCGTTCTCTACTGAGAGTTATGTTAACCTCCCCAAAACAATACCATTTTTCCTCCTTCCTATATTCTTCCCTGATGATAACAGTGTACCTCTTCCCTAAAACATAACGTGATTCCTATCCTTTTTTGACTCTTAATGAGTCGTTGCCATTATGGACGTCAATATGACTGTTGATGAGTCATGCAATTCATACTCATCCACTTTTTTCAGTTGATAATGAATTCAAAACAGTCCTCAAATTGATTCAGTTTCAACCGAATCCACAAAATTTGCAAAGTTTCCCACATGTCAATGGGAGATAGCCGTTCCATGGCTTGTTGGTTGTGGTGGTTAACACCACAGTCCTCATCTTTTGGATGATGCCGACACATCATTTTAAACACTATTGATCATTAAATGATCACTAATAAGTGGTTCAATCCACCACTAATATTATTGAAGACTCTCCTAAATGTAAGTGTTGACCTATTTTCCTCTGCCCAGAGTTAAATAGTTCACCTTGCATTTTCCTTGAAAATCCTTTAGGAATCACCCCAAAAGGCTTGAATCCTTCAAATACTCATGCTATGCCTTGCAAAAAATCCTAAAAAATCTTACCTTGAGAATCTTTGCTAAAAACCCAGAAAAACCCAGAAACCCTTTGTCTTTAAGTGCTTTCCATCGCAGATAAATCTCAATTTCATACTTAGTATTTATATATGCATTTTTGAATGTATGTTCGCACATACATTCGCCTTTGTATGTTTTCATATGCAAAGGAAATGTACATTGGCGAGATACAAGAAAATGTACAAAGGGGTGGAGTGCAGGTTTGAATGTATGTTCGCATTGTATATTCAAACATACAATCGCACATACAAAAGAAAATATACAAAGGCAAAGACATGCAAGGCCGACATACAAAGGGGCACATACAAAAGAGTGTATATCGGAACATGCAAAGTCGACATACAAGGTCAAAGATGTAATTGGTGGGGTCCGTTGAATGTACAATGGCATTTGTATCTTCTATACAAGTCACATTGTATATGCGAAGATGCAAGCAAAGGATGCAAGTCAAATATACAAGGCCGCATATACAATGGAAAATATGCAAAGCACTAGACAAGCTGGAGATACAAGAGGTGGGGCCCATAGATATACAAAGGAGGTTGTATGTGTTTGACATACAATATGAGCATGCAAAGCAGAATGTATATCGGGTAGATGCAAAAGCAGCAAGTAAAGAAAAGATACAAGGCGATGGGCCCACCAACTGCTTATACAAGTGCGATTGTATGTTCGCACATACAAAGGAGCATGCATTCCTAACATACAAGCTGGACTCAACCCAGGTGTCAATTGTACCAAATTCAAGCACTGAGTCTATGGCTTGTATGTATAAGGGCATTGTATATTGCGATATAGAAAAGAGATATACAAGGGGAAAACATACAAGGCAGACCCAACTAGGAAATCAAAAATAGTTGATGGTCATTTTGGGGTCTGCAAGTTGTATGTATAAATGCATTGTATATGCCAAAATACAAAGAGGAGTGATACAAGCCGGACCTGTTGCAAAATTACAAGATGGGTAATGATCTTTTTAGGTCCCGACATTTGTATGTATACTTTGCAATTGTATGTTTTCATATATAATTGCATATACAAGGGATTTTGCTTATGCTAAGATGAAGTGTTTGCAATGTATAAGTGTTCGGCTTGCATGTTTTGCTTGTATTTTTGCCTTGTATATTGCGATATACAAGGGCCAAATACAACGGGAAAGATACAAGGCGGACCCAATCTAGAGATCAAGTTTGGCATATTCAGCGATTGAGTCTACAGTTTCCCTTGTATATTTTGCATTGTATATTGCGATATACAAAGGTCACATCGAAAGGGTGATACAGGGACATTACAGAGGCTGATTTGGATGCTGAATAAAAGCACATACAAAGTAGTTTGTATATGGCGATATATAAGTGCAGTTTGACCACAACTTTGACCACCTGTATCTTCCACGTCCTGGCAAATTTTGACATGATTCAATAGGCAAAAGTGCTTGTTTTATTCTCCTCTTTCATTCAGTAGGGATTTTAGGGATAGATTCTCACTTTTAGTTTTGGATCTGGATTTGCATGTTTTTTGGCTACAGGACGTATCAGCGACCATTTTTGAGCAGGATGTAGATATATGTTGCATTCATTGCTGTAGGTAGAGGAAGTTGCTTGCATTCAATGGCTAAATCTGATCTCTTCACTACCAAGTTTTAGATATTTCATATGTTCATTGTTGAAGATAGACATTGAAGCTACTCACATTCAATGCCCAAAATATCTTTTGCCCATTCATTATGTAGATTGATGAGTAAGCAGCTTGCATCGAAGACTGAAAATATCTTCCATCTACACCAGTTCTAGATCTTTGCGCCACAACTCCTTGCAGTTGGATGTCCCTTTAGAGATATTTTCCTGCTATAGCTCTTTGAGCATTTTTTTTTGTAACTGACTTAGGTTGGATTGAAATGCTATATATATGCATTTGAGAGATGTAAATAAGGTTGGAATTTTTTTGGCATTTAGGCTTTTCTGTTTCCAAACAGAGCTTTCTGCTACTATAACTGTGCCTCCTTATTGAATATATGCAAGTCATTTTACCTCTTTTTACTGATTTTTCTAGTTTACTATGAACTTGCATATGGTTGTCTGTGAACATTCTGTTCCTCTCAACCTTCTTGTTTCTCACCTCTTCTAAAGAATCATTTGAATCTATGTATGTCTACTTGTTGTATCTAGTTATTTTGTACATTGTCTTAGTTCTATGAAAGTTTCTTTTAATCAGTCTAGTACATCACCCTTACTTTCAGTTTTCCTATTTTTATCTTTTATTCAAAAGCATTCCTTCTCCCTTTTCCTTTGAAGATTTAGTAGTTTTAGGTGATATCTAGTCAAGGAAGCTAGCCTTCTCTAGAGGTCTGATCTCATTCTGCAAGGTCCCACACTTTGAGATCATTCCCATGTTACTCCAGATTGCTAAAGTTTCACAACTACAGCAAGGGTGCAAAACTCAGTGATAAAAACTTTGGCATGCCCAGTGGGACTCAACTATTAGAAAATAATCAAATGCTATCTCTTATTGCTAGTTTTGATGTGCAGCCAGTGATTTTTAGACCTATAAGAGGTTAAAACTTGCATATCTGGCGACTCATACTGAGGAAGGACAAGTAGATCAGTTCTGCTGTTACGTTATATGAGAAATATTCAAACTCAGACTTTAAGTTCATTTGATTACTTGTAGCTGTCTCCACCTAGAAGACCAAGTAGAGCTTTGGTGAGGACTCCAGTTTCTAAAAGAATACAATAAACTCCACCAAATTTCAAGCCAAGTGCACCTGTAGTTCTTGTACCAGCTCAAGTAAACCTACCTCTAGCCATTCCAATGGCAAGAAATCAACCATTTGTGGCTTTTGATGGGGGCAACCCTTTGAGTTTGATGGTGCATGATGTTATACCCATGGCAGCTTTGAAGAGTCTACCCTATTTTATAGAAGAGAATCAAACTACCCCAATTGAACACATTAGAGATGTAGCTTCTCTATGCGGTGTTCATCATATAACCCAAGAAAATGTTGCCATCAGGCTGTTGGCTGCCTCTTTCAAGGGGAAGACATTACAATGGTTCAGGAGTTTACCAGTGCAGACCATAGGAGCTTAAGATAATTTGGGTGATAAACTAAATAAGTAATTTCAAGATAAATCAGACAACTTGTCATTGGTTGAATAGATGACTACAATAAAGAGAGCTCCCCAGGAGCAAATGATGGATTTCAACTTTAGATTTCAGAAGACATGGGATAGAATTCCTATCACAGTAAGACCTCCATCAGAATATGCATTGTTGTATTTTTTGAAAGCTTTAAATAGCGATATTTCAGTAATTATTCAATCATTGAGAGGCACAAGCCTGCCTGATGCATATGAAATAGTTATTAGAGCAGAAAATAGCTTGATATAGGATGGTAAAATAGCTCCTCGACCACCAGTACCCATCTTCCCTGAGATTCAAGCTTCAATGCCATTGCCAGTCCCATATTTTGCCCCTTTACCTGCTACTGCAACTTTGCCAAGTACTGTCAATTTTGAAATTGCTACTTCTAGCTCATCACAAGACTTAAAAGATATTAAAAATAGCCAACAGAAAATAGACAACATCCTGCAAACCTTTGGGAATGAGTTAGTAAACATAAAAAAGCAGCAGTCTTAGAACAGACAACCCTATCAGTAACCCAGTCAAGGGCAAAATCAACCTTATCAAGGGCAAAATCAGCCATATCAAGCTAACAAGCCACCTTATCAAAGCAATTACTAGGGTACCAGGCAGAATGTGAATCAGAGGCCTTTTTAGCCTTACAATCTGGTCCCCATTAATGCTATTAAGGACCTTGTCCCTATTCAGAATAACCTTGCAGCTGAGTATGAATGGTGTTTGCCATGCAATTAGCCACATAGTCAGGCAGCCTGTTCAAATGGGATGATAAATCAAGCACTATTGGTGCAAAATATTATAGCCTCTCAGCCAAATACACCTCATGATGGGGCTATTCAATAGCAAGATCAACCTCAAAATGATTCTACCTTCATAAACTGGCAAGAAGGTGAATTCTGTGGTGTAAACAACAATAATACTCCAGTTGTAGCAAATACAAGAGCCAAGAAGAGGAGTTATGAGGTAGATCAAGTAGCGAATAAAGGAAAAGGACATGCTGATGCTTCTACATCCCATGTCCCCCACATTTTACAAAGGAATACTTCAGCAACAACAAGGGAAATGCCTCATTTGCAGGCTGACATTGTTGCTACAAAGTCACATCAAAAGGTAAGTGTCACTCCACCTTTCAATATTATTGAAAATATGAAGAAGATGAATGTGACAATGTCTATGTGGGATTCCCTAGCCATCCCAGGCCAAAAGGACATATTGCAATCTACATTGTCTGATTTGAAAATGTCCAATGATACAACTGTTAACCCAACCAAGGCTGTCCTTACCAATTCATCCCAGGATAATAGCAAACAACCAAACAAAAGTGCCAAACCACTTCCATTCTATGTGTCTTTAATAATTGGAGACAAGTTGGTACATAACTGCATGGTAGATAGTGGTGCAAGCAGTTCTGTGATACCAAAACAAATTGTAGACCAACTAGGATTGAAATACCAGCCCTAGAGAAAGGTGTACTCCAACTAGATGGCACAGCTGTTAATACTGTAGGTGTGATCAAAGACCTAGGTCTCACTTTACACACTTGCCCAAATGTTTCCATTTCCTAGGAGGTATTCATCATAGATTTGCCTCCCTATTTTTCTATGTGTTTATCAAGAGAATTCATGGCCAAAATAGGAGGATATTTATCCTCGGACTAGTCCCACATGTTTTTTAGGACCAAATATGGCACAAAGGTGACTCTAAAATCTGAATTACTCGCTGAACATCACATAGAGCCTTACACACCAAGTGCTATTAATGCAAATTGTATTATTTCTGATAATCCTAAACTTGTTTCTGCCCAAGAACTACAAGCTGAAAGTATACCAGAGGTGCTATTAAAGGAGTGGGCCTTAGAAAATGTTGTTGATGATCCTAAGGGATACATCCAAGAAACTAGTATGGGGATTTACATACTGCATGAGCCTGAAACAACAATTCCAAGCCTGGTAAAGGATACAGAACAACAGACAGAATAACCAAATGAGGTATGGAAAATGTACTTTGATGGCTCTAGGAATAGGAATGGATCTAGTGGTGGTGCAATGCTTGTGTCTCCACAAGGTGAAAGATATTATTTTTCTTTTCATTTTGCTTTTTCATGCACGAATAACACTGCTGAGTATGAGGGATTGATCCAAGGTTTGTAGTGGGCAAGGAAGAGGAAAATTGGTTGTTTGCAGGTGCTTGGGGACAGTGAACTTATTGTAAATCAAGTGAGGGGAATACATGCCACAAAGAATGATGTCCTGAAGTGCTATAAACATAGGGTATGGGATATGATTGAAGAGTTTGATGCTTTCAATCTAATCTCCATTCCAAGAAATCAGAACTATCATGTTGATAGGTTAGCTGCAATTGGGGCTCAGTTTGATATCCCCGGTGATATTCAAAGAGAACAGGTGCAACCTCATGTGAAAATAGTTGGTAGGCCTTCTATCCCTGACAATAACATTCATTGGCAGGTTTTTGAGAGTGATAAGTAGATCCTACGGTTCTTGTTAGAGAAGGATGAGTTTTCTATGATGAATCAGGATAAACTCAAACAGTATAGCAATGATCAGATTGTTCAGTTGAGAATAAACAAGTTACCCAAGGGATTGGTAAATTTGGAATCTATTTTTGGTACTGATGATTAGTTGAAGAAGAGCAAAACTGGCATGTGGATAAAAGAAGAACATTATGAGGAGTTGGAAATTTTCAAGGGTAAGCTTCTTATAATTAGGAAAATCTATTCGTCTGAGGATAGGAGAGCTTTTGTTGCTCTTTGTCAAGAGTTTGAAGATGTGTTTGCTTGGGATTATTCAGACCTAAAAGGGTTTGACCCTCATATTGCCCAGCATACCATAGAGTTAGAACTAGGTACAAAGCCTGTGAGGCAGAAACAAAGACATCTAAACCCAAAGCTTGAGCCCTTGATGATTAAAGAATTGACTAAGCTGATCGAGGGAAAGATCATTTTCTGATCAAGTATACTTCTTGGGTCTCCAACCTTGTCCCTGTGAGGAAGAAGAATGGAGAGATCAGGCTGTGTGTTGACTTCAGAAACCTCAATAGAGCCTCCCTAAAAGACCATTATCCGTTCCCTCAATGGAACAAATTCTGCAAGTGGTGGCTGGTTTAGAATGATTTTCCTTGCTTGATGGATTTTCTGGTTATAATTAGGTGTTAGTCAAGGAGGAAGATCAGTTCAAAACCACTTTTACTACCAAATGGGGTACCATGGCCTACCAAAGGATGCCTTTCGGTCTCTCAAATGCTGGCTCTACTTTTTAGAGAGCTATGGATATGGCTTTTAAGGGTTTGCTGTATAAACTGGTGCTAGTGTACCTTTATGACAACAATTTTTTCCAAGGATGCGTCTGAACATTTATCCCACCTAAGGCAGGTATTTGAGAGATGCAAAGAGTTTAGGATATCCCTCAATCCCAAGAAATGTATTTTCACTGTGCATGAAGGCAAGTTGTTAGGGCACGTTGTGTCAAAGGAGGGCATTACCATTGATGCAGAAAGAGTAAGGGATATTTTGGAGTTACCTTTACCCAGTCACAAGAAGGGACTCCAAAGTTTTATTGGCAGAATTAATTTTCTACGAAGATTTATACCCAACGTTGCAAATCTATTGAAGCCTTTGACGTCTATGTTAAAGAAAAATATGGTTTTTTGTTGGATGAAAGAGGCCAAACTCAGCTTTGAGTCTATAAAAGAAGCATTGTCATCTGCGCCAACTCTGGTAAATCTTGACTTCTCCAAAGATTTTATTTTATAATCTTATGGTAGTCTAGATACAATCTCTGTGATTCTAGTATAGCAGCAGAGTGACGGCTTTGAATAGCCAGTCACTTTCTTTAGTTAGGGGCTGGAGGAGTATGAATAGAGGTATAGCTTCATCAAAAAACATGTCCTTGCAATGGTAAGGAGCCTCAAAAAGTTCAGGCATCTTGTATCTAATAATAAGATACATTTGATGGTTGCTCACCCCAACGTGAAGGAGTTCCTGTTAAGTAAAGATGTTAATGAGAAAAGGGCTGGTTGGATCATCAAGGTCATGGAATATGACGTGGATATCAAGATAACCAAACTTGTCAGAGGAAGAGGACTCAGTGAATAGCTTGCTACCAGTTCTAAGAATGAAATAGAAAAAGAAGAGGAGGTGCTTCTGACCATTGAAGATGCACATCAAGATGATACGGGAGAAATGGACACAAGTTGGGTTAATAACATGACTCAATTTTTGTAAATGGGTAAATGTCCAGTAGGTTTGGATAGAACCAAGAGAAGGTATTTAGACTATAGTCCATTCCATATGTTTTAATAAATGGCATCCTTTTGAAAAAAGATTTTAATGGTGTATTGTTAAGATGCATTGATAATGATCAGACTGACAAGGTGCTACATGAGTTTCATGATGGAACAGTAGGGGGTCATTTTACCCCAAAGAGCACTGCTTCATAAATAATGAGAGTTGGATATTACTGGTCCAGCTTATTCAAGGATGCCCATGCATGGGCTAGAAAATATGTAAAATGTGCCATTTTTGCCGGCAAAGAAAGGTTGGCAGCTTTACCTCTACAGCCAATTCAAGTAGAACAACCCTTCATGAGATGGGGTATTGATTTTGTAGGTCCCATTAACCCACCATCAAGTGCAGGCCACAGGTGGATACTTACAGCTACAGACTATTTCACAATGTGGACTGAAGCAGTGGCTCTAAAGGAATCCAATGAAAATACTATTTTGAATTTTTACCAAGATTTGATATCCAGATTTGGGGTGCCTGAGTCAATTATCTCAGAAAATGCTTTAGCCTTTGTTGGATTAAAGATAACTGACTGGGCTCTATTTGAATACTTCATCAAATTATTACCCACAGGGTAATGGTTTGGTTGAATCTACAAATAAGAGCCTCATAAGGATTGTTAAAATGTCTACGGAAGACAACTAGAGGACCTAACACACTAATCTAAAATATGCCTTATGGGCAGACAGAATAACTCCCAAGAGGTCTATTGGGAACTCCCCATATATGTTAGTTTATGGGAAAGAGGTAAGATTGCCTATATCTGTGGAGATGCTAGCACTTGATATCATGAATCAACTAGAGTTTTTTGAAGAAGAAGACCCCATGGCTGTCAGATATGCTCAACTTATGGAGCTTGAAGAAATTAGAGACAAGGCTATGAAAACTATGGAGTATCATCAACTTTAGACCAAAAGAAATTTTGACTAGAAGGCCACTCCCAGAATCTTTAGGGAGGGTGATATGGTGCTCAAATGGGATGACTTGAAAAGTAGACCAGGAAAGCACTCCAAGTTTGACAACATGTGGAGTGGCCCATTTCTCATTACTGAATGCAAGGAGCACAATGCATTTCAGTTATCAAATATGGATGGACAAAATTTGCCTATCCCAGTCAATGGGATACACCTAAAGAGGTGTTTTGAGGTATAAGTGCCTTGTAAATCAATAGATTAGATTTCTTGCTTTCAATAAGTGCTGCTGCACAATAGTTTAGATCCCTTTTTGTTTTCCCTAAGTGCTGTCTAGCACAGTTGGAAGGGTTGCCTTCAACATTTTTGTCTTGGCTTGATCTTCCACGTGTTCTTCATTCCTGTTGTGATGAGTTGCTAAAGTTAGAAAATATCTGTATATTTTTAGTCTCTATATGACTCCATGCCCAATGGATGCTTAAGGCCACTGATCTTATTGTTTACTAGGAAAACATCCCATAGAAGTCACCAAAATTGTTGACCTATTTTCCTCTGCCCAGAGTTAAATAGCTCACCTTGTATTTTCCTTGAAAATACGTTAGGAATCACCCCAAAAGGCTTGAATCCTTCAAATACTCATTCTTTGCCTTGTAAAAAATCTTAAAAAATCTCACCTTGAGAATCCTTGCCGAAAACCTAGAAAAACCCAGAAACCCTTTGTCTTCAAGTGCTTTCCATCGCAGATAAATCTCAATTTCATACTTAGTATTTATATATGCATTTTTGAATGTATGTTCACACATACATTTGCCTTTGTATGTTTCCATATGCAAAGGAAATGTACATCAGCAAGAATCAAGAAAATGTACAAAGGGGTGGAGCGCAGGTTTGAATGTATGTTCGCATTGTATATTCAAACATACAATCACACATACAAAAGAAAATATACAAAGGCAAAGACATGCAAGGCTGACATACAAAGGGGTACATACAAAAGAGTGTATATCGGCACATGCAAAGTCGACATACAAGGCCAAAGATGCAATTGGTGGGGTCCGTTGAATGTACAATGGCATTTGTATCTTCTATACAAGTCTCGTTGAATATGCGAAGATGCAAGTAAAGGATGCAAGTCAAATATACAAGGCCGCATATACAATGGAAAATATGCAAAGCGCTAGAGAAGCTAGAGATACAAGAGGTGGGGTCCATAGATATACAAAGGAGGTTGTATGTGTTTGACATACAATATGAGCATTCAAAGCAGAATGTATATCGGATAGATGCACAAGTAGCAAGTAAAGAAATGATACAAGGCGATGGGCCCACTAACTACATATACAAGTGCGATTGTATGTTCGCACATACAAAGGAGCATGCATTCCTAACATACAAGCTGGACTTGACCCAAAAGTCAATTGTGCCAAATTCAAGCATTGAGTCTGCGGCTTGTATGTATAAGGGCATTGTATATTGCGATATACAAAAGAGATATACAAGGGGAAAACATACAAGGCAGACCCGACTGGGAAATCAAATACAACTAATGGTCATTTTGGGGTCTGTGAGTTGTATGCATAAATGCATTGTCTATGCCAAAATATAAAGATGAGTGATACAAGCTAGACCTGTTTTAAAATTACAAGATCGGTAATGATCTTTTTAGGTCCACGCATTTGTATGTATAGTTTGTGATTGTATGTTTTCATATGCAATCGGATATACAAGGGATTTTGCATATGCCAAGATGAAGTGTTTGCAATGTATAAGTGTTCGTCTTGCATGTTTTGCTTGTATTTTTGCTTTGTATATTGCGATATACAAGGGCCAAATACAACGGGAAAGATACAAGGCAGACCCAACCCAGAGATCAAGTTTGACATATTCAGCAATTGAGTCTACAGTTTCCCTTGTATATTTTGCATTGTATATTTTGCATTGTATATTGCGATATACAAAGGTCACATGCAAAGGCTGATACAAGGACATTTCAGAGGCCGATTTGGATGCTGAATAAAAGCACATACAAAGCAGTTTGTATATGGCGATATACAAGTGCAATTTGACCACAACTTTGACCACCTGTATCTTCCATGTCTTGGCAAATTTTGACATGATTCAAAAGGAAAAAGTGTTTATTTTTACCTCCTCTTTCATTTGGCAGGGATTTCAGGGACAAATTCTCACTTTTAGTTTTGGATATGGATTTGCATGTTTTGGCTACGGGACGTATCAGCAACCATTTTTGAGCAAGATGTAGATATTTGTTGCATTCATTGCTGCAGGTAGAAGAAACTACTTGCATTCAATGGCCAAATCTGATCTCTTCACTGCCAAGTTTCAGATATTTCATATGTTCATTGTTGAAGATAGACATGGAAGTTGCTCGCATTCAATGCCCAGAATATCTTCCACAGTTTCATTGTGCAGATTGATGAGTAAGCAGCCTACATTGAAGACTGAAAATATCTTCCATCTGCACCAGTTCCAGATCTTTTTCACCATAACTCCTTGCAATTGGACGTCCCTTCAGAGATATTTTCCTGTTGCTCCTTGAGCATTTTTTTTTTATAACCGACTTAGGTCGGATTGAAATGCTATATATATGCATTCGAGAGATGTAAATAAGGTTGGAAATTTTTTGGCATTTAGGTTTTTTTGTTTCCAAACAGAGGTTTCTGCTACTATAACTGTGCCTTCTTATTGAATATATGCAAGTCATTTTTCCTCTTTTTACTAATTTTTCTAGTTTAGTGTGAACTTGCATATGGTTGTCTGTGAACATTCTGTTCCTCTCAACCTTCTTGTTTCTCACCTCTGCTAAAGAATCATTTGAATCTGTGTATGTCTACTTGTTGTATTTGGTTATTTTGTGCATTTTCTTAGTTCTATGAAAGTTTCTTTTAATTAGTCTGGTGCATCACCCTTACTTTCAGTTTTCCTATTTTTATCTTTCATTCAAAAGCATTCCTTCTCCCTTTTCCTCTAAAGATTTAGTAGTTTTAGGTGATATCCAATCAAGGAAGCTAGCCTTCTCTAGAGGTTTGATCTCATTCTGCAAGGTCCCACACTTCGAGATCATTTCCATGTTACTCCAGATTGCTAAAGTTTCATAACTGTAGCAAGGGTGCAAATCTGGGTGATAACAATAAGCCTTCGACTACTCAAGCATAACATTATTGACTCATTATGAGGTATTATCCTCACATGAAACATATACATTTATATATTTAATTACATCAAATATGATTCACATAACATTGTCTCTATATTAGATAGTTATGGTTTAATCAATAAAAAGATAATATTTAAACAAAGGATTACAGATAATTTGATTGGGTTGAGCTTGTCTCCCCATCACAATCTATCGACAATAATCACGTCTTCTTAACTTGATGAAAATGTCTTAATGTTAAGAATCGTTTATAACACCTTGAGTGACTTAATAATAATAAGAGAACCATTTTACGACAACAACGTCATAATATTTATGTTAAACGTAAATAGTCATAGTTCACACTCACATGACATCATTAACCTTACTAACGACTAAGGCGACTTACTACGATTTACAAAGATTGTAAAATATTGACTACTTGTCGATTAGGTTCAAAAGTAAACTAATAAGACAAGACTTACCTCTTGCGACACATTGGTTCATGTTTTCGTTAAACACTTATACTCATTTGGCAAATAAACCACTCGTAACTCAAGGTCTATATCTCTCTCCTCGAAAGATACTCACTCTCTCTTTTCTCTGAGAGTCATCTAAAAACCTATAATTCCTATATCAAACTTGTCACCAAACAAATTATGATCAGTGCATCATTATTCAAATAATAAACCAAATCTCATAATGCAATATTAAATCAACAACAATAAAATATTCATTTCCATAATTCCATATATGATATTCAATATAATCTATGTCTTTCCTCAACATTAATCTAAACATCATAATCAATTTACTCATGTGCAAGTAAAAGTAAAAAGTATAGAAAGACAAAAATTAGGGATGTAACATATCCTTCCCCTAAAGATTTATCGTCCTTGATGATATAAAGTATCAAAATGCAACTAAAATGCAAGTTCATTTTTTTCAATTGGTAACAACATAAAATAAATGAGAAAATTTCTGATAAAATTCATGGTAATCCTCCCATGTAGCATTTTCGTCAGCATATTGATCCTATTGGACCTTGCACTATAAGACTTTTATGCTACACAAGCAGTGTTTGCAAACTTCAAGAAAAAAAACTTGATCATAACCATTCCAAGGTTCTGTACTTTAAAAACACTCTTTGAATACAATATTCATATATTACATAAATATATTTTTCATATATGAATCAGAAAAAGCATTATGCCTCCTGGCAATAACTGGTAATAAATTGATTCTTGTAATCAATAAAATTTATAACCTTGAAAATTTAGAAGAGTCCTTTATACTTAATACCTAGTTTGGAATACATTCCATATTTTATGAAACTTTTTCTATTTATTAATGGTTTTCACCGATCTTTTCTGATCAGCTTAATCTGTTTATCCATTTCAGACAATATTTATGGACTAATGCTAATCTGACCTTCTAGCTTACCCAACTTATAGGAGTTTGACATCTTTTATGTCCAATGTTTCAATTCAAGCCATCTTAATAGAAAAAGTTAGGTATTGTTAAATATTTCACAAGTGATAAGTAGTCTCCCTACTTATATTGTTGATCCATGCCATACATTTGTAACAAATCTTCTAAAACTTGGTTAACTCTCTCAATTCAACCATATGTTCTCAGGATGATAAGTTGTACTCTTATTAAGTTGGGTCTCTAGCCCAAAGAACAAAGTTTTCTAAAACCTTGACGTTACCCGCACATCTCTATCTGAGATAATCTTTTCAGGGGAGCCATGCAATCTAAACACCTCTGGCACAAAATGTGTCAGCTAACACTGGTGCTCCATTAGTCAAATTCCCTAGTATGAAATGTGCTACCTTCATGAGTTATCAACCATAAATAAAATGGCATCATGTCTATCCCTAGACTTTGGAAGATTCTAAATGAAGTTCATAATTATGACTTGTCACTTCCATTCTGGTATATCATGTGGATACAAAAAAGCCTACAGATATTTATATTCTACATTTTCCCTCTGGCACTCTAGATAACTTGCTACAAATCTCGCAGCATCACTCTTCATTCTTTTCATGAAATTAAGAGGTTTAACATCTGCCAGAAGTTTAGTTACCTTTGGATATCCTAAGTATGGTGTAGTGTGTACCTCTCTCTACAAAAAAATTCTTAATTAGCTATATTAGAAACATGCATTCTTCCTCTATATCTCAACAGTCCATTAGACTCAAAATGAAACCCATCATACCTTGAATCTTAGGCTATCACTTGCTCATCATGTATAAGTAGACCCCTTAATCCTTCTCCTGAGGCATCAATTTTTCCCTCAAACTATCCTTCGAGGTTAGGAATTCACAGAATGGCATTGTAATTTCTCTTAACCATTGCAGAATTACTTCCACATAATAATAATGTTCTCTTTCATTCTTAGAATAAATAATTATATCTTTCAGAAAGGCTAGAACAACTTGTCTAAACAATCTCTAAACAAACTATTCATGAGATTTTTGAATACGACAAAGGTATTTGTAAGTCCAAAAGGCAACACCGCAAACTCATAGTGCCCATTTCTTGTCCAAAAAGTTGTTTTATGGGTATCCTCAACCTTCAATCTTGACTGATGATATATTGATCACCAATCAATCCTTGAAAACACTACAGCTTCACACATCTAATCAAAGAGGTCATCAATACGTGGTGAAAGATATTTGTTCTTTATCGTTGCTTTATTGAGCATATGATACCAAATACACAATTGCAGAGTTATGTCTTTTTTCTTGAAAATAATAACTAGTGCACCCCATGGTGAAATACTGGATCTAATCAAACCTTTACCCAATAAATCTTGTAATGGGGCTTTGATTCCATTAATTCTATAGCTATCATAAGGTAAGGTACTTTTCTAGTTAACTTATCCAAAACTCTAGGAGGAATAAAATTTCAGTTGCTTCAATCACATGTTCTATCAACTTTGGTGGAATTACTTTTTTCATATCTAGGAAAGTTCTAAGGCAAGCCTATCCTTTACTTCCTTATAGGGTCTATGGTTATAGGATTTTCATTACTCATACTATATTCTTGGTGATTTTTTGTTCTCATCCCATGAGAAATCTCATTTTCCCCCTTCAGGGTTTCCTTGATCTCTTACTTTCTATTCTAGAATACCAGGTTTCTCCCTGGTTTCTACAAACATGGTTAGGATTGCTCCAATTTGTTCAAGAGATTAACTAGTGGTTTATTCTCTTCTAGACTCTCACCCTTGTTTGGTTCTTGTATGATACATGTTGTCATTTTTTCTCATGCTAGATATATAGGTTATCTAATAGTTTTCTGAATCTAAAGCGACTCAAAACATCAAACATATTTATCTCATAATACTCAATAGATTGATACAAAACATTCTCATCTTTATTATAATTTATTTGGGAGTAACCATATCCTTATTTATATAGTTGATATGACAAGACTACATGTCACTGTCGATTTAACGATCTTCCAATTAAACAAACTTAGAGGATGGATGTACATACAAGTACTCCTCCAACACCTCTTTCCTAAAATAGAAGTACCGTAACAACCCCTAAGTGACATGTCATAACTGGCTATAGTTTACTAGGTTTTTACTACAAAAGTAGAAATAGCATAATTCTTGGCCAGTTCAAAACATTGTTTTCTTTCTAGCTGAATACGCTTAAGCGCATCAGCAAAAGTCTCTGAATCCTCCAGCCATACACCTTCAGAGTAAATAATATTCTCTTTAAGTTTAGCCTCCTTGATAGGTTTCTTCTTAACCACTAATTCAGGCAAGTGTTGGGGAATAGACTTTCTAACAATTTCCTTGGTTCTTCTCCATGCCATTCTGGCACAAGAAAATTCAAATATTAGCTAACTGCATAATGTTGACTATAGGTTAGCATAGTGGACTCATAAGCCCTAGTGCCGAACCTGGTAGCTCTGATACCATATGTAACATCCATGTTCTAAAAACATAGAAAAATTAGAAAATTTACCATAAAGTAATTTAACAAGGTAAAAATGAGATAGAGAAAAATTTTCTTTTATTCAACATATAATCAAATAACTACAATTACTAGATTTCTCATTACAAAATACAATAAACCATATTATCTTTCTCAAGTACAATGTTTACAAAAGTAAACCAATTACAAATATATGCATTAGATAATGTTTTACATAGTCCCAATAAATACAAGTCTCAAAGATATATTGCATCCAAAAATCTGACATCTTTATCGCAAGCCTTAGCATGTTTTCTACTAGAGAGAGAGATTATCTTTCCAGTGATTTACCTTCATCCACAGACCGGTGGTCTCCCACACATCTTCCACATAGAAAGTGGCCACACCCTTCACGAGGAATATAGACCAAAGGTGACCAGTGGTAATCTGCCTTCCTGAGTACATAGTGTTGTATCCTACACAACTCTATCAATCATACAACCCTAGATACCCTCTAGCTAAGTATGATTTCCAATAGGTTGTGCAATCGAGATACAATGAATTGACAATGCATGCAGAAAAAAATGCATTACTATGGCCATAGTTTCAATATAAAGTGATGTTCGCAATGAACGTTGTTGTAATGTTCACCCACCCCAACTCGACTTGGATACTATCATATTCCTATAGTTTGACTTGGTCAACTACATTTAACTTATGAAGTCCTAACAATTTCAATATTTTAGTCTTCCTGACCTAGACAAGTTTTCATTCACTGTCTATATTCCATAGGCCTTATCAACTACCTTTCTTTATGAAGATTCTCGTTGCATCATTACAATACCCAAGATCCAAGACTTTTCAATTCATAAGAATTTTAAATTGATTTATAATGACTAAGATGGTTACATTACCCAGGTTGAGCATCATAGTCTAGGAAATTGTTTCCTTGCTTATAAGTAAGAATAAATATACATAGTTAGGGTACTTGTCCCTTCAATCACGATCTATATAATGTTCTCAATGATTTAATATAAATAATTACCATATCTAGTTCAAGTTAAGTTTTAACTAAAGAGTTTTATCTAACTCAAATCTAGTCTTTCTGACTTAGGAGAATTCATAAGACACTGTCACTGCTCCATAAACCTTATGGAATGACTATCTATTATTGGCCCATATCTCTTTGCATTTTTGTGACATTTTAGATTCATCACTTATCAACAAGTAATAGCTAAGAGAAGTTGTGTCCAATGAGGTATGATAAATTTTATGGTTGACTAACCATTTAATAGTACCTCTTGCATGCTTCCAAAACCTGAGGCTTAAAACTTATATCTCAAGTTAACTTGAAATCAAACAAATAGGATTCTCTACCTAAGGTTAAACATTATCGACTAATAACAAATCTCTTTATGATAAGATATAAATAAACTTTTATTATTTAGAGTTCTTGACTGTTTAATATCCACCCACATAAAATAACTAAAATAGGTTATAACCATAAAGGTGTTTAAATAATCTTTAACCCTTCTAGGTTTAATCTAGGGTTTTATCTAACCTATCCCATAATAATGGAATGACAAACTCGCTAATGCTAGAAAGAACCACGTCTTAAGTAAATAATTTTCCTTTAGTCTTCTTTTGACTATGAGGTCGTTTCAATCTTTCAAACAAGATTATTTCTTACTTACAAGACAACCTTAGTTATAACTAACCAAATGATTTACCCACTACTAGACTTTGACTAGATTTGACTTAATTCCAAAATGGAGAGGAAGAGAGACTTTTTTTTGTTTGCTAACCTCTTGAATTCATGTTTAAGTTCTTCTCTCTTTTAACATACTGAACTATATAGAATCAAAATTAAACGATAGCTATTATCCTAGTTTGATGTAGGGAATTCACTCATTTTGAACATCCCTAGAGAAAAGTATTTTCTTAATGATATTAATAAACATTTAAAACTAAAGTGTTCTAGGAGCATGAGAGTACTACTCTCGAGGTATCTTATGACATGCAAGTTCTTCTCTGACATAAAATAGTTGTTTTTCATTGAACCCTATGGTAAGAAAGAAATTAAAGTTAAGGATAGACTCTTATACAGTGTCAAACTAAATCTATTTAGAGTGAGTATGTATATATTATATTTGACATTATCTTCTCATTCATAAGAGCCTACTTATCAAAATATATAATTCATCATTATGAGCATGTCCAAGTATTTCTTTTAAATAAACTCTTCATATGACAATATGTAAATACTAATATAATACTAAGTAAACTCTTCTCCATGGCATAAGGGGTCTATGTTTTACTGTTTATACTATGCTCTATGTGTGTATAAGAATACTAGTGTTACATAGTATCTGTATGGCATAAGCATATTAAGGTTGAACATAAACCTCAGTTATCTAGTATCTTACGCCAAATTTATATTATAAGAGTAATACATAGAGACTTTCTACCCAATACATTTTCAATATCTCAATATTGGTTAGACAATTTACACAACATCATATTTCAGGTATGTTAGGGGTTCGATACTCATAAATCTGTCATATTAAATCAGTAACTAATGTAGCATCTACTTATTCTATGGAGGTTCTACTTCACAATAATAATATTTTTATAAAACCACCCGATTTAATGTTTGTAATGAAGACTATAAACCTCCTATTACACTACGCTTCTACATTTTCTATATGAGAAGAAATCTGATAAATAAGAAAGACATTAAACTTTTATAAAAATGAATTCACTAAACTGCAAAATAATATGCGGCTCATGCTATACTCTTAGTCACAGACTTAAGAAAAGATGCACAGTTGGAGTGAAAATAAACATACCTCTATTATGTTATGTTGAACAATATGGAAAATGTGACTAGATCTAATACACAGGTAGTAATACTTCTCTTCTATCAGATCCTCTCAAGTCATTCCCTACTAAGAGTTATGTTAACCTCCCCAAAACAATACCATTTTTCCTCCTCCTATATGTTGAGACATGGACTAGCTAGGACTCGAACCTAGGACCTTTCATTTGCTGCTGGAGTGCTCTACCACTGAGCTACTAGCCCCTCTTGGACTAGTCCATCATCGGTCCAGGTGTGGCTTACACCAACACCCCCCCTAAGCCACACCTCTCATGTGCTTGGGACTCCTAGCCTGGCCCGGCTCTGATACCATGTTGAGACATGGACCAGTTAGGACTCGAACCTAGGACCTTCCATACACTACTGGAGTGCTCTACCACTGAGCTACTGGCCCATCTTGGACCAGTCCATCATCAGTCCGGGTGTGGCTTATTTCCAACACCAACACTATATTCTTCCTTGATGATAACAGCGTACCTCTTCCCTAAAACATAATGTGATTCCTATCCTTTTTTTGACTCTTAATGAGTTGTTCTTTATGGACATCAATACGACTCTTGATGAGTCATGCGATTCATACTCATCCACTCTTTTTAGTTGATAATATAATGAATTTAAAATAGTCCTCAAACTGATTCAGTTTGAACCGAATCCACAAAATTTGCAACATTTCCCACATGTCGATGGGAGATAGCCGATCCATGGCTCGTTGGTTGTGGTGGTTAATACCATAGTCCTCCTCTTTGTATGAAGCTAACACATCATTTTAAACACTGTTGATCATTAAATGATCACTAATAAGTGGTTCGATCCATCACTAATATTATTGAAGACTCTCCTAAATGTAAGCCTTCGACTACTCAAGCATAACATTATTGACTCATTATGAGGTATTATCCTAATGTGAAGCATATATATTTACATATTTGATTACATTGAATATGATTCACATAACATCATCTCTATATTAGATAGTTATGGTTTAATCAATAAAAAGATAATATTTAAACAAAGGATTACAGATAATGTGATTGGGTTGAGCTTGTCTCCCCATCACAATCTTTCAATAGTAATCCGATCTTCTTAACTCGATGAAAACATCTTAATGTTTAGAATCATTTATAACACCTCAAGTGACTTAATAATAATAACAGAACCATTTTACAACAATAACATTGTAATATTTATGTTAAACATAAATAGTCATAGTTCACAATCAAATGACATTGTTAACGTTACTAATGACTAACGCGACTTACTACGACTTACAAAGATTGTAAAATATCGACTACCTGTCAATTGGGTTCAAAAGTAAACTAATAATCTGACAAGACTTACCTCTTACAACACATTCGTTCACATTTTTGTTAAACACTTATACTCATTTGGCAAATAAACCACTTGTAACCTGAGGTCTATATCTCTCTCCTCAAAAGACACACTCTCTCTCTTTTCTCTGAGAGTCATCTGAAAGCCTGTAATCCCTGTATCAAACTTGTTACCAAACAAATTTTGATCAGTGCATCATTATTCAAATAATAAACCAAATCTCATAATGCAATATTAAATCAACAGCAAGAAAATATTCATTTCTATAATTTCATATATGATATTCAATATAATCTATGTCTTTCCTTGAGATTAATCTAAACATCATAATAGATTTACTTATGTCCAAGTAAAAGTAAAAAGTATAGCAAGACAAAAATTAGGGATGTAACATTAAATATGTAAAATAAACATTTAAATATATTTACTAAAATTTATAGTAAAAAGGCTATAGTACAAAGATAAAAATAAATTGCCAACAATTAAATGAAACTTCTTGTTCCACTCTTCTTAATTTATTTTTAGTACAGATTACAAATTTACAAGTAATATGCTCTTCTCAATTATATGTTTCTGACTTAGAATATTAATTTCAAAAAAAAATATGTAACATTATCTCATTTCATTAATTATTATGATTTTTTTAAATACCTAATATTTTATGAGATAATAATAATTAATATGTAGAAATGTATCAATCTCTCTTCATTCTCATTTCATTAATTATTATGATCTTTTTAAATACTTAACATTTTATAAGATAATAATAATTAACATGGAGAAACACATCAATCTCTCTTCATTCTAGTGAGTGAGAATGTAGACAAATTGGATATCCCCTTTCCATACTAGGAAGAGGGAAGCATATGGCACTATTAGCTTCTAGTGGCTTTCATCTATCCACTATAGTCACACATTGAAATATGAAATAATTTGGAAATTTTACATTTAAAAGTGTTTAATATACCAAGTAGGAAATAAGAAAAAAAAAATTTATAAATTGACATTTCTTTCCCCTCATATACATGATCCTCATTTCCAAATGCCATGGGTTGAAGCTGTAAGGATCAAAATGATACTTCTCATCCAAAACTCAAAAATATAAACACCATTCATTCTTTTGGAATAATAAAATCTACACTAAAACAAAATTATATTAAATAGTATTTAAATACTTCCATGAAAAATATGTATGTGTGACCTATTATTAGTACATGCTTTCTACGTATTATTACAATGAGTTTTTTTAATCTAATGATTCATCTATCTAGAGTAAACCAATCAAAACAGAGTATTATTTTTCATGTTGAACAAATCTTAATTTTTCCTAAGTCTATATGAGAAATTTTTTTAAAAAAATATTTGACTTATCTATGTTGTGATTGGCTCAGAATTTGAGCTTTTAAGGATTGATTTTGCAAAAATACTATTTTGATTAAAACAAACACACTAAAATCAAGAATCTAATGATTCATCTATCTAGAGTAAACCAATCAAAATAGAGTATTATTTTTCATTTTGAACAAATCTTTATTTATCCTAAGTCTATATGAGAATTTTTTTTTTTTAAATAGTTGACTTATATGTGTTGTGATTGACTCAGAATTTAAGCTTTTAAGGACTGATTTTGCAAAAATACTATTTTGATTAAAACAAACACACTAAAATCAAGCACAAAACTACGACTAGGAGGGCAGTATGGAATGAAAAGAAATATTAATTTGTCATTATAATATATTTATATTTGTGTTATATTATAGTAAAATGAAATATTAAATATTGAAATTGATGTAAATATTAATATATTATATTGTGCAATATTTATATGAATATTTAATTTTTATTCATTGTATTTATTAATAATAAAATTCTTATTTTAAATATGAATACAATAATATAATTAATAATAATATTTTTATTAAATTATTGATTATACAAATATATAGAATTATCATTATAATGTATTTACATTTATGTTATATTATAGGAAAATGAAATATTGATATATATTTGTGTATAAGTATTAAATATTAATATATTTTAGTGATTTAAATATTAATATATTATATTGTCTAATAATTTTTTTATTCAACATGGTTAAACACTTTTCACGGAGCTATGAACCAGGTATAAGTATTAAATATTAATATATTTTAGTGATTTAAATATTAATGTATTATATTGTGTAATATTCATAATTATTTAATTTTTCTTCGTTGTAACTATAATATTGATATTTTAAATATTTATAGAATAATATAATTAGTACTATTTTTCTAATAAAATTTATTGAAACATAGTAAAATAAAATATTGATATATATTGGTGTAAATTTATTCAATACTAATATATTATAGTGATGTAAAAATATTAATTTTTTATTGTGTAATATTCATATTATTAATTCAGCCTAATACTAATACTAATACTAATACTAATACTAATAATAATAATAATAAATTATATTAAATTGTTGATTATACAAATTTATGATATATTTATATATATGGTTTTTTATTAAGGTAAGCAAGGATTTTGAAAGGGCCCCGACCCTTTTACAATAAGGAAGATAAGACAATGAAGTTCAACAAATCAAACAAAAGGCAAACACCAGACACCATCAAAAAGACAGCCACAGAACAACTAAAAACAACTACAAAAGACAATACAATGCCCCACAATCAGGGTGGTTTGAAGCCAAAATTTTTTGAAGAGTTTTGAGAATCCACAATCATATTTTCCTTAAAGCTAAGGTCCTTCTGCACAATTCTCCTTTTATTTTCAAGAAGAACCAAGGGGCAACCATCCTTTTGGGCTCCCAGATCATAAGCCTTTCCATGACCCTCCATCAAAGGGGGCTCCATCACAGTAGGAGCACTCCCCTTATAACCCTCCTCCGCAACCTCAATGTTGCTATTACCATTTTTATCAGCAAAAGACATTTGTGTTGATAACTGAGGGGGGGGGGGTGAATCAGTTATCCTAATTAATTCTTCCTTTTCAAATTTCTTATTAATCAATGCAACATTAATTCAAATAAGAAAACATTATCATGAAAAGGAAAAACACATGACACAATATTTTTGACGTGGAAACCCTGTTAAGGGAGAAAACCACAAGGTGATTAACCCAAAGATTATTCTCTGTTAGAAGAATGAGGAAATACAAAATAGCACTTGCCAATTAGGGCTCACTACATGAGCACACTGCTCACAAAGAAGGCCCATTGCCTACAAGGAGACACACTGTCTACAAAAGAATGTTATACAATACTTGAACTAATTGGAAGCATCCACATATGCTGGAGTTCAGTTCTAATTAGGCTCAGTACACTGATCTGCTGCACTTCATCTTTCCTCTTCTCTTATGCTGCTTTCCTTTCACATGCTGGACCTTCCTTACTACTTCTGCTCTACTCTGCTTTTATTCGCATACCACAATACAACAACACACTTCACAACTAAATCCATCGTGTATATATATCCGCACAAGTAATTTCATCACCTTTCAAGTCGGCATATGGAATAGTCAATTCTTTTCACAAACTCTGATCTGTCGGCTGAATCCTTCCACACCAAGTAATGCGGATCAAGACTAAGCTTGTATAAATCATTAATCATGTCAGCTAAACATGATTCATGCCTTCACAACCTTTACCACCATCAGTAATACATCCAGAAAATAGTCTGATGTTCTGTCAGTCAGTTCTTCCTCTATTTACACTATCACTCAGGAACCCGGTACTCAAGTGTTCATATCTTTTACCTCATCTATCACTAGAGGCTACAACCTTGGAATCTATTACTCAAGGTAGTCCTCTTGACTTCCCCAAAACCACACTTTGCCAAGATACTTCCTTTGGGAGATCCAGACCAATCTGTCAGACCTTGCCACATGCTCTATTCTTGTTTACCGGACCACAATAATCTTCATTCTGACTTCCAGTAGAGATACACCATGTCCTGCGGATGTGTGGGATGACCTTTGTTGCCATCAATGACAACAAACATGAATCCATATAATGTCTCTTGCCAACAATCTCCCCCTTTGGCATTGATGGCAACACTTAGTGAAAAATGTGTAAGTGTTTACACTATGCTTCCCCTTGGTTGATGCTCTGTCTTTATATACATTTTCCGGAGCTCCCCCTTAGTTGGATTCCTCATTTTTCACTACTCCTCACTCCCCCTTTGACATCAATGGCAAAGGGTAGGGTCTGTACACCAAAATTTTCAAAAAGTTTACTATACTTAGCCGTATATTATATATTCACATAAACTAAAGAATATCTGCAAAGGATGTCTTTAACTGGATGAGTTCTGTAGCCCAACTTTTCTTCATTCTATCCAAAATTGAAATGTGACCACTCAACAAAAATGCAAAAGCTTCTGCCCTCTTAAGATCTGTTGGATCATTGGTCTGGGTGGTAGTTTGAGCATCACTTATGGCCTCATGTATGGCCTCTAACTTAGGGATAATAATTCTTCTAAGTTCTCCCATCCAGTTAATTATGTTCTTCCTTTCTTTCTCAAATTTCTTTATTGCATCTGTGATTGCAATAGTTTGACACTCTTGATTTACTATGGAGGAAGAGAGAGGATCAAACCTTTGAGACAAACTTAGTAGTTTATCCTCTTCCTCTTTTATTTTCTTCTCAATTTCTACTGTTGCTTTTGACCAGGAGATACAAAATTTGTAAATGTCACCGCCATCCTTAAGAGCATTTTCCAAACTCTTTATTCCAATACACATATTTCTCCTATCATTAGAGATTAATCCTTGTACCTCTGAGAATCTCTTATCCAAAAACTCCTTCCGGACCTTTTCTTCAGCTGATTTTTCTAGAGAACCAAAATGTGTACTAACACTGTTGACTAAGGTTTTGAGATTACCAGAAGAGGAGGCTGTGGTATCCTTCTGAAAGGATGGTATGATCTTTTCCAGCACTCTGGATGCAACTTCTATCAACTCACAGTCTTCCATATGAGACTTTAGGAGTTTTTCATTAGCCTTAGCATTTGCAAATGAAGCTATTTTCATTGTCTGTACCAGAGAAAGAGAATCAAAATTGAATGGACCTTGTAGAAGCTCCGGTTCATCAATCTCTAATGTTTCTTTGCTCAAAATTTTTTGGATAGTTTGTGCAGTGTCTCTTGCCAGAGATAGATGTTTCTTCTCTTCTGCAGTCTTGGAGCTGTACTTTGGAATTTTCTCTCCCTCTACATTCCCACCACTAGCAGTTGTGGTTTTCTCTGGTGAAGTCTTCTGTCCTTCTGTAATCTTTGCACTGTCACCTTCTTTTTCCTTCACCTCTTCTTCTTTGGATCTGGAGACTGTAGGGGAAACTAGAGGAGAAATGTTGGACTGTTCAAGGCCCACCTCTTCTATCGCTTTCTCAGAAGTTTCTTCTGCAACACTTGTGGATGAAGGATCAGTACCCAAGTCATCTACAACAGGAAGATTAAATCTTTTGAAGGCCTTCTGGAGGATCTCTTCTGTATCCTTGGCCACCTTGTCAGTCTCACTAAGTATGAGTTGATTCATCCTTGCTTTGCTCCTAAACTCATCCTTGCAGTCTTTGAATATTATGTTCATTGTCTTGGGATCAATTTGAGGATATAGCTGAGTAGCTATCTGTTCCTGAATCTCAAGATCTTTAGCTTGGGCATTGGACTTTCTCATTTCCAACTCCTTTTCTAGACTTTAGGGAATTAAAGAGATAATTTCAATAAAAGCTTTGTTGTAAATGTTCAAGAACTTAACTGTGGCTTCCTCTAGAATCCTTTTATCTGCTTCATTATAGTCATCATAGAATTCTGTTAGGGGTTGAAGGTTGCCATCCATAGTAACTGCTTTTACTATATTATCTAAGGAGAGAGTAGGTTTTTCAACAAATTCCTCTTCCTTCTCTTCTTCTCCTTGACCGGTAGAGTGTTTACCGGATGATTTCTTCTTCTGTTTCTTTATCTCCTTTACCTCCTCATCTAATTCAGTTTCCTCTTCATCTTTCTGACTTGTATAAGCCCTTGTGGCTTTTATTTTAGACCTTTTCTCTCCTTTATCGGATGTCTGACCTTCCAATTTTGATGTTTTTGAGCTTTTGGTTGTGACAGGTGTAGATCCTTTTGATGATCTGGTCCGGGTTGAGGTTTCCACTGGAGTACTTTTCTTGCTTTTCTTTACTGCCTCTTTCTTCTCTTCCTCAGCCTTTCGCCTCTTTTCCCAATTGGCATCAAGTGCCTCCTTTGAGATGCCTAGGCCTTGGGCAATACTCTCTACTTCTTTTCTTACTTTTCTCTTGATTTCTGGCTATCTGAATTCCACATGAATCTTTACACTCAGCTCCTCAAAGGTGCCAAACCTTTCTGCCTTAGGATCCTTAGACTAACTTAGCATGTGTTGAACATGCAACTCCATAATTTGTTCATCAACTTCATACCCCATGGGCATGATCCATACAGTTCTTGGTTCTACTGCCTCCATTAGGCACTGATCTGTATCTACCATGAATCATACTGTGTCTTTGTATTTCTCCACAAGAGACTAGGGAATTCTTTCTCTTGCTTGCATCATGCTCTGAAAGTTCTTGAAATATCCCCACAGGGCTGTATTTCTTGCTTTGGCATCCCCAAGTCCATGTAAGTAAGCTTTGATCTGGACTGCTACTGGTTTGTCATTCTGCCATACCCATCCACTTGATCCGGGCAGCTCATTCATGAAGTAGAAATATAGACATAATATAAGTGTACCATACTTGAAAGAATTCTTTTTGTCCTTTTTGATCTTTTATATATTTTCCATTAATTGGCTTAAAAGTTCACAGAGATCATAGTTTGCATTCTTTCTTAGCATCTCATAGGCAGTATATACTGGAGTTCCAGATACTGAATTCTCCCTACTAGAGTGATAAATCTTGTATCCTATTATCATAAATGCAAACTTGATGTCCGGGTTAGTAATATCTTCTATAGTCATTGCCCTCTTATCAAACTTTGATCCGATAGCCTTAGTTACAATGTTGTTTTTGACAGATTTGAGGAAAGGTATCCCTCCGGAAGAGTATAGACCAGTTACTACCCTAATTGCCTCTTTTGTGATCTTGCAGGGTCTATCCAGCCATAGGAAGTTGTCATGCACCCTACTCAATACATACCATACCCATTCATCTTCTTCAAAGTAGGGGAAATGAATGAATTGATCAAAATGTTTCTTCTAGATACCCTTATGCTCTAGTTTAAGCTCAAAAGCATTGTCTATCAGTTGTTTGTGATAGATATCTCTTAATTTGAATTCCCCAAATTCCTCAATATTTGCATGTATGTAAACCCTAATGTCTTCTGTGTGTAAAACACCATGTGGATCACTAGAGAATGCTCCTAAGGGATCTACCTCCAATGACTTGTATGGGTGTTTCTTAAATTCAGATCGGGGCCTATCTGAGATCTTTACTATATTCGGAGTAGCCATTTTTCAAAAGATTTGCAGTGAGATACTGAAAACGGAAAATACCTTATGCGCCTTCGGTTACACGAAGTTGGTTGGATGGATTTCTAGATGAAATGACTTCTGCATGTGATCTTCGATGAACTTGATGAATTTTGTTGCAGAGCTCCACTTTTCATTTCTTCTTGAGCGCAGAATGAACAAGTGATTAAAGAGAAAACCCTTATATTGCTCTACAAACCGTACTATCAGACTACAATAAATGCTTGACCTACATTATTTCGGTTGGCCTTATTCGGATGGCTTGAAGAATCAGATCTATCCAGATCTATGAACATCATGCGAATCTTCCAAAACATGAATAAATTGAGATGACACATCACAACGACATCCCAAACACTCTGTCCAATCCACAAAATAGGATAATGCACTTCCGGATCTCACCAGACCTTTTTGTAATCCTCTGTTACTCTGGAGCATCTCCCAGAACTGGTTCTACTTGATTGATCACAACTTCTTCACAACTTCATGCGGACCTCTGAAATCTTAACTGGATCATCTTAGGGCTCATATGTACAGGCCCTTTAATCTGCATCCTTTTCTTGTGCCAATTTCAGTACCACTTGACTGGCTGGGGGAACAAGGTTTTCTTTGTGTCTCCCCCTAAGCTAGAGCTCACTTTTTAATTTCTCGAAGGAATATCAGCACCAGAGTCTGGTGCGGATCCAACCTCTATATTCTCTGTACTTTTCTTCACCCAAATCTTGCTCATCTCACTTTTAACTTCATCCACATTCACTTTTTGTTTACCCTTATCTTGATTCTGATTATGATATACCAGACCTCTTTTGTCCTGATTCTTGTTTCTGTAGAATTTTGCGATGTGACTGGATCTATTTCAGATTTGGCAAACAACAATTCTTTGCATATTTGACTGATATCTGCATTGATTAGCCATATGACCTATTCTATTGCATGCAAAGCATCTACCATTGAATAATTTGTTCATTTGCATATTTGTGCATTCATGAGATTTGTGACCATACCTTTTGTAGTTAAAACACTGTCCAGAGAAGGAAGAATTAGTCTGATTCACTCTCTTTCTGTATTGATTAGCTTTGTGACCAAAGAGATTACAGCTGTGGTAGTATCCATTGAAAGATGGATATCTTTGAGCATTGGGCTGTCTTACCGGAGGTCTTCTAGGCCTATTCCTTGGATTTTCTGATCCAAAATACTTCTGACCAGATCCAGAGCTTTCTCCTTTCTCATATCCCAAACCACACTTGTCATCTGCCCTTTTTTGACTTCCAAGAAGAACTTCAAGTTGAGCAGAACTTATCTTGAATTTCTCTTTATATTCATTTGCTGTTTGAAGATTCCTTTTGAGAGAGACAATCTGATCCTCAAATTTTTCTTCATTATCTTTAGCATTTTCAAGATCAGATTCAAGATGTCTGATAATTCTATCCATCTGGTGGCAATCTTTTGATTTCTCCTTGAGAGATTGTCTTAGATTGTCTTCAGTTTTCCTTTTCTCTTCAATCTCTTGGGTAAACTTTATGACTCCTGATTCCATTTCATGTCTTATCATAATGACTTCTTTTGATAACTTTTCACATAACTTGGTTTTCTCAGTCAGCTCTTCATTTGCATTACTTGCTTCACTTTGTTTTGCCAATAGCTGAAGCAATTCCTTTCTCTTCTTCATAGAGAGACTTAATTTGTCTTTTAGTTCTCTCATGAAATCATCAGCCTATTTAAGTCTTTCCTTTAATTCATTGACCTCAAAGTTTGATTGTTCAAGATCCTCAAGGGCAGTCTTGAGTTGTTCTTTTAAACCATATGTATCCATTTGGATTCCCAGATCTTCCTCAAGCTGTTAGACTCTTGTTGTGAGGAACTTGGCTCTAATACCAATCGTTGATAACTAAGAGGGGGGCTGAATCAGTTATCCTAATTAATTCTTCCTTTTCAACTTTCTTATTAATCAATGCAACATTAATTCAAATAAGAAAACATTATCATGAAAAGGAAAAACACATGACATAGTATTTTTGACATGGAAACCCTATTAAGGGAGAAAACCACGGGCTGATTAACCCAAAGATTATTCTTTGTTAGAAGAATGAGGAAATACAAAATGGCACTTGCCAATTAGGGCTCACTGTCGGAGCACACTGCTCACAAAGAAGGCACACTGCCTACAAGGAGACACACTGTCTACAAAAGAATTTTATACAATACTTGAACTGATTGGAAGCATCCACATATGCTAGAGTTCAGTTCTGGTTAGGCTCAGTACACTGATCTGCTGCACTTCATCTTTCCTCTTCTCTTATGCTGCTTTCCTTTCACATGCCGGACCTTCCTTGCTGCTTCTGCTCTACTCTGCTTTTATTCACATACCACAATACAACAACACACTTCACAACTAAATCCATCGTGTACATATATCCACACAAGTAATTTCATCACCTTTCAAGTCGGCATCTGGAATAGTCAATTCTTTTCACAAACTCTGATCTGTCAGCTGAATCCTTCCACACCAAGTAATGCAGATCAAGACTATGCTTGTATAAATCATTAATCATGTCAGCCAAACATGATTCATGCCTTCACAACCTTTACCACCATCAATAATACATCTGGAAAATAATCTGATGTTCTGTCAGTCACTTCTTCCTCTATTTACACTGTCACTTAGGAACCCGATACTCAAGTGTTCATATCTTTTACCTCATCTATCACCGGAATCTGTTACTCAAGGTAGTCCTCTTGACTTTCCCAAAACCACACTTTGCCAAGATACTTCCTCTGAGAGATCTGGACCAGTCTGTCGGACCTTGCCACATGCTCTGTTCTTGTTTACTGGACCACAATAATCTTCATTATGACTTCCAGTAGGGATACACCATGTCTTGCGGATGTGTGGGATGACCTTTGTTGCCATCAATGACAACAAACATGAATCCATATAGTGTCTCTTGCCAACAATTTGATCATTTTTCTGCCATATAGGATCATGTTTCTTCTTGCTAAGGCAATCCACCATTGCATGTCCCACTTTGGAGTAACAATGACAAACAGCTGAAGAGTTTTCAAATTCAAATTGTTGCACCGACTTCCCCCTTTTGGAAGATAAGGTCATCCTCCACAAGTGTACAAAATCTTGCAAACAAAAGTTGTTTTGTTGAATTTAGTGAATGCATCAACTTGAATGGAAGCTAGGTGTACGGAAATCACTTCCTAGACTAATCTAATGAGGAGAGGGCTATGCAAATTCAAATTATTCCTTACAAATATAGCAACATAGAACATGTAAATGAGATATTGCAGCAATACACATGAACCAGAAAGAAGACAGAAGAAGAGAGACAAAGATTTACGGTGGGGAAAACCCTTATCAGGTGAAACACCCCACACTTAGAAACTTGCACAATGTATTAACAAATTTGAAAGTTGATTACAATACACTTGCAATGCAAGATTCAATGGTCTTTGACACTTGTATCTGCAGTCAATCTAATAGCATAATAGTACCTGTAAACTTGTGATACAACTCCCTCTCCAAGCACCTGTTTAAATAGAATATAGAAGGCAATATTGGAGCTATCTTGGAATGGACGTCCAACAAGGCCTCATGGCCTAAAACCCACACCTAAGGACACTTGGTCAACATTGTAGAATGTGCCTAACACTTGTCCACAACTCCCATCCCAAAGAGGTTGCCTATTTCCAAAATGGGCTATGACAGATGCTCTTATGACATTACGACTGTCATAGAATCTGTCATAGCGGTTACAACTTACAACTGTAAGAGAATCTATCATACACAGGTTATAAATAGCATATTCTCTTACAACATGTCATATTCCACCTTGCGGTACCCAAATATTCCTTATTCAAAGATGCTTCATGACACATGTCTTCACCTGTCTTACAAGCTTCTATTTCTAACTCTTACATGTCATAGATTCTGTCATAGGAATCCATCATAACCTTTTCGGTCAATATTCCCTTACACAACATGGAAGATGCCAACACGTGGCAAAATGTTCCTACCATAAAGTGGGATGCCTATCTCCTCATGTGAGGACAAAATTACAAGTTGTCATATTCCATGTAGGATGACACATCACCATGCCACATCTCACAATATGATAATATGGAATTTACAATTATTTACAACATAGGCAATTAATTAATAAATACAAACATAAATAATGCAAGGAATTACCAAGGTTGAGAAACCTTAATTCCCAACACAACTGTGATGTACTGCCCAAAAGTGTTGGCAATGGCTCTCAATATTTTTTCATGCCAGTATTCCAATGGCAGACCTGATAATCTTACCCAGATCAGAAACTTGTTCATGCTATCCTTCATCAGGTTAAATCTTGGATACCAATTCTTAAGAAAAAGACCATTCTACCATAGAAACCAAGGGCCTTCCAAAAGGATGCTAGAACAATCATCAGGGTTTGGAAAGTAAAATAAGAAAAAGTTGTTCAATAGAGCAATTATGTCAACCCTCCCCATGAGATTCTATTTTCAATAACCCATTTCTAAGGATATCAATGTTGGGATGGTAACCACAGAATATTCCAACCAATGAGCTATTGATCCAAGCACTAGAGCTATCAACAAGGTTGATTCGAATCAAGAGATGAGGATTTGAACCCTCCCCCTTAGTCTGGGAAGGAACAACAACCACATCAGACAAATCTAGAGGAACAACCTCAACTAACTTAGGGGAAGGCTCCTCCATAGTTGAAACATCAAATCCACATCTAGCAGAATAAACCACAGGGCCATCCAGCATATTACGTTGGCCCAATGCTGTACCAACCACATCCATAGCTAAGGATGCCCTAGTTGTCAGAGAAGAGCTAACAAACCTACAAAGAGCCTCTACTGGAATAGCAACCTAGGACAGGGGCTTAGCCACCAAGCCCGCCTTAGAAGAAATATTGGGAGAGGGGAGCAAAACAACCTTTGTGAGCACTCTCCTAAGGTCTCCCACCTCAAAAACAGACGAGGCCAGCCTCCTTCAAGATGATTTCACCTGTAATACCGATCTCTATGCCTCCATCCATAACTCTAATAGGGTTTCCTTGCCATCAACCTCATCTTCCTCAAAAGGTCCTAACCATTCATCAAAGTCTCCATCATCCTCATCCCCTTCATTTGGACCGTCATTGCTCCCACTCTGCCCCTGTTTCAAAACCCCATTCCCACTCCCTTTATTGCTCCCATTCCTGCTCCTCATTGAACTTTTAGCTTCCCATATTAAATTTTGTTTAAAGGAAATATTGTTAATAAAATATTTAGAAATTTATAATGTATTTATATTTAAGTTATACTACAGTAAAAATAATTTGTTAATAAAATATTTGTATTTTAACATTACTTTGGTATTGTTATATTTGTACTAGTAATCTAAATTGCTAACTTAACATAAACTATGTTTAAGAGTAAGTTTAAAGTTAGCTATATTTTGACATTACAAGATTATTTAAAACAATATAGAAGCATGGCAGATTTTGTGAGCTCTTTATGCTTGTTTACTAGTACTATTTAACTTCTTTGTTTACTAGTATTTACATGTTTTACAACTATTTGCAGGTGAGTTATGTTTTATTGGAGGAAAAAATTTAGAATGAGGAATACATTATTATGTTCCTTTTCCAACATTGGGTGATAGACTTCATAGTATTACTTATCCCATTTTTTCTCTCATATTTTTTCATGACATAAATATTCATACACTTCAAGATTTAAGTTTGCATTAGAAAAAAGTAATTTTCTAATATGATAATAAGCATGCATGCCCTTAAGTGCAAGAAAACTCCCCTGTGTTGAAGTTAGTATATTGGGATGCATAAAAGTATGGGGCATTCATTTAGAAATTTATATTGGGTTTTTGGTTTGAGTGTGATAAATTTTACCTAGTTGAATTAATATTTTCATCACTATAATATTAATATTTAATTTTGTAAACAAATATATATACGAATATTTTATTTTAATATGTTATAATAAATTTTATTATAAAAATAATATTAATTATATTATTTTATTGATATTTAAAATATCACTATTATAATTCATATATGGCCATTGTATTCTTTTCTATATAGATATTAAATATTAAAATATTGTAGTGATCTAAATATTAATATATTATATTTTGTAATATTCATATTAATATGATTGTTTAATTTTTATTCATTTAATATATTAGTTATAAAATTCTTATTTCAAATATCAATAGAATAATATAGTTAATAATATATTACTAATAAAATATATATTAAATTATTGATTATATAAATAAATAGAATTATGAAGCAATTGCTTTTACCTTAATTTTGATATGCATTTAGATGTCAAAATAATAATATTTAATAATAAGCACAAAACAACAAACTTAAATAGAATTTTATAATAAAACTATGATTTTTACAATAAAATTAATGTATACATCTACATAGTAAATAAAATAGTTCTAATGTAAAATAAAATAACTCAAAGTAAATAAAATAACTTCAAATTGATTGTATTTTCTAGATAGATTTATTTAAGATATCTATGCTAGTTAATATTAATATTATTTTCATAATAACCTTCCCATTTATATTATTATACTATTCTTTGTAAGGGAGGAAGAGCATAAGATTTCATAATAACCTTCCCATTTATATTATTAAACAAGGGTTTTGACCCTTTAGAGCAATTGCCCAAAGGCAAGACAAGGCAAGGCAAGCCCAAAATGGTCAAAAATTACAGTCGAACAATAAAGCCCAAAAGGCAAAGTTGTAGCAAGGCTATGGGGAACAAATATAAAAATAGACTAAACAATATCAAAACTTGACCTAGTAGGTCATATACCCTTGGCCTGAATGTGGGTCTACGAAACTTGCTTCAAAAGACCTTTCTTCCTTCTTTGGACATCGGTCCAAAAAACTTTGTTATCTTCGTCCACAGAAACAAGAGATGTAGGAGGGGGGACTCTCACCAAAGCCCCAAAAGGGGGTAGATCTTGGGAAGAGGGTTGTTAGACTAGGGAAGAAGACCTTTGAGAAGCTATCACAACAACAACAACCCCAGTCACAGATGGTGCACCAACAACAACAGTCCTAGTCTGAGATGGCGCACCAATAGCAGTAGAGGAGGTCCCTACAATAGATAGCATCCCAATAGCAGACAAACCCTACAAACATGTAAAAAATGGCACATGGCTCTCACTAGAAATTGAAGTAGAAATATGCATCATGGGTGGGGGAGGGGCCTCCTTCTCGACATCAACAAGAGGCTCGAAAGCCTTTGTGGCAAAATTAGCATCAATAACATCCACCGTAAGGTGTTCCTATAGAGGATTCTTCCACCAAGATGAAAACCATGATACCTTCAAGCATGGGTAGTTCGATGTAAAATGACCCATATCAAAGCACCATCAGTAACAGAATGGGATACCTTCATAATCCAACACCAACACCAAGAGTGATCAGTAACTTGCAAAACAACCTTTGTCAGGAGAGGCATAGAAAATCCAAGTACACTAATATAGAGCATAGGTAGTGTGAGGTAATAAAGTAGTGGCTTGATCCACTATCATAAAATGAACCACCGAGTTACCAATGCCTTTATGTCAAGATTCACATAAAAATGAAGAGGCAGATTTGGTAGACAAATCCAAATAGGTAGCTGGTTGAAAGATTCAGTGAGAGGGTTAAAAGTAGAAAATCAAGGCTTTAGTAGCAGTGCATGTTGTCTCCAAAACCAAGAGCGGCCATCAAAAATAACATTTTGATCAGAGACTGAAGAATGAAACTAAAAAGAATCCTTTAGCACATGGGCAAATCTTAGTTTTCCCCTTTGTAAGAGGGTGTCACTACTTAGAAATCTAGATGTTTAGATCTTGAAGTCATGGCCAAAGTCTGTCAAATCTACATATCAATCCCTTTTGAGAATAAAACTCTTCATTTTTAACACTTCATCCCCTAAAATCACAATAGGAGAGAAAGAGAAGAAGGTTTCACCTTACTTCTAGTCATAGGAGCAACATGAATAGTAGTAGGGATAGTCCTCTTATGAGGAAAAGAGACACCAATGTGAACAATGTTAGCAAAAGAGCTAATCTCTGGATTTGCAAAACCCAAAATAGTATAATACACCCCACCAGCAACATCAGCAATAGAACGACGTAACCCTGTCACAGATGGCACACTAGTAATAGAAAAAACCCTTATCATAGATGGTGTATCAACAACAGAAAAACCTTCTATCATAGATGGCACACCAAAAAAAATGTCCCCAGTCATGGACAATGCACCAATAGTAGCAACACCAATCATGGATGACGCACCAGTAGTAGAAAAACCCTCAGTCATGGATGGTGCACCAGTAGGAGAAAAACCCTTTGTCATGGATGGTGCACCAACAATAGCAACAACAACAACAATAAGGGAGGTCATTGCAACAAACAACATCCCAACAGAAGGTGAATCCTGTAAACTTGTAACAAATGGCTCATGAGTGGTAAGATGAGAAGGAGACATTTGCAAAATTCTCTTTTTAAAAGGGGTTGAACCTTGGTTGTTGGAACTACAAGCAAGAAGCCCCACCATTTCACCATAGGTTATCCCCTTGGTAATGTCCCTTAATTGTTGACGTGGTAGAGGGTAACCTTGGTTTTCAGCACTACAGGAAAGAAGCCCCACCATTTCACCATATGTTCTCCCCTAGGTAATGCCCCTCAATTGTTGACATGGTAGAGGGCAACCCCATGAGGTTTGAACCTTGGTTGTTGGCACTACAGGCTAGAAGCACCACCATTTCATTACAGGGTCTCCCCTAATATGTTATTAATATTATTATAATTAATCATAATAGTAATATAACATAATAGTTAATATGATGACATAATATATAATTACAATAATATTCTTTTCTAAATAATTAGAAATTAACAAGTGTCAATAGATTGGGATTAATTTAGTTTTTATAAATGCATTTATTTATTAGTATTTTGTAAAAAATTATATTAGATAGACATTGACCAAACTTTTATTTAGCAAATGTCTTTGATGCTTTAAAAACATGGAAGTACAAGACAAGTTTAATTTGAAAAGGCTAATCATACATGTTCATTTCTAACTATTTAAAAATTAATATTACTTATATATTATGTCATTATATTAACATTATGTTATATTATACTATTTTAATTATAATATATTACTATTATTAATATTAATTATAATAATATTAATAATATATTTATATAAAGCTCACAACTATAATCTTCACCCACTTAGTATAATTATAATACATTTATCTCAAACTTCTTCCCACCTCCTCTCTAAAATGCTATATCACACCTCATCTACCCACAACAAAACACATACTATTATTACAACACTACAAAAGTAGGTACTGGCCACTACGTGGCACTTGTTAATAACTAGTAAAAGCACCAAAGGTGCTATCAAATGGCTGATAGGCACAAATATTTATAGGCCTATCCTTAAATAGTATATATTTATATTTTTTCTATAAAATCATTATATGTAATAGTTGGTGGACAACGCTATAAGTACTATAAGAAAATCATTTTTGCAAATAAAAATAATGAAATGGTATTAAATGAATAACCACATGATCTAAATCATGAATGTGCCATTATAAAACTAAATCATAAAAAAACCATGTATATTTAGTACTTGTGAGATATTTTCATCTTGTTGCAAGCTCTTGTTCCCCCTTTATGATTGCCTCATTATGCTATGTTTACAACTTATATAAAATATTTAATACCATAAGAATTTTAAAGAGTAATGAAGACAATAGAAAAATGTATAATAACAACTTAAATATGTATATCAATGTTTTGAATGTAAATTTTAATAATACACATTGAGATATGATATTAAATAGTAATATATATGAAATAATATCACATGAAATATTATTGCAAGTACAAAGGCCATAACATTATTGTTAACAACACAATATCCATTTATGTAAATGAACAACAAATAAATTGAATGTTTATTGCATGTTCTCTCAATGATCAACTTAGAGACAATGTTTGCAATCGATGCTCTTCATCTTTCCTATTCTTAACATAATTTGCATTTTGTATCTTAATGTACCATTCAAATGAGAATGGTGGTGATATTCTCAAAGTTTTGAGAGATTTAACTTGAGAGATAGTAGTGAATGTTAAAGCAGCCCTCTCTACATCACCAATATTTATTGTTGATCTTTCCAATGTTAACCCCTGTGACTTATGTATTGTTAAAGCCCATGCCATTTTGAGGGGGATTTTTGTATGATTGCCTCTTGTAATAGCTGAAATAGGGACAACATTTGGGTTGTTAACATCCCAAGGCACACCCACATAATTATCAAATTCCACAATCACACATAATGGCAACTTTGGTGGTTGAGTACCTTGATGATAAACTATATTTTTTATAGTACCAAGTGCTCCATTAACTAATCTAGCATTTACCCACAAATTGCATACCAACATCACGCATTGGCCAACATATATTAGAACCACCCTATATAAGTGATCATCATTAGCATCATTTGATTCTATACATTAGGTGTATGTAGACACACTATGTGCAACTGGCATGTTGAGTGACTTTAGCATGTTCTTATTGTGGAATAGAACCATACTGTTTGTGGCATATAAATACATAGATGCATCAAATATTTTATTCTCCTCAAGACTTATTGAGACATTTGTTCGATCCATAAGGAGTTTCCAATCATCATATCTTGCAACTGCATTCCTAATGTTTGTTAATATCTCACTAAATCTAACTTGTTCTAGATCATGCCCTTATTGACTAAAAATTTTGTCCAAAGTATGCAACTATTTGGAATGTAGTCCACAATGCTTTATCGTAAGTAATACCTATAAACATAGAAAGTACATATTTTTCAAAATAGATTAAGAAACAAAACATTTACACCAATAAAATTTAGTAAGGATAGTAATACAATAAGTGACACTTGTATATAGTGGTATGTCTTGCATAGGAGGTAACTGGGTAAGATCACCAGCAAGGATAATTGACTTTCCACCAAAATCTTTTGTGCCATGTGATGGAAATAATTGTTTCAAGCGCATGTTGATATCAACAAACAATTGGGCCTATAAAACTCATTTCATCAATGAGAATATATTGGATATGCTTGACATCTTCTTGTAGAGTAGCTAATGATTGACCACTCAAAGGATTGACATTTTTAACTAGAATTTTTAAAGATGCATGAATTGTAGTGACATGTATGTTGAAAGCAGCAAGTCATGTTGGTGCAAGTAGTAGCAAGGGGCTTTTTCCATTGATTAACTTATTATCCATTGCATGCCTGATATAATTAATTAGGTAAGATTTCCCTATTCCAGCAGTTCCTTGGATGATCATCTTAAGAGGTTCATCATTATCAAGCAAATAAAAATGTCTCATGATTGCATCAAATGTAATTCATTGCTTTTCACTTAAATTAATTGAAGGATTAAATAGATAATCAAATTCTCTTTGGATTGGATTTCCTGGTTGGCTTGACTCTATGAATTCTATGGCTATTTCTTGTAAAATATTAAACAATTGATATTGGTTCCAATCATACTCTATGTCAAAGTCATACCTACCAATAAGGTCAATATTAGATAACTAAAAACCTTGTTGTGGAGCCAAGCTAGACAAAACTTTCCACTCCTCCATTTCTACATTGTCATTAGGAGCATTATCTTCAATCTCTGCATCACTAGTATCAGTAGTCTCTGAAGAAACTGGTGTGCGGTGTACATGCCATGCATGATATGTATTTTTAATTGTCTCCCAATGTTGAATAATTACTTCTTTTTCATCTCCAATATCAACTCTAATGTTACGAAATGGTTTATATAATAAGAAATCACTCCAACAAAATAACTCATATTTAGGTGAGTCACTTTTTGGGATTGAAAGATATTTTGGCCAAACTCTAAAAATTGATGGGATATCTCATGGCTTTCATTTTTTATATCTACGACACGAAGAATATGACCAAGATCTTGCAACTTCTACCATACATAGATGATCTAATTGTACAAGATGCCCCATATATGCATGGATGAAGTTTGTTGTAGATGGATCATCATCATGGTTGAAATGTAGACGATGAAACATCTTTTGTCCAACATTCAAAGAAATGAAGGACCTGATACACTAACAAGAGGTAGTTTTAGTAACATATGACATGTTTCTTGTGCACCTATATCACGTTTGGAAACTGTTTCAGTTAGGAACCTTCTATATACACATAATGCAGGGTCATCTAGGCTATTTGTATTAGACATCCTGGTTAGCATGTCATAATAACTCTTTGAACTCCTTTCTTCTTTAGACACATATTTTGCAATATATTTTAGAATTGAATGATGAGACAATATCGGTTGACAGTCTATGTTTCCCCTCCATATGGAAAGCATAACTGGGTTATGAACATTCACTCTCTCATCATTTCATGCTGGTAAATATTTTTTATGTCCATCATCATCAATGAATAATTTGGATTCACTCTGCAATTGCTAAGGAGCATTGTAGTGACAAACATTGATCTAACCCTTCTTTCACAAACTTGTATCCAAGATACATTTAGTATGGCATTCAACACGATTTAATAAATCTGTGTAATCTACAAGTTGATCTGTAGCTAAAATTTTAGTTGTGTCCATCAAACAAGAACCTTCTTCTGTAGATCATGGCATGAATGCATTTCTTTCATTCTCTTCAAGAGGATTCCATGCACTTATGAATTTGTCATAGAAATCCTTTGCCTTTTGAAGCTCATTTGGATTATTCTAATTTAATGTATCTACATTAGGTGCACCCTCTATCCATACAACCATATGGTCATGCATTAAACATCAATGTTGCAATTCCTTTCTATAAAAATATAACACAATATCATTAGAGGTAAATACTATGTTTTTCTATAACAACATATAAATTTTATTCACAATTATACTAGACTTTAAATTGAATACCTTGTCCATAGGTCTTTTACTAGAAAATGTTTGAAGCGATGCTCCATGTACATAGAAACAATATGGGGATTTTCAATTATTATGTGTTTCTCCACTTGTATGCATCCCTTGAGTCTGATGGGGCTTATGTTGGCATTAGCTGATGAAGATCAGGCCATTTTGTATTAGCTGCACTCAAAGTTATGAAAAAGGTAGGGCAACCCAATTGTATTATCATATCAATCAATTCATTTATGTGCATGTTTGCCAGTAAGCTCTAGTTCCTTTTAATTGACATCCATAACGCATCACTTGTTGAGCTAGGTAATCATCAAGGAAATCTCTCAAACAGTATCACAAATATACAACTGTCACAGGTACACCATCCTCTACACTTTTTTTACAAATATTGCAGTTGTTGCTTGACTCCGTTGTCGCAAAATCTTATTTAACAATAAATACTAAAACCTGGAATGTCTTACAAACCTATTATGATAATACCACATTAGATGTAAAGCATATTCATGTATATGGATACTTTTAATGCATGGTTGTAACCATTCTACTTCACCAGTAGGAAATAGAGTAGGAAATGCCATGTCAAACAACCCTTTTGTGGTGTATTCATTAATTGGTGAGAGACCAATATGAGGCCACTCAATCAAGTCAATTGAGTTGTTACCATTATTCTCAACAAATCTCCTCACTTCTTCCATTTCTAGATGTGTTGAACCAAATCTAGGTACAAAAGATGAATGTTGATGTTGAGGTCCATTTTCTCATGCTAAACTATCATCGTACATGCATTTGATATGTCTGCATCATTAATATTGGATTGCACAAATATCAGGCTTTCAGAGGCATCTATATCTTCTTCTAGTAGTACCATGATTGAGTTTTCATCAAGTTCCACATCTCTGCAATATTTATCATATTTTATTTTATATTGTCATGCAGCTAATACACGTGATGTTTTAACATAACAATCATATTACCTAGATTGGGTAGAATGTCTTCTCACAATCAAAATGTCAACATCACATATTCGTCATGGTAGGCACCTTACAACTATAGTTATATCTTATGGGAAATTAATTATGTGTCCTATGTATTTGTACTGGCCACCACGAGAATGGGTAACTTGTATGATTGGATTCACTTTAGTAATAAGAATTTTCTCAACTCAAGTAAGCACTTTTAGTACATAAGGTTGCTCCCCAGGATCCATGTTATTCCATTTAGATAGTTGATGTCCATCTCGCTCACTTCAGCACCTAGCACAAGAAGGCCCTTCATTGGATTGACTAATTTTTATTCCAGGGTATTTCTCTTTAAAAATTGAACACATTCGAATAATAGATAGCTGATCTATCCTATTGTGAAAGGTTTTTTGTATTTTATGAAATTTATCACTAAGTTTAACTCGGGGGTTGCAAGCAACATGTGGTGTAGATGAAGCTCCATCATCATTAGGGTTGTACATAACTGTAACGTTTGTTTCAAATTCATCCATCCATTTATCAATATCTTCCCCAGAATCAAGACTATCATGTCTATTATTCTCATTTAAAACATGATCTTTGTCACAAGAGTGGTAACCAAAAAGGTTGGATTGCCAATTGGAAGGACCTTCTTCATTTGGATGTGGAGAAGACTAGACATTTTGGTCATGACAAATTGATTTACCTTTGTCCCTTGTTGTCACTGATTGTGGTGGTGCATGTGGGATTTCCATGGGAGTTGAAGTTGAATTCAAATATCCACCTTGAAGTGAACTATTTGCAACATTACATTGCAAGCGTTGTTGCTGAGTGGGATGCATGTAAGTGCCATGAACCATGTCCTCATTATCATTATGTCATGGAAGATGAAGATCATGCATAATTTTAGATGAAATCATTGTATGGATGTCTGGGAGACCAATAGAAATATCAATATCATTTAGTGAGCGAGGAATACAAGTAGTATGAGGAGAATACACATTATCAATATTGTCTTCATTAGATAGTTTGTCATCATTCATAGTGCTACAACCCAATGTCACTGATATATCATGCTCTTGGACATCTCTTATATTTTGTCTCTCTCTCTCTCTCTTCTCATATGATAATTTTCCCTTCTTCGTCTATTTATATCTTCACGTCTAGAAGCATACAAATATCAATGACGTGCATTTCTATGTTGGCATGTAGAAATTACAGTATTCTCAACATCTACATCAACCTCAACATGTGCATTATTATTCTGGTTCATTCTATCTAACTCTGTTGGCAATGACGCAATTGTGTCCCTCGAGACACTATCAGTATTTGTACCTGATGGAAGAGAATGCATAGAATGTATATTATCACCAACAATCATAATTCCATCATTTACCCTATCCTCGAACGTTGAGGATATATCTTCATTAGATAGGTTATTATCATTAACTCTGCTACAACCCAATGTCATTGACATTTTATGCTCTTGGACATCTATTATATTTTGTACTTCTCTCTCTCTTCTTATACTATAGTTTTCCCTTCTTTGCATATTTATATCTTCATGTCTAGAAGCATACAAAGCACTACGATGTGCATTTGTGCGCTAGCATGTAGAAACTATAATGTTCTCAACATCTACATTAACATGAGCATGTGTAGTATTATTCTGGTTCAATCTACCTAACTCTGTAGGTAATGACACATATGTGTCCCTCAAGGCACCATGAGTATCTTCACTCCTAGAAGCATACCAATATCTGTTAATTGCATTTCTATGTTGATGTGTAGAATTCTCACTATTCTGAATAACCACATCAGGAATAGTAGATACAATATTTTCTTGATGCAACTCATCAAACTCCATATGCAAGGGAACACTCATGGCCCTCATGAAATCAATTACTATTTTTCTACTATTCCTCTACCATGCATGATTCAATTGATATAGGGGGCCCACCATTCTAAGACACATCATCAAAATTGAAGATAAGATTAAGGTTTTACATGTGCAAGGACATAAATACAAGTATTATAAGCTAAGAATGGGTGAGCATTATCTTATATCGACAACATAAATACATTGATAATTGAGATAATGTGAAATATGTTTTAAAATTGTAGAAGTTCAATTAATAGATATACACATAGTAAATTGATTAAAGATATACAATTATTTAAACTTGAAATGTTATATATAACAATGAGACATGAAGGTCAATTTTAAGAAAGCATTAATTAATTTTCACATGATATTCACTACCATTAGTTACACAATATTTAACTAAGGGTAAATGCACAAAGATGAGTCCACTTAAGGTGGAAGTTTTGGACTTGGAAAAAAACTTGAAATTGGGTAAACCAAAATAGGATCCCGTTATGCTTCAGGATCCTGAGCCAAAAGCAGGATCTCATTTTCTAGAAACGGGATCCCATTTTGAAATAGGATCCCGTTTCATAAAATTTGAATTTTTGACTCAATTTTTACTATGGGTTTTGGGTCAGAAAAAAGGCTTGGGAACCCGACCCTTGGCTTTGGACCTGGTTTGACCTATAAGTTGAAGGTCCCATCAATGTCACAACAAAATAGTGACTTTGGGCATATGTCTGAAGGCCTTTTTTGCAAAATTTTTTGACGAAATTAAAACCCATTATAGATGAGATAGTGTAGACTCCAGATATGTAATTTTTTTTACAATTAGATTATTTTTCTATTTTTCAATTTATTTCTGATGAAACAAGTCCATAAACTTGAATTATCGGGCTTTTTTAATATTTTAATAACTTTTTATCAAAATAATTTTTTGTAAAAAAATTGTACGAAAAATGTACTTCAGACAGTTCTTTTCAATTTCAAAAAAAATTCTAAAAATGACAAGTTTAGGTCATCTTATGCGTGACGTACACGACGATTTTTTAAAACACCAAAAATGACCAATAAAAATTAACAAAAAAAAGTATTCAATAAAAAATTACAAAAAAAAAATGAAAAATGTGATTTAGTGAGTTACAAATCTTTTCCCAAAAGGATTTAGAAAAATATGATTATTTAGGTCAAAATATGGATGACGTACACTTGCATTGTATAGTAAAAAAAAAGTGACTTTTAAACAGTAGTCTTTAGAAATGCCTATTAAAAATCAATTTGTGTCATCTGGGTATTAAAAAAAATTACATATTTGGAAACTAGACTCTGAGTGCTACATTTCATATTTATTGACTTTTTTCAAGATTCCACATTTAAGTGCTTCAAAGTTTTAGTTCAAATGTGACAAATTCTGAAAATCAGAAAAAACACTTCCACTTTTTGGCCAAAAAGCGGACTTAACTTCTCACACACACCCCTAAATACCATATATACATTGTATTTGTAATGAACAAAAATTGATAATTATATATATCATTTTTATTCAAATTCTATTGGCCAGGTAAATGGTCAAAAGAACTTAGGATATTCTTGTATTCATTAGCAAAGTCAATGTTTTGTACCTTAGCTATTACACATTTAACTAGAGGTTCTGAATGAAAAGAATCTAATTTTGCATGGATCGAGAACATAAAAGACCTGAACAATGTAGGAGTACAATTAACACTGAGAGGGGGGTGAATCAGTGTTGTATCTAAAACAAGATTTTAGAACTTATCAAACTTAACAATGAACTTTATCAAAGAAGTGAGTTAAATACTGAACAAATAAAACTAAATGTTCAAACATATAGGACAAATGAATTCACATAAGACTTGAGACCATGACACAAAATATTTTACGAGTGGAAAACTCCCCTGGGGTAGAAAAACCACTCAAAACTGCCTCACTAGCTTAAGCATGAAAATATCACCATTTATAAAGTCTCACTAACTTATGAATGTCTCACTAACTTATGAATGCATCACTAGCAAATAGAAAGTCTCACTGACTTGATGAAAACACCTTGAATACAAACACAAATTAAGTCAAGGGGTTACCCTGATTCACTTTTACAAAACACTTATATCTCCCTTTGGTTTTTCACTTCAACAAAATCTTCATCATTTACAAAACTATGCACTCTTGATTTGGTCATTAAAACAAATGTCAATCTCTACAAAAATAATTCACTTGAATGGACAAATTAATGGTCTTCAAATTGCTGCTCTTCAAACTCAATTCTGAATGGCCTTCAAACACCAAACTGATTAGTCCTCATGTAGACACATAAGTATTCCTTTCAAAATCTCAATTCTATTATCAAAAGCTCCAAACATTTCATACAGAACTCCTACAAAAATTTTCTGGCCTTCATCAATATACTTTACTAAATAATCATCTATCTTCAACCTTTGCAAAAACAAAGAATTCCTTCACAAAACTTGTAAAATCATATATTGCTAGATAGATATATCTTTTAACTTCACAAATCCTCAATCAGATCTTCTAAAAATGTTTTCTCGTGCTTGAACTATTAATTTCACTGGCCCTCGCTGTCTAAAAGGAAAGAGTAAAAGCATCATTTTGGGCTTTTATAAACAAAAGCACATCAAATTTAGAAATGTTATCATGACCGTTGGGCTTCAAAAGAAAATTAAAAGCCATCCTTTGGATCTTCTTTTGCACCACTTTGCTTTTTTTAATCTGAACCACCTGATCTGCTTTTGGCGCTCAAGTTATATTCCTTGACCTAGTCACTCGATTACCCTAGGTAAAGGGTCTGGTCCCCATATGAGAAACAATGACTTAAGTTACTTCTACTTGCTCACTCGATCAATCACAAGTTATAACAAAAGTGATGACGGATAATAAGACTTAGTCATAAGGTGTTTTGAACTTATTTAGAGTTTTGTTCCCTAACCAAATGAAATACTAAACACCATAACATAAAGAATACTTGACATGATTCAGACAGATCAAAATGATCATACCATAGACTGATATGAATGAACATTGACAAGAATATCAACATCATGTTGATGAAGAAGACTCAAGGTACACCTCATGGCATACAACTTTCTGCATACAATTGTCATCATAATTTGAGCTCCAACCATACCTTGTGACCACATCATTTTGCTATTCAAACATTGATATGCCACATGCCAAGTAACAAACTGCAACTCATTAACATGTCCTGATTGAGAGAAGACCATTACATATGAAACAACATGATGAAGTCCTTAAGAAAGGATGTATGCAACAAATCATGAAAAACATTTGCACATCATAACTACCACTGTATTGCAACTTCACAACACTACACATTACTTTCTCTGCAAAGGTCACTTGTCAAGCATGAAGATGAGAATGAACTCCCATGAACAACATGAACTCATTGCATCTCAAGATCACCTAGTTCGACATCAATGGCAAGACAACCATCATGCCAAACATAACAAACTCCCCCTTTGGCTTTGGCATTGATGTCAAAACACTTACACAAGCAATCCATCAACAAACAATTTATCTCCCCCTTTTTTGGCAATCATCGGCAAAGGTGATCTAATATGTAATGTCCTTGCACTGTCCTGCATCATTGAAACACTGAAAAAAATGAATATGTCACAAGACTAAATATGGGCATTCAAACACTCCCCCTGTCATATGTATATGTCAATGTCATAAGATACTCTTTCAAGAAACATTGCAGGTCTGCAACCTCTATCTGATCAACCTTATAGATCATAACGCAAAGAGATTTAAGACAAGCATTTGCATCACTAAGCTTATGAAGACACCTATAGTACAGTATGAGCTATCACATACAACATTGTCACTGTTTATCACTGTAATGAATACTGTCATGAAAGGTCTGCACTATCAAAAGAAGAGAGCCACCGACAAACATATACTATCATACAAAAAATCTACACTCCTTGCAGAGTCTACAACATGAAAGTTTACAACACTAAAGTCTGCCACAACAGATCCCTCTTAAATCAAGACTACCCCTGCCATTCCAAACAACAACAAGCTACCTTGCAACTTATCAAAACTACTCTGCATCTTATCAAAACTGCCCTGCACTACATTGAATTTGCTCAAAAATAATATATACAAAAACAAAAACAAAATTTTGATTTGATTTCAGGACTGCAGAAAGAAACATACAATAACTCCCCCTGAATCTAATATCATGAAGAACTCATTGAAGAGAGGAGAGTGACAAAACCCCAAACCTTTGTCTCAGGGATTCAAACACATCTTTAGGCAATGGTTTTGTAAATATATCAGCAATTTGATTAGAGGTATGAACATAATCCAACACCACCTCATTTGCAAGGACTTTTTCCCTTAGAAAATGATATCTAATGGCAATGTGTTTGGCTCTAGAATGCATGATTGTATTCTTGAACATATTAATAGAATCGGTATTGTCACAAAGAATAGATATAGGCTTAGATACCTCTACTTTGATGTCTTGAAGTGAATGAACCATCCAAAGAACCTGAGTACAACATGAAGATGTTGCAACATATTCAACTTGAACTGTAGATAAAGAGACACAATCTTGCTTCTTACTATGCCAAGGCACTAGTCTACCACCAAGAAAGAAGACTGCTCCACTTGTGTTCTTTCTGTCATCAGGACATCCTGCCCAATTAGCATCTGTATATACAGGAAGAGTGAAATCATTGTGTCTAGGATATCACAACCCAAACTCAAGAGTGCCTTTAATGTATCTAAAAATCCTCTTAACTGCATTTAAATGAGATTATTTAGGACATGATTGAAACCTTGCCACCAAGAAAACTGCCTGCATAATATTGTTGGAATTAGGGCTGACAACTAAGAGGGGGGCTGAATCAGTTGTCTTAAAACTTTTAAAGCTTGCTACAACTAATTCTTCTTTACCACTTCTTTACAAATTAATGACATAATCATGAAAAGCAGGAATTAATAAAACATGAGAAGAAACATAAATAACACACTTGACACCAAGATTTTGATGTGGAAACTAGGTTAAGGGGAAAACCACTGTGGGGGTTAACCCACAAAGATTATACTCTGTTAAAAGTATTACAAAGGGGAAGGCATATGCCTTCAGGCTCAGTGCGTAGATCTCACTACTCAAGAGAGGCTCACTTCATACAAGAATGATTACAAAAGGATTACAGATTGTTTGAAGTGATAAGTAGCATCTACCAATGCAAGAATTTAGTTCTAGTTAAGTACAAAATACTGATTTTACACACTTCATCTTTATTCTGCCCTGTTTACTACTCTGCCACAATCCAAACCTTAGATCTTATCTCTTTCACACTTCTATCTACCTTCTTCATACTTACTCCATATTTGCATCACAAATCATTCCAATCCATCAGCTATATATATATGCCTCAAGAAATTCAATCACCTTTCTGTCATCCTGATGAAGAACTTAACAAACAATACAAGTACTATGTTCTGTCAGCTAAATTCATACATCAATATTGATGCGTACCAGAAATAACATTTGCAGGTCATCATTCATGTCAGCCACTAACATTATATCCCATACAAAACTCACAAAAACACTTCTACTAGATTTGCACAAGGATCTAATACAAGTCAGCCTGTTCTTCACTGAACTGTTCTGTCATATTAGGACTTGGTACTCAGATGCTCCTAACTTTTAATCCCTTTGTTATCAGAGGCTGAAATCTTAGATTTAAATTCTTCTAACATTTCTCTACACTCCCACAGATTTGTAACATGCAATAATTAACCGGAGAGATCCGCTGACCAACATACTGAACTCTGCCATATACCCTATTCGTCTCTATCTAAACTGGACAAATCTTGGAACTAACTTCCGGTATGATCTAATACTACACTGCGGATGTGTGGAATGGACTTAGTTGCCATCAATGACAACACATGACATGCCTTGCCATGTCTCTTGCCAACAATCTCTCCCTTTGGCATTGATGGTAACACTTAGTGAAAAATGACTAAGTTTCATGACTAACTCCGACTAACTCCCCCTACTGTGTACACTTATATATTCTTTTGCTGCTCCCCCTTTGATGGATTCTTCATTTTCTTTCATTTTTCACTCTCACACTCCTCCTTTGACATCAATGGAAAAGGGTGGGATTTGCAAACCAAAATTTTCACAAGAAACCTGTATGTAAGGTCGCATATGTACAAATAATCCATGCATTATAATTACATGAACTTGAGAATATCTGCGAAACTATTTTTCAACTGCACAAGTTCAGAGGCCCAACTACTTTTCATGCCATTCAAAATTGAGTTGTGTTCTCTTAGTAGGAATGCATGTGTTTCAGCTCTCTTGGACATCAATCCTCGGAGATCACACATTCTCTCCACAACTTGACCTTCTAATAAAGTAGGACTACAACTTGACCTTCTAATAAAGTAGTAAACATTGTTTCTAACTTGGGGGCAATCAATCCCCGGAGATCACACATTCTCTCCACAATATTGCTCTTTTATTTAGCAACCTTCTTTATTTAAGTAATCAAGCTGATTGCTTGACCCTCTTTACTTATCGGAGAAACTATTAGAGGATCAAACTTTTTAGATAGATTTAACAATCTTTGTTCCCGCTCCTTTATCTTCTTCTCAATATCCTCAATAATTTTGGGCCAAGATAGACAAAATTTGTATACATCACCTCCGTCATTGGGTGCAGTTTGATTACTCTTTATACTGTTATCAAGTATCCTTTTATCATTCCCTATTATCCAAAAGTTCATTCCAGATTTTAATCTTTCTAGACTTCTCAAAGGACTTAAAGTGTGTACTTATAGAATTTACAAGGCTCTTTAGATTTTTGGAGGGAGAATCAGATGGATTTTCTTGGAAAGTTGGCATTATCTTCTCCAATATACCGGATGCAAGGCCAAATAGCTCATTGTCCTCTATGTGGGATTTTAATATCTTTTCACTTGCCTTAGCTTGTGTGAAAGATGCTATCTTCATCATTTGGACCGGAGAGAGAGTATCAAGGTTGATTGGTCATTGAATCAGTTCTGGTTCATCAAACTCTAGCATCTCTTTACTCAGGAAACTCTTCACTACATCTACAGTGTTTCTTGCCACAATTTCACGCCCATCTTCCTTTCCTTGAGCTTTCTCAGTTTTAGTATTAGGACTATTTTGTTTGGGTGCATGAATATTTGCACCATCTTCTTCTGCTTTATCTTCCTTACCCTTGACTTTTTCTTCTTCCTTTTACAGTGAGCCAACTTTAAAGGGAATTTTTGTTTCCATGTTTACTTCTGTGTTAACTCCATCTGTTTGATCTTGGGTATCATTTTTGCCTTCAACCTCTTCTGACTTCTGATCCTTGTTTTTCTCAAAGTCATCTTGAGTAGGACTTAGTGTCTCCATTTAGGTTTGTTTCAGAGGATCATTTCCCTTTCTAGTCTCTTCTTTTGAAGTTCCTTTTGCTAGAACTGAAGGATTACCTTCCTCAACTTGTTCCTTTGAAACAATATAATATTTATCTTTGTCTAGGGCCTTCCTCAAAATTTCCACAACTTCCTCAGTTTTACCAATCATTAGCTTGTTCATCTGGATCTTGCTTCTGAATTCCTCCTTTACCTCCTTGAAGATTTTATTTGCTTCCATTTTGGTCATTACTGGACACAAGCTGGAGAGGACATGTTCTCTAAGTTCTAGGTCTTTAGCATTGGCTGCTTCCTTCCTCATCTCTAGTATATTCCTTAAACTTTTAGGAATTTCTTGCAAGATTTCTAGTAGAGCTCTATTGAATTTATTCAACTACAAGATGGTGGCATCCTCCAAGATTTTCTTATTTGCTTTATCAAAATTATCATAATATTATTTGATAGGCCTTAGATTTCCATGAATAGTAATTATTTTTAAAATTTCATCAACTGTCATAGAAAGCTTGCCAGTTTCTTGCTTTTTACTTGCCCTTTTGCTTCTAGAAGGCTGGTCCTTAGAAGCCTTTGAAGTCTTGGCTCTCTTAGATCTTATTTCTCTAATTTCTTCATCTGTCTCTATCTCCTCATCCTCTTTTGTGCTCATATACATTCTTGTGGCCTGTGTTTTCTTTATTTTTCCTTTACCAGATGATATGTCTTCTAGTTTCTTAGGATTGCCAGACTTTGGGGGAATAGGGATAGCAGCAGAGATCCTACTAGCCCTTAGAGTGGAGGAGGATTCTATTAGAGCACTTCCTTGTTTCTTATCCTATTTTTGCTTCTCTACCTTTTCAATTCTTTCCCTGAATTGTCTCACAATTTCCTTTGTGAGACCTAGATTCTTAGCCAACTGCTTAACTTCTTTTCTTACTTTCCTTTTGGTTTCAGGTTTTATGAGCTCATCATGTAGTTTTACACTTAGTTCCTCATATGTTCCAAATATTTCAACTATTGTGTCTTTTGGCTTTCTCAAAAGGTGTTGAGCATACATATTCAAGATTTTTCCATCTACCTCATACCACATGGGCATGATCCAAATAGTTCTGGATTCTACTACTTCCACTAAGCACTGATCAATGTCAACCATAAAGCATATTTTATTATTGTACTTCTCAACAATTGTTTTGGGGATTCTTTCTCTAGAATGAATCATATTCTAAAAATTCTTGAAGTATCCCCAAATAACAGTTTTCTATGCTTTATAGTCACCAATGCTGAATAGATGATCTCTGATATGAATAGCTACTGGCTCATCATCAGTCCAATGTACACCTTTTACTCCAGGAACCTCATTCATAAAGTAGAAAAACAAACATAGAACCAATGTACCATATTTAAAGGTGTTTTTCTTGTCTTTCTTGATTTTGTTTAAGATCTCAATTAGTTAGTTCTGCAATAATTCACACAAATCATAATCTCTATTTTGCTTTAGCATTTTGTATGTAGTATATATGTTCATTTTGGAGACAGAGTTTTCCCTACTAGAGTGTTAAATTTTGTAGCCAATCACCATAGAGGCAAACTTAACATCCGGTTATATAATATCATTGATGGTCATTACCCTTTTATCAAGCTTGGCACCAGTAGCATAGGTCACTGTCTAGTTTTTCACAACTTTTACCATGAGTAATCCACTGGTTGAATTAAACCCAGTCACAATCCTGATAGCATCCTTTGTAATTTTGAATGGTTTCATTAGACACAAAAACTCATCATGCATTCAGCTTAAAACATACCGGACCCATTCATCTTCATTGAATGTTGGAAACCCCACAATCTAAATGAAATGTTTATCATGCACTGCCTTATATTTGGGTTCAAGATCATGATTTTCATCACTCAAATGACTCTAAAACAAATCCATATAACTGGAGTCCCCAAATTCATCTATGTTCACATGAATATAAACCCTAATATCTTCAGTATGCAGCACACCATATGGAACACTTGAAAATGCACCTAATGGGTCAACTTCTATTGACTTGTGTGGATGCTTTTAAAATTTTGGTTGAGGCCTTTTAGTAATATCAACAACCAAAGGTGTAGCCATTGCAAAAAGATTACAAGTTCAAAGCTTCACAGATAAATACCTTTTTCACGAAATCAGGGTTGACAGATAAATTCACCAGTCGCACTTCAATTCTTTGTAATCTCAGCTCATACACTATTCTTCTTGCTTTCTTCGGGTGCAAAGTGATTCAAATGAGGAATGAACAACCTTTTTATGCTCCACAAAACCTAGTTTGCCTTTGTAATAAATGCTCTGCCCTAATACATCCGGTTACACTATTTCTGCATATAGTCAATCTTCATTTGCTCCACAAATCATCATATCCACTTTTTATCTTCCAGAAATCCTTTCAAATGATATATAATAATCCAGATTACTTTCTCTCATTGTGCCAAATTCAAGTACCCACTTACTGGTTGGGGGAATTTAGATTTTATTGCAATTCCCCCTGAGCCAGAGCTCCTAATTCAATTCCTAGAGGAATTATCGGCACCAGATTCCAATGCAGACCCATTACTATTATTCACAACACTTTTCTTGACCCATGTCTTGTTCATTTCCTTATGGATCTCATTCACATCAAATTTTCCTTTGCCTTTGTCTTGTCTCTGCTCATCTAGTTTTCTGTTTACCAGACCTCTTCTTTCATTATCCCTACTTCTGTAGAATCTTGTAATATGACCAGATCTATTGCAATTAAAGCACACAACATTTCTTTTCTTATATACTTGATTTCCTCTTGATCTGTATTGATTGGCCATGTGTCCAAATCCATTGCAATTAAAGTACTAACCATTGAAAGAGTTGCCATTTCCTCTAGAGTTATTCATTATCATACTTCTACATTCATTTGATCTATGACCATACCTCTTACACTTGAAGCATTGACCGGAGAAGGATTGACCATTTTGATTTACTCTACTTCTGCACTGAGTAGATCTATGACCAAATTTATTGAATTTGAAGAAATTTCCATTGAAGGATGGATATCTTTGAGCACTAGCTTGTCTTACTGAAGGTCTTCTAGGTCTACTTCTCCCATTCCTTGGTTGAAAATTTCTTTGTCCGAATGTGGAGCTTTCACCTTTCTCATATCCAAGACCATGCTTGTCATCACCCTTTTTCTGACTTTCAAGCAGTGCTTCAAGTTTAGCTGAGCTTATCTTGAACTTCTTGTATTTATTTGCAACTTCTAGGTCATGTTTGAGAATGACAATTTTCCTCTCAAGTTCTTTTGCATTGTCTCTGCTTTCTTGTAGATTAGACTCTAGGAGGCCAGCTATTCCATCCAATCTGCAGCATTCTTTAGTTCTTTCTTTTAGATTTTGATTCAGGTCTTCTTCATTTTTCTTCCTATCTTCAATTTCCTTGGTTAGCCTCATCACCCCAGATTCCATCTCATGTTTTAGGATAACAACTTCTTTAGCTAACTTCTCACATTCCTTTGTTTTCTCTTTCAGGGCCTTATCCTTGTCATTGTCTTCATAATTATTTCCCAATTGAAGAGGTTGCTCCTTCCTCTTTTCATTGGATTTGCTCAATTTTTCTTTTAAAGTCTCAATGAAGTCTTCAGTATTTTTAAGGTTCTCTTGTAGCTCTTTGGCTTCTACTCTAAACTACTCAAGTTCTTCTAAAGTGAGTTTAGGTTGTCCTTGGAGGTTGTATTCATCCATTTTATTGCCTTCCTAGATCTTCCTCAAGCTATTAAACTTTTCAAAGGAACATTGCCCTGATACCAATTGTTGGAATTAGGGCTAACAACTGAGAGGGGGGGTGAATCAGTTGTCTTAGAACTTTTAAAGCTTACTGCAACTAATTCTTCTTTACCACTTCTTAACATATTAATGACATAATCATGTGTTTAGGGTAAAATTGGATTTTATTAATCTTTGTTGTTTAGATGTTAAAACCCTCCAATCGACTAAACATTAAAGGATGTAGGGTCGAGTGGTGAGCACTATCATACCCTATGTCACTTGCAAATGAAAGAAACCTTAGATTAGGGAATTAATTATCAATTTTTCCTTCTCTTATGTCCAATTAACCATTAAAACCCTAATTATGCAAATATGACAACAAATTGATGAATAACAAATCATAGAATACCTATTTTTGAGGTTCCAAGGCAGAACAGTCGGGGACTAAGGTACGGGCACCCAAGTCCAAGGTACCTTCTTTTTTAGGGAATTTTGACCTCCTTCTAACATTGATGAGCCCTGTAACTTTTGTTTCCTGAGATATGTCTGCAAAGGACACTTTTGTGGCTGCCCTAGTCCCAGAAGTGCTCCTTTGTCTAACTTCTCTTTAGATCCTGAATCCCTGATGTCTACCAAGCCTTCCTGCAACTCCACTTTTTCCAGATACGACACTTGTAACCTACAATCACAAGACTTGGTTTGGGGGTTGTGGTGTTTAGAGGTTTGCCTCAGTCAAACCCTGGAGGACACTTAAGTCTCCAAACACCATTGTCAGATAAAGAGGGCATGCCCTTGTGAGGCAGAGGCCAAAAACCAAAGGAATCAATGATAAAAACACAATGATATGTCACCTTGTAGTGAAGCTCATGGAGGAAGATGATCTTCATGCCATGAGAATATTGAAGCTCAAATCTACAAATATCAACACACCAAAACATACAAATTCTACTCTTGTAACATAATAGAAAGCCTTGAATCACCTTGAGAACACAATAGCTTGCTAGTAATCATCTAGTTTACAAATGAAAACCTACACATGCTTATATATGCACCTACAAGCATTCCCACTAAGATTTTAAAAATCAAACTTTACTGTGTCGGCAAAAGAACCTCCTAATGGTCATAAACTAACACCTAGAAATTGGGGCTACCCCAAAATAGGGCAAGACTAGGGCTCGGACACCCAAGTCCTCCCCCCTATTTTGGGCAGGGTATAGCTCAAGGGGTCCACCTAGGTCCTATTTGTCATGGAAACTAGGTCTCATTCCATCGGGATGCTAAAATATAAACAAAAATGTCCTAAATGCACTCTAAAGACTCGAGAGCTAAAACTTATGAGGGAAAAGCCCCTAAGGGGACATTTTCCCACGTTACATTTAGCCCCCACTTTAATATATTCATGAATGTGAGGCCCATACATGCATTAAAGTAAGGTCACAAACATAGTAAAGACACCGTGCACGAAGAAGACACACCAATCACATAGAAAATAGTAACATGCATGCAAAACATGGAGAAGACAATTACAGTCACACAAAACACAGAGTAGACAGTCAATGCATATAAGACACATTAATGCATGGAAGATAGAAATGATATCTTTTCTTTTCCTTTTCTCATATATATGAAATGCAAATGCAAGTACTAGAAAGTAAAACAAACCTCCCATAATACCGGATGCACTACCTTATGGCACAGGTCTCAGTATAAATGGGGTAACACACATGCATTACATGTAAAACCTCTTAAAATGCACGAAGCACTACTTAAAGGCACTAGTCTCTCCATATGACGTAACAAACATGCCATACAAAAGAAGCACGCCAAAACACACACACTTGAAGACACAAAGAAAACACGACAGACAAACGATGGAGTGTACATATTTCTAGGTCCAACACCATCTCAGGAATATTACAGGCACACACTGACGATTGAACTTCTCCACAACAATCACCGAAGACACACTTAAGGGTTGAGTTAGTCACAAAATTGCTCCCCGCCTCCGCAGAGGACTTTTGAAAATGACAGGATGATGTAATCTACTCTGAGAAATACACCATCCTTGCCTCCGTAGAGGGCTTAAGAAAAAGGATATGCACAATATCCCACCTCTGCAAAGGGATTACATGATTGATTGATTGATTGCAAACAAGCTCAGGATGCATGATGCACTACTATGGGGGGCAAGTCTTTGCATTTGAGGTCAAACACATTGTTAACATCTATAACAAACAACTTACCTTATATACCCCCACCTTAAGGTGGTTGATGTCAGTTATTGATATCAAGTATGTTAAGGTAGGAAGAAAACACACAAGGGAACACCAACTTTTGCAAAGCCCATGCCCCCCTAAGGTGACATGTTCTTTACGATTTCCAAATATTCCCACAAACACATCTCTGCAAGAAACATGTTAGTGTCTACAACATCATGATAAAAAACAACTTCAATGCATATGATTAACCACACAAAGAGCCAAGGTTATACAATGAATTCAGAGTTCAAGGATAACTAGGGCTTATATCATGAAGCTCTTTGAATTGAGTACCGCCAAAGCTAGATTCAAAGGCAAACAAAGGTGCATGGAGTAGTAGTATTGTTAAGGTTTGAAAATGCGATAAAAACATCATGAAATTCACTATGCAGAAAGTACAAGTGCATCCACTAGCCAAGCATCATATAAGATATACAACCCCATCCTCATATTAGGAACTAAGTCCATTTTTTGATTGCTCTCGAAAGGGACACTAGGTCTACATCAGTATAAATGTTTGTCATCATCCGCCCACTAGATGGAAACACTAGAGGAAGGGAAACAATAAATAAGAGAGGAGAAACAAGTGTCTTAGGGACAGTCACATAGGAGGGTGCCCCCAAGTCACCAACCATGACGCTATGTCCATAAGACACAACACTTAACAATGAAATCAGAGAGAGCAATTTAGAAGAATGATGATACAAATAGAAGGTCACAACAGATGTAGTCTCCTGGTATCCCAAACCTTACAGGAGAATCCGAGGTCATTCTAGGAGGCCTGAACAACACATAACACATCACGAGGGAAGCACATTATGAGAAAGATAAAGGGGTAGAGATACTTACCTGTAGGGCCCCTTTTGGGCTAGTTGTCGTGAATCTTTATCTTTATCTTAATGGTTAAGGTGTTACCACTTCTTCTCTTTTCCATATGTTTAGAAGTGTGTGAGGGTAATTGCATAGGAAAGGTTTCTCTTAATGATTGTTGAGAGGGGATGTTGCCATTGTCTATGTCAGCTATAGGAGCATTTGAAATATCATTTAAATGAGCTTGTGGAGGCATCTAAAAGATACGCATTTCAGTCCCTATATAGGGTGTTGGAATGGGTTGAATCAAAGGGATAGCTTGTTATTCCACATCATGTATGATTTTATTGCTTTCCAAAGTATGTGATGGTTCATGATCTATTTTCTTGTTTAGAATGTAATTGAGGAGTTCTTGAACATTAGGTGGCAAATTATCATTAGATTCAAGCAAATAGTCATAAAGAGAATCTGCATCATCCAAAGCTTCATTCTGATTAGGGAGAGTAGGAAGGGATGGAAAAGTAGTGTGGAGAAATGTATCAATGATATCTTTTTCTTATGCCAATATATCCTCACCAAGTGGGGTTATTGTGGGACAAGTCTCTTTGTTTGATAGATCACCTATTGCTATTTCATTCTCATAGGTCTCAAAAAGGATTTGCATTATATCATCATGAAACAAAGGGAGAGTGGGAGTAAAGTTGTCACCACTACTTTCCCCATGATTGTTTTTAGCTATAAAACTTTTGAGATTCTCCATGATTGAAGGAAAAACATCTACAGTATCATGAAAGTTATCAAAGTAGGCTATTAATCGAAGAATATCACTTGTAGCACTATTGGTTATGTCAATGCCATAGATGTATGCAATTTGATGCAAGACTTGAGGATATTTGTTAGTGAAATTGAAAAAAGTATAATATTTGACAATGTACTCATATAAGTCTTATAAAGATGTATCCTTAGGAAAATCCATAAATGCAAAATATATGCAAAAATGCTTGATTTTTTGATACTTTTCAATGCCAATGAATGAAACAAAGGATGTTGTAAGGATTTTAGTCAAGGGAAGAAATTTTATATGTCTGATATAAGTCCAAAACAGCAATATAATCACTCTCAACACACTCTTGATGCAAACCCAAGATAAGGCCAAGTAAAAATATAGTGAAAATATGTCAAAATGAGCACTTTTTTCACCAAAATTCAATGCAAAAGAGCACAACAAAGGGTGTTGTGAGGAAAATGATGATGGAAAGTAAATAATAGAAGCAATAACAGCCACTTGATGTAAAAATACCCAACACAACATGATTGTAGTGCCACTTAAGGTAAAATCCTAGTGAAAATATAGCAAAATATGCAATTTTTCACAGTTTTCAACTCCAAGACCTAGAAAAAGGGGTATTGTAAGGAATTTTAGGAGGTAAAGAAAATAATATCAATAATATCAGTCACCTCAATCCATAAAATTTATCACAACACACTTGGAGTGCAAACTAGGCCAAACCCTAGGGCAAAAATAGCTAAAATGTGTAGTTTTTCACTAAATTTTCACTACAAGAGCCCGTTAAAAGGGTGTTGTAAAGAGTTTTATGAGGGGAAGAAAATTATTACCCTGATAATAGTGAAATAATGCCAAAATACCTTTCACAACACACATATGGTGCAAGTTTTGACAGTCAATAAGGCCAAATTTAGTGAAAATTATTGTTTTTAAAGCCCTAGGTTTTAGGTCTTGGAACAAAAATCTATGTGAATACTTTGAAGTCTAATTTATGATGAAATTGACTTATTCTCATATTTTCAAGCCTTAACATGCAAAATTCCCATGCAAATTTAATGAAAATGCATAAAAATTGCTAGTTTTTTGTTGAAATTTTTTATGCAAAAATGCAAATATTTTAAATCTAAATGCAAATTCACACTAAAATTAAAGACTACAGTCAAATGAAAATTTAAATGAGCCTCTAAAGTTAGTAGAAAAATATGATAAATGATTTTTCCTACAAACCCTAGATTTTGGAATTACTAGGTTATATAAAATTGTCAAAATTTCCACAAAATCCTAGCAATTAAATGATGAAAATGCAAGGCAAAATTCTTATTTTTTGTATTTTTCTGTAGTTTATATCAGATCTATTGCAAAAATCATGAATTAGGAAAATTTAGGAAGAATTGATGCAATTTAGTAAGCCAAACAATGCAATTTTTTTTGTATTTTTAAAAAAATTCAAATTTTTTAAATTTTTCTCAATGCAATAAAATAAATGACCAAATGAATGAATTAAATCAATCCAAATCTGAAGATAAACACTTAACAAGTTGCAATTTAAGTCCAAAGACATGGGTTCACCAAAATGTTTAGGGTAAAATTGGATTTTGTTAATCTTTGTTGTTTAGATGTTAAAACCCTCCTTTCCACTAAACATTTAAGGATCTAGGGTTGAGTGGCGAGCACTATCATGCCCTAGGTCACTTGCAAATGAAGGTAAACTTTGATTAGGGAATTAATTATCAATTTTTCCTTCTCTTATGTCTAATTAATCATTAAAACCCTAATTATGCAAATACGACAACAAATTGACAAATAATGGAAAAAGCCCTTCCAGACGGGAGTAAAATAACAAATCACAAAATACTTGTTTTCAGGGTTCTAAGGCGGAATAGTCAGGGACTAACATGTGGGCACCTAAGTCCAAGGTACCTACTTTTTTGGAGGAATCTGTACCTCCTTCCAACACTGATCAACCCTGTAACTTTTGTTTCCTGATATTTGTCTCTAGAGGACACTTTTGTGGGTGTCCAAGTCCTGGAATTGCTCCTTTATCTGACTTCTCTTTAGATCCTGAATCTTGGATGTCTACCAAGCCTTCCTGCAAGTCCACTTTTTCTAGATACGACGCCTGTAACTTGTAATCACAAGACTTGTTTTGGGGGTTGTGGTGTTTAGAGGTTTGCCTTAGTCAAACCCTGGAGGACACTTAAGTCTCCGAACATCGTTGTCAGATAAAGAGGGCATGCCCTTGTGACACAGAGGCTAAAAACCAAAGGAATCAATGATAAAAACACAATGAAATGTCACCTTAGAGTGAAGCTCTCATGGAGGAAGATGCTCTTCATGCCATGAGGAGATTGAAGCTCAAATATGCATATATCAACACATAAAACATACAAGTCTACTCGTGCAACACAATAGAAAGCCTTGAATCACCTTAAGAACACAATAACTTTCTAGTAATCATCTAGTTTACAAATGAATGCCTACACATGCTTATATATGCACCTATTGTAGCATTCCTGCCAAGATTTTAAAAATCAAACTTTAACATGTCGGTAAAAGAACCTCCTAACGGTCATAAACTGACACCTCAAAATTGGGGCTACCCCAAAATAGGGTAGGACTAGGGCACGGGCGCCCAAGTCCTCCCCCCTATTTTGGGTAGGGTATAGTTCAAGGGGTCCATCTAGGTCCTATTTGTCATGGAAACTAGGTCTCATTCCATCGGGATGCTAAAATATAAACTAAAATGTCCTAAATGCAATCTAAAGAACCAGGAGCTAAACCTTGTGAGGGAAAAGCCCCCAAGGGGGTATTATCTGACGTTACATCATGAAAAGCAGGAATTAATAAAACATGAGAAAAAACATAAATAACACACTTGACACCAAGATTTTTATGTGGAAACTTGGTTAAGGTAAAAACTGCGGTGGGGGTTGACCCTCAAAGATTATACTCTGGTAAAAGTATTACAAAGGGGAAGGCACATGCCTTCAAGCTCACTGCCGAGAGCTCACTGCTCAAGAGAGCCTCACTACCTACAAGAATGATTACAAAAGGAATACAGATTGTTTCAATTGATAAGTAGCATCTACCAATGCAAGAATTCAATTTTGGTTAAGTAGAGAATACTAATTTTACACACTTCATCTTTAGCCTGCCTTGTTTACTGCTCTTCCATAATCTAGACCTTAGATCCTTTCTCTTTCACACTTCTATCTTCTTTTTTCACACTTACTCCATATTCACATCACAAATCATGCCAATACACTCAAATCCATTGGCTATATATATCCGCCTCAAGAAATTCAATCACATTTCTGTCATCCTTATGAAGAACTTAACAAACAATACAAGTACTCTAGTCTATCAGCTGAATTCATACATCAATATTGATGCGTACAAGAAATAACACTTGCAGGTCACCATTCATGTTGGCCACTAACATTATATCCCATACACAACTCACCAAAGCACTTCTACTAGATCTACACAAGGATCTAATACAAGTCGGCATGTTCTTCACTAAACTGTTCTGTCATATTAGGACCTAGAACTCAAATGCTCCTAAGTTTTAATCCCTTTGTTACTGTTGTCAATGAGGATTACACCGTTATGCAAAGCTGTGACACTCTGCAATCCTTTGAAACATGGGGACAAACTCAAGCTATGGGTGACCTATAGTGAGTTTGAACCTCCAGATTATGGGCTGGTTCCCTTAAAATATTCTATTTGAAACTATGATTTTTCTATTTTGGAAAAGGGTACTTGAAGGAAACTATAAAGAAATAAAACTGTAAAATTTGGTGATGCACCTAATAAGGATGGAAGATTTGCAATCTAGTTCACAATAGAATTCAAAAATCTTACCCACACAATCCAATCTTGGCATAAATATCACAAAAAGTATTTCTGAGAAAGGCTGAAAAATTAACTCCTTATGAAGGAAAATGACTTTTCACAACATAAAAGAACTATTTTCTGTAACACAACCTAAGACCTATAGTATCACTATGCTTAATACTGCAAGTAAGAGTGAGACAATAATTTTAAAGGTTTTGATAATTAAACATAGTAAAATTTCATCAACTTATTTCATACAATTAGCATCAAATGGAAAGGCAACTACTTGATTCCAAGAAATAAAGGAAATATTGCAAGAGAGAAAAAAATGGAACCTGTAACCTACTGTAATCTCTATAAAACTATCAAATAATGAGCTACAAAACCTCCTTCTCTCTCAATGTGTAAAAGAGAAAAGAATGCAAGAACTAGCAAAAACCAAGCTTTTCTTTACAATATATAGCTTGCTCTCACTAAGAGGCATGCAAAAAGTGAACTGTAACTAACTACCTCTAAAAATAAGTCCTCCAAAGTGATCCACGAGCAAACTCAAAAATCCCTAAAAATAAGGGCTCAAACTACAACAAATCAAGCAAAAATAGCCTCAATTTGGACTTCTCCATATGCTTGACCAAGAAGTTGACCAAGAACCCTAAAAATGCTCCTCAAATCATGCAAAAATCCCCTGGATGGCCTAGTTAACTCAACTCATCAATTTGCATGATTTTGCATTTGCAAAATTGATTGTGAGTAAATAATAAAGTAATTAAAATAATTACTATATTATTAGTTACAACTTGTACTATTTCTGAGTTTACAACTTGTGGAAAATAATAAAGTAATTTGAAGAATATTACTTTACTATTTATTTACATTTGATTTGTTTGTAAAATCATGCATGAAAAGAATAAAACTCCTTATCTCTCCAATTTACACATGCCTAATTTGCATGATTTGAGCAAAAATTGGACTTTAGACGAAAATAAAATCCCCTTATAGCCTCCTGTGAGAAAATATATCTACTTGCATGCCAATATGCCTCAAGGAAAAATATACCCTTATTGCTCCAAAATACATCATCAAAATGCATGAAAATACCTAGGCATAACATCACAAACCCTTATGACTCCATTTACGATGCAAAAAAAGCCTTACTGTCATATATCTTCTTTATGCAAGATAAAACTCTAAGTCACCTTACCACCTCACCATATGCATTATTATGCAAAAAATATCTTATTCCTCTCCATATCTCCTTCATACAAAAACAATAATAATTCTGCCACCTTGTAAACTTAATTTGTCTTCATGCATCTCCTTGGCTTTGACATCAAATGATGACTCTTCAAGGTCAAAGAAATATCATTCTTCTATCGACCACCATTTGACTTCAAACAAAATATGCAAGAGAAACATTCTGTCGGCCCTTCCTAACCATGATTACTAGGAGATACATCACTTAAGGTTTTGACCCCCATCGACATTTTAGATAAGGCAATGATTTAAGTTTTTACAAAGTCAAAAATTACAATGAAGAAAAGAACCTTTAAACAAAAGTGAGAAGAAAACCTAAAATACTAAGTCATTGTCATTTCCTCTTCTCACTCGACCACCACTCTACAACTGTCCATAGCATTAGGGTTTGATACTCTCTCGACTTCTCCTTGTGTTCTCTGAGGTTTCTGTGCTTGAAACTCCATGATTTTCTTGCATTTTCTGGAATAGAAAAGGTGACAGATGATGGTGAGTATAGTATCTTTGTTTCTTAGTTTCATTTCTATGGTTTCATATGGCCATGGCCACGGCCATACTTACACTTTCTCTTGCTATATTCTCTTCTTGACATTATTTTTGTTCTTTGTGTTGAAAACTTTTGCAAGTGTGAGAAAAACTGGTAAAGAAAAGGAAATCCTGCTAAAGGAGGCCACGACCATGTATTTCTTCTTCTCTACATTCTGAAGGTAACTCTCTTGCTTCTTTTTGTGTAGATGTTTGGATTATTTTTCTTTTTTTCAATTAATTTCTAATGAAACAGGTCCATATGTTGGCAAGAGACACTATATGGATTCATGGTTGTTGTCATTGATGGCAACAAAGGTCATTCCACATATCCACAAGTCATGGTGTGCCTCTACCGGAAGTCAGAATGAAGAACTGTTGTGGTCCAGTGAACGAGAACAGAGCATGCGGCAAGGTCTGACAGATTGGTCCGGACCTCTCAGAGGAAGTGTCTTGGTGCAGTACGGATTTGGGAAAGTCAATAGGACTACCTTGAGTAGTATATTCCAAGGATTTAGCCTCCGGTGATGGACAAAGAAAAAGATATGAATAGCTGAGTACCGGATTCCAGAAAGACAATAAGAACAGAGGAAGAACTGACTGACAGAGCATCAGAATATTTTTCAGATGTGTTACCGTTGATGGTAAAGGTTGTGAAGGCATGAATCATGTTTGACCTACATGATTAATGATATCTACAAGTATATGCTTGATCCACATTGCTTGGTGAGCAAGGATTCAGCCGACAGAATAGAGTTTGTAAGAAACTAGACTGTTCCAGATGCCGACTTGAAAAGTGATGAAATTACTTGTGTGGATATATATAGAGGATGGATTTAGTTGTGAAAAGGGCAATAGTGTGATGGTGTATGCGAATAAGTGCAGAGTAGAGCAGAAGTAGTAAGAAAGATCTGGTATGTGAAAAGATAGCAGAATAAAGAACAGAGGAAAGATGAAGTGCAGCAGATCAGTATACTGAGCCTAACCGGAACTGAACCCCAGCATATGTAGGTGCTTCCAATCAGTTCAAGTATTATATAACATTCTTTGTAGACAGTGTGTCTCTTTGTAGGTAGTGTGCCTCTTGTGAGCAGTGTGCTCGGGCAGTGAGCCCTAATTGGCAAGTGCCATTTTTGTAACTCCTTATTCTTCTAACAGAGAATAATCTTTGGGTTAATCACCCCGTGGTTTTTTCCCTTAACCGGGTTTCCACGTCAAAAATACTGTGTCATGTGTTTCTCATTTCATGATGATGTTTGTTTGTTTAATTCAATGCTGCTTTGATTAATAAGAAAGTTCAAAAGAAGAAATAATTAGGATAACTGATTCACCCCCCCTCTCAGTTATCAACACCATAAACTTGAATTATCAGGGTTTTTTAATATTTTAATAACTTTTTATTAAAATAATGTTTTTGTAAAAAAATTGTATGAAAATGTACTTCAAACAATTCTTTTAAATTTCAAAAAATGATAAGTTTAGGTCATCTTATGCATGACGTACATGACGATTTTTTAAAACACCAAAAATGGCCAATAAAAATTAACAAAAAAAAATATTCAATAAAAAATTACAAAAAATATGGAAAACATGATTCAGTGAGGTACAAATCTTTTCCCAAAAGGATTTAGAAAAATATGATTATTTAGGTCAAAATATGGATGACGTACACTTTCATGGTATAGTAAAAAAAAGTGACTTTTAAACAGTGGTCTTTAGAAACACCTATTAAAAATCAATTTGTAACATCTGGGTTTAAAAAAAATTACATATTTGGAAACTAGACTCTGAGTACTACATTTCATATTTATTGACTTTTTGGAAGATTCCACCTTTAAGTGCTTCAAATTTTTAGGTCAAATGTGACAAATTTTGAAAATTAGGGAAAACACTTCCACTTTTTGGCCAAAAAGTGGACTTAACTTCTTGCACACACCCCTAAATACCATATATACATTGTATTTGTAATGAACAAAAAATGATAATGATATATATCATTTTTATTCAAATTCCATGGAATCATACATTTATTGGCCAAGTAAAGGGCCAAAAGAACTCAGGATATTCTTGTATTCATTAGCAAAGTCAATGTTTTGTACCTTAGCTATTACACATTTAACCAGAGGCTCTAAATGAAAAGAATCTAATTTTGCATGCATCGAGAACATAAAAGACCTGAACAATGTAGGAGTACAATCAACACTAAGAGGGGGGTGAATCAGTGTTGTATCTAAAACAAGATTTTAAAACTTATCAAACTTAACAATGAAATTTATCAAAGAAGTGAGTCAAATACTGAACAAATAAAACTAAATGTTCAAACATATAGGACAAATGAATTCACATAAGACTTGAGACCATCACACAAAAGATTTCACGAGTGGAAAACCCCCCTAGGGTAGAGAAACCACTCAAAACTGCCTCACTAGCTTAAGCATGAAAATATCACCATTTACAAAGTCTCACTGACTTTTGAATGCCTCACTTGTAAAATGAAAGTCTCACTGACTTATGAATGCCTCACTGGCAAATAGAAAGTCTCACTGACTTGATGAAAACACCTTGAATACAAACACAAATTAACTCAGGGAGTTACCCTGATTCACTTCTCCACAACACTTATATCTCCCTTTGGTTTTTCACTTCAACAAAATCTTCATCATTTACAAAACTATGCACTCTTGATTTGGTCATTAAAACAAATTTCAATCTCTGCAAAAACAATTCACTTGAATGGACAAATTAATGGTCTCCAAACTCCTACTCTTTAGGCTCAATTCTAAATGGCCTTCAAACACCAAACACTGCAAAAACTATTATGCCCTGCATTAAACTGATTAGTCCTCATGTAGACACATAAGTCTTCCTTTCAAAATCTCAATTCTATGATCAAAAGCTCCAAACATTTCATACAAAACTCATAACAAATTTTTTTGGCCTTCATCAATATACTTTACTGAATAATCATCTATCTTCAACCTCTGTAAAAACATAGAATTCCTTCACAAAACTTGTAACAAAATATATTGGTAGATAGATATATCTTTTAACTTCACAAATCCTCAATCAGATCTTCTAAAAATGTTGTCTTGTGCTTGAACTATTAATTTCACTGGCCCTCACTTTCTAAAAGGAAAGAGTAAAACCATCATTTTGGGCTTTTATAAACAAAAGCACGCCAAATTTAGAAACATTATCGTGACCATTGGGCTTCAAAAGAAAATTAAAAGGTATCCTTTGGATCTTCTTTCATGCCACTTTGCTTTTTTTAATTTGCACCACCCGATATGCTTTTGGTGCTCAAGTTATATTCCTTCACCTAGTCACCCAGTTACCCTAGGTAAAGGGGCCAGTCTCCATATGGAAATCAATGACTTAAGTTTATAACTTAAGTTACTTCTACCTGCTCATTCGGTCAATCATAAGTTATAACAAAAGTGATGACGGATAATAAGACTTAGTTGTAAGGTGTTTTGAACTCATTTAGGGTTTTATTCCCTAACCAAATGAAATGCTAACAACATGACATAAAGAATACTTGACATGATTCAGATAGATCGAAATGATCACCCCATAGACTGATATGAATGAACATTGACAAGAATATCAACATCATGTTGATGAAGAAGACACAAGGTATAGCACATGGAATACAACTTTCTACATACAATTGTCATCATAATTTGAGCTCCAACCATACCTTGTGGCCACATCATTTTGCTATTCAAACATTGATATGCCACATGCCAAGGAACAAACTGCAACTCATTAACATGTCCTAATTGAGAGAAGACCATTACATATGAAACAACATGATGAAGTCGTTAAGAAAGGATATCTGCAACAAATCATGAAAAATACTTGCACATAATAACTGCCACTGTATTGCAATTTCACAACACTACACATTACTTTTTCTGCAAAGGTCACTTGTCAACCATGAAGATGAGAATGAACTCCCATGAACAACATGACCTCATTGCATCTCAAGATCACCTATTTTGACATCAATGGCAAGACAACCATCATGCCAAACATAACAAACTCCCCCTTTGGCTTTGGCATTGATGTCAAAACACTTACACAAGCAATCCATCAACAAACAATTTATCTCCCCCTTTTTGGCAATCATTGGCAAAGATGATCTAATATGTAATGTCCCTGCACTGTCCTGCATCATTAAAACACTAAAAAAAATGAATATGTCACAAGACTAAATATGGGCATTCAAACACTCCCCCTATCATATGTACATGTCAATGTCATAGGATACTCTGTCAAGAAACATTATAGGTCTACAACATCTGTCTAATCAGCCTTGTAGACCATAAGGCAAAGAGATTTAAGACAAGCATTTGCATCACTAAGCTTATGAAGACACCTACAGTATAGTATGTTGTCACATACAACATTGTCAATGTTTGTCACTATAATGAACACTGTCATTAAAGGTTTACACTGTCAAAAGAAGAGAGCCACCAACAAACATATACTGTTATACAAAAAATCTACACTCCTTGTAGAGTCTGAAACATGAAAGTTTGCAACACTAAAGTCTACCAAAACCAATCCCTCTTGAATCAAGACTACCCATGCCATTCCAAACAACAACAAGCTACCTTCCAACTTATCAAAACTACCCTGCATCTTATCAAAATTGCCTTGCACTACACTGAATTTGCTCAAAAATAATATATACAAAAATAAAAATAAAAGTTTGATTGGATTTCAGGACTGCAAAAAGAAACATACAATAACTCCCCCTAAATCCAATATCATGAAGAACTCATTGAAGAGAGGAGAGTGACAAAACCCCAAGCCTTTGTCTAAGGTATTCAAACACATCTTTAGGCAATGATTTTGTAAATAGATCAACAATTTGATTAGAGGTATGAAGATAATCCAACACCACCTCATTTGCAAGGACTTTTTCCCTTAGAAAATGATATCTAATGGCAATGTGTTTGGTTCTAGAATGCATGATTGGATTCTTGGACATATTAATAGAATCGGTATTGTTAGAAAGAATAGATATAGGCTTAGATACCTCTACTTTGATGTCTTGAAGTGACTGAACCATCCAAAGAACCTGAGTACAACATGAAGATGTTGCAACATATTTAGCTTCACTAGTAGATAAAGAGACACAATCTTACTTCTTACTATGCCAAGCCACTAGTCTACCACCAAGAAAGAAGGCTGCTCCACTTGTGCTCTTTCTGTCATAAGGACATCCTATCCAATCAGCATTTGTATATGCAAGAAGAGTGAAATCATTGTGTCTAGGATACCACAACCCAAACTCAAGAGTGCCTTTAATGTATCTAAAAATCCTCTTAACTACATTTAAATGAGATTGTTTAGGACATGATTGAAACCTTGCCACCAAGCAAACTGCCTACATAATATTGCTAGAATTAGGGCTGACAACTAAGAGGGAGGGGGGTGAATTAGTTGTCTTAAAACTTTTAAAGATTGCTGCAACTAATTCTTCTTTACCACTTCTTAACAGATTAATGACATAATCATGAAAAGTAGGAATTAATACAACATGAGAAGAAACATAAATAACACACCTGACACTAGGATTTTGACGTGGAAACCCAGTTCAAAGAAAAACCACAGTGAGGGTTAACCCACAAAGATTATACTCTATTAAAAGAATTCCAAAGGGGATGGCACATGCATTTGGGCTCACTACCCAAAGCTCACTGCTCAAGAGAGGCTCACTTTGTACAAGAATGATTACAAAAGAATTACTTTGAACTGATAAGTAGCATCTACCAATGCAAGAATTCAGTTCTGGTTAAGCACAAAATAATGATTTTACACACTTCATCTTTATTTTGGCCTATTTACTACTCTGCCACAATCCGGACCTCAGATCTTATCTCTTTCACACTTCTATCTGCCTTCTTCGCACTTACTCCATATTTACATCACAAATCATGCCAATACACTTGAATCCATCAACTATATATAAAAGCCTCAAGAAATTCAATCACCTTTCTGTCGTCCTCATGAAGAATTTAACAAACAATACAAGTACTCTGTTCTGTCAGTTGAATTCATATATCAATATTGATGTGTACCAGAAATAACACTTGTAGGTCACCATTCATGTCAACCACTAACATTATATCCCATACACAACTCACCAAAACACCTCTAATAGATTCACACAAGGATCTAATACAAGTTAGCATATTCTTCACTGAATTGTTCTGTCATATTAACACCCGGTACTCAGATGCTCCTAACTTTTAATCCCTTTGTTATCGGAGGCTAAAATCTTGGATTCAAATTGTTCTGACATTCCTCTACACTCCCACTGATTCGCAACATGCAATAATTAGCTGGAGAGATCTGTTGACCAACATACTGAACTCTGCCATATACCTTGTTCCTATCTATCTGAACTAGACAAATCTTAGAACTGACTTCCGGTATGATCTGATACTACACTTCGGATGTGTGGAATGGACTTAGTTACCATCAATGACAACACATGACATGCCTTGCAGTGTCTCTTGCCAACAATCTGCCCTTTAGCATTGATGGCAACACTTAGTGAAAAATGACTAAGTGTCATGACTGTCTACGACTGACTCCCCCTACTGTGTACACTTATATTTTCATTCACTACTCCCCCTTTGATGGATTCTTCATTCTCTTTCATTTTTCACTGTCTCTCACTCCCCTTTTGACATCAATGACAAAGGGTGGGCTCCACAAACCAAAATTTTCACAAGAAATCTATATGTAAGGTCGCATATGTACAAATAATCCATGCATTATATTTACATGAACTTGAGGACATCTACGAAACTATTTTTCAACTGCACAAGTTTAGAGGCCCAACTACTTTTCAAGCCATCCAAAATTGAGTTGTGTTCTCTTAGTAGGATTGCATGCATTTTTGCTCTCTCTAGATCTGAAGAATCACCTGTCTGGACTACAACTTGAGCTTCTGATAAAGTAGTAAACATTGTTTCTAACTTGGGGGCAATCAATCCCCGGAGATCACACATTCTCTCCACAATATTGCTCTTTTATTTAGCAAGCTTCTTTATTTCATCAGTCAAGTTGATTGCTTGACCCTCTTGACTTACCAAAGAAACTGTTAGAGGATCAAAATTTTTAGATAGATTTAACAATCTTTGTTCCTGCTCCTTTATCTTCTTCTCAATATCCTCAATAACTTTGGGCCAAGCGAGACAAAATTTGTATACATCACCTCCATCATTGGGAGCATTTTGAATACTCTTTATACTAATATCAAGTATCCTTTTATCACTCCTTATTAGGTCCTTTAGCTCACTAAATCTCTTATCCAAAAATTCATTTTAGATTTTAATCTCTCTAGACTTCTCAAATAACTTAAAGTGTGCACTTACAGAATTTACAAGGCTTTTTAGATTTTTGGAGGGAGAATCAGATGGATTCTTCTAGAAAGTTGGCATTATCTTCTCCAATATACCGGATGCAAGGCCTAACAGCTCACTGTCCTCTATGTGGGATTTCAATAACTTTTCACTTGTCTTAGCTTGTGTGAAAGATGCTATCTTCATCATTTGGACTGGAGAGAGAGTATCCACATTGATTGGTCCTTGAATCAATTCTGATTCATCAAACTCTAGCATCTCTTTACTTAGGAAACTCTTCACTACATCTACAGTGTTTCTTGCCACAATTTTAGGCCCATCTTCCTTTCCTTGAGTTTTCTCAATTTTAGTATCAGGACTATTTTGTTTGGGTGCATCAATATTTGCACCATCTTCTTCTACTTTATCTTCCTTACCCTTTGTTACCTTTTACTTCACCCTTATTCAATTTTTCATGAACCTTCCCTAAGCAAAAGTCGACCCGCCATCTTACCTTATTGGTCATATGTTCATTTCTTAAGTCAGCTCTTTGTTTTTGAAAATTTATCTGCCTGTCGTCCTATGTGCGAAATTACTAAAGAAATGAATCACAAGGTGTCGTTGTACCTCACCATTTAATTTGTTTTCAGATGTCAATAGTCCAGGGGCTGTGTCCTCAACTGTTTGCAACTAGGGATTCTATAGTTATTAGTTTTCCTATCTAATCTTAACAGCTTCTACCAATTTGAAAGATTAATCTATCTACTTCCTAAAAGAATTTAAGGAATGCTGAAAATAGGATAAAGCAGGAAATTTACTCAAAGCAATCTTAAAACAGTAACATGCATCTACCTATCAAAATCAGTAAATACTTTCATAATAAAAAGCTAAAGCAATAAAAGAGTGGTACTAGCATCCTACCTTAGTGGTGAGAGTGGGCCCTTGCTCCACACCCTTGGGGCTGAAGGCTACAGTAGGGAATCAACACAAAAGAAGATCACAACTAGATCCAATACAATTCATTCACTCTACATTCATGAAAATATTGCTAACACAGAACTGAGATTTTTGAGAATCAGAATAATCCAATCATTCTATTTCTTCTGCAGTTTCTACTGGTATATATATCAAAAGAGTGATGACATATCACTTATCTTATCTATCAGTTCTTCTATGAGATGACATGCATCTCTTGATTACACTAGCTGTCTAACTATGAAAGAAAATCATGCAAATAAAAGTAGACTTGAGTGGAACAGAAGTCCACTCAAAATCTAAGTTTGAGTCTTAATACATTTGTGCATCGAGGCCCTAAGAATAAGGGTATTGAATCAGTTCCATCCGTAACTCATGCAAAAACTTTAGAAAGATAAAACTTCAACAGTTTAACTAAAGATGACCCATCATTACTCAGGTGATGATTTGAGTGAAATGAGGGCTATTATAATCACTGCTGAGAGTGGCTGGTCGGCATCTTATGCTGGAAATATGCCCTACTCTTAGGAGGCACTGGAGATAACTGTTCTTGTCTATAGCTCTGAAGATATGTATGTAGCTCCGGAGATATGTCTGTAGCTCTGGAGATACTGTAGCTTTCTCTGTTTAGCTCTGGAGATGCTCCAAACTCTAGTAGAGCTCTGGAGAGGCATTCCTCATTTCTTCAAAACTTCAAGTGTCATGGTACTTTGGTATTATCTCTGGAGATCATTGAAGACTATCTCTGGAGATACACAAAATTGGTGTTTCTGGCATCTACACCTGTTGAATCAAAAAGAGAGAAGTTTCTACATTTTTCCATCAATTCCATGCACATTAGTCACTCAATCAGAAATTATAATCTTAAGTAATCTATCTCAATTAATCATTAAATAGAATGATCTTGCTAGCTTATTTAAGTGCAGACATTAGGAAATATGGACTCGGGAAGGAGAAAAAGAGAGGCAAAAAGATGTATTTCATGAGTGCAACTTGGCACTCATCATCCCCCCATACCTAAGGTTTGGTAGGTCCTCCTATTTCTCACATTCTAGATTTATTTTAGCCAAGCAGCTTGTCAGTGAGGCTATAATCTTGGGCATAGGTGGTCCAAGTTGTTCAGTTGATATTACCATTGCCTCTGTACTCATCAACCTGCTTCATCCAGTCCTACAATTTTTCATCTTCTATCTGTTCTGCCTAGATAAGGAGTGGTTCAATTATTAGAGGGGGCCTGTACCATCCACCTATCCATTCCTGCTTATGGTTATCCATAAGTTTGGATATCAATTTTTACTTTCTCATGAATAGTCTTAAGTTTGCAGGGGTGACCATCTCTCTCAATTCCTGCTCCGGGGTCAAAATATTTCATCTCTTCTTTGCTATAGTAAGTACTGGATTTGCTGAATTGATAATAAAAAGACCAAAATCGATGGAGCATTCCTGCAAATTTTTTAGGTATAATGGCAAAATTTTGTTCTTATTATCAGGATGATAGATAAGGGATCTGAAGTGAATCTTGAAAGCATTAGGATTGAGACATTCCTTCTTAATGAAGAGATCTATTTTTAAATCTTTCTTAAGATGATCTTCCATCCTTTCATTCCAGATCTGGGGATTCCTCATTAGGGACATAAATGCCTTAAGCTGGCATTCCCCCACAAAATGATTAAGAATGAAGGTTATATCATTAACACATAACCCATGCAGGTATAATTCACATAGGAAGTTCTTGTCCTCATCACTACTCCTTGTGTATGCTGTCATGAACTCTTCTAATGTTTTAGTATCCTCAACCAGGTCAGATAGGACCAAAGAGAGTTTCCTTTGAGGTACCCTGATGCAGAGGCATCCACACTATATCATTCGCATATAGCATGAATGTCTACAGACCAACCTCATCATCATCATCTTCGCCATCATCATCATATTTCCGAAAACCAACAGCATCATCATCATATTGCACCTGCCGACCGATATCCTCCTGCAGACAAGCCTTCGCACTTTCGCCTGTCAACAGCATCACCTTACTCGATTATCGGCAGCATCATCATGTTCGACCAGCGCGAACATCCTCCTGACGTCCACTGTTCACCTCACCGACAATTTCCGTCTTCTCTACCTTCAACATCATCATGATGTTCAACAGGCGCAAACATCCTCCGGTTGCACTGTTCATCGGGCGCCAAGCTCTAGCGGCCTCATCATGATATTTAACATCACCTTCGTCAGCAGGATATTCAACATCCGGTTGCTCCAAATATCCTGATGACGACCTTCAACACCTTCCCTTCGATGCTCCACTGCCCGACGATACAAGCAACAGCATCATGATATAAATTATCCGGTTCTCTCGAAACCTCCTGATGATGATGTTTACACAACTTCCTGCCACGGACTCCCGCCGATACCTTTACACTTGACGACAGCAGGATAAACTCGCACAGGGGGATATCTCAATATCCTGATGACGATGACGTCATATCCTGATGACGATGACGTCACCCAATATCCTGATGACCTTCTCAATACTTAGTCGAAAAATCCGAACTTTCTCTTCCGCATCTACTCACGATATGCAGATGTTTGGCACTCCTAATATGATGATCCTGATGCCGATACACTCCTCGGCTCCTCCTGCTGATGATCACCCCGACGAACTTGCACCTCATGCAATCGACATCATCATGCTGTTCTCCTCCACTTTTCCGGATGATGATGCCCGAACTGTCTGCAGGATATTTGCAGAAATATCCTGATGATGCCGTCTTCACGAACTTCTTCAGTTAGCGAAATCTCACTTCGCCGATCCACCGGGGATGACCCGATCCAACCTCAGGGTGATCTTCCAACTCCAGTTTATCAACTTGACCTAGCACATGAGGATGCTAGGCTTCTCAGCATCTGTCGACCGCGATCCTGCGCACCTGCATGCAAACAGAAAACAACCTAACATCTAACCTACTGTACATTACCATTCCACCGATCAGGTGAGTCAACCGGTGGAATGGATCAGGAAATCCATGAAAAACTCTCAAACCCGCGATCGATTACAGGAAGGAGATCAAACAGAAAACAAAACAGGATCTTTATTGATTCACAGATGTAATACAATATGATGTTCCTCACACAGAACACTCAACCTACTCTGCGCAATACAATACTAGACTGCCGATCGATTATCTACACTCAACCGATCTCATGCTTATAAAGACTTTCCTATGAGTACTACTGACCCAACTCCAAGCGGCTGGGAACTCTCCAAGCGGCTGGGAGATCCCACCGAACATACATCATGCCAGCTGTTATAACTAACTAGCTAAAAATAGGAAAAGCCTGGTCAGCATGATCTTATCCTGATCAGCATGACCTTATTACATGCAAATGGTCTAACAGACCTTCTTGGAAACACAAACAAGACCTAAACTACTAACTGCCTTATCATGACCAGCTGTTAGGTAGGTGCTCCTGCACCATACTCCCCAACAGAAAAGAACTCATGTCCCATGAGTTTAGCATGTGGAAGTCTTCCACCTTTACACTTTGCTTTGTCAATCCTCTGACCTGCTCCAGCTTTATCTGCTGTTGACTCTTGGCTGCTCCAAGACTTCTGAACTGTAACTTGCTTTCTGGCAAGTAAATCATCATGCCTGTTGATGTAGGCCTTTCTCTCACATATCCTGTGTTTGTCAGGTTGCCTAACCAGAACCTCTGGCTGAACTACCTCTTGAACTTCTGAAGTGTTCAAGTCTATCTTCCTTTCAACTCTTATAGGACAAACAATAGTCCCAACTATGACAACATCCTTGTCATTCTTCTGAACTGGTGGTTGGTTGCACCCCTGTTGCTGAACCTGCTGCTGACCTCTGTCAGTCACAACTGAAACTGTCTTCAGCTTGTTGTCTGTAACAACTCCTTTCCCTGCAGTGTCCTGAACTGCCTTCATGCCTGCTCCTCTAGGCATCTGCATATACTCCTTCTTTCCCATTAAAATGATTTGAGCTGCCTTCTGTACTGCAGCTTTTGCCTGCAATGGCATCAACTTAATAATCTTCCCATCCTTCTGGATGGTGTAGGTATTAGCATACCCATCATACAGTACCCTTCTGTCAAATTGCCATGGTCTACCTAGCAGTAGGTGACAACATTCCATAGGCAATATATCACACAAAATTCTATCCTGATATGGTCCAATCTGGAAATCCACACATGCCTGTTCAGAGACAAAAAGTGATTGCCTATCACTCACCCAAGATGCCTTGTAAGGGTGTGGATGTGGAATCCTTTCCAGCTTCAGTTTATCCACCATTTCCTGAGAGACCATGTTGTCTGTTGAACCAGTATCAATGACAACCTTACATACCTTACCTTTGCTCTTACATGTGGTTTTGAAAAGAGCTCTTCTTTGCACCAGATCCTTTGCTGCCTGCAAACTTGTTTTCCTTAACATCAATGATTCTCCACTCTCTGGATATCCATAATTCTCAGGACCTTTGTTTGAACTCTGTGCACTTTCTTCTCCTTTTTCTTCTTGTACCAGTTGTACCCTCTTGTCACTTGTTCTATCATTTCTGGATGATGAACCTTTGTTTTCTGGACATTTGAAGGATGGATGACCAAACTCTCCACAGGTGTAACACTTTCCTGAAAATGTAGTAGAACCTCTACCACCTCCAAACCTTCCTCTATTACCTTTCCATCCACCTCTGAAATCAGACTGTCCTTGTCCTTTACCAGTGTCTTCTTGACTCTCATTGATTTGCTTTTGTGCAGGGGCTGTTCCTCTTCCCCTATTGTTTCCTCTGCCTCTCATGGACTTATCATGTCCTCTATTCAGCTTTTCTTCAATCCTGATTGCCATTTGATAACAATCCTCCACATTCTTAGGGTTAGCTAACACTAACTCATCCTGTATGTTAAACCTCAAACCAGCCAAGTACCTAGCCACCTTTTCTACCTCATTCTCATGATGACCAGATCTCATACTCAACAGATAAAATTCCTCAGTATATGATTTCACATCCCTGTCTTTCTGCTTTAAAAATTGCAGCTTCTTAAACATCTGGATTTCATAATCCCTTGGCAAGAATTTCCCCTTGATCCTTGCTACCATCTTATCCCATGAAGTAATCTTAGACTTCCCTTGCTTCCTTCTCTCAGATTGTACATAATCCCACCATACCAAAGCATGACCTCCTAACTTGGTCTTTGCAATCTTTACCTTCTGATCCTCAGCAACATCTTCACATTCAAAGTGATTATCCAGTGCAGCAATCCAGTCCAACAACTCATCTTCATTCAAGCTTCCAGTATACTTGGGAACATCAACCTTTACCTTAGGTTTTTCACTCTGCACTGCCTTTAACAGTTTTGCCAATCTCTGGTCTTCAGCATCCAGATCTTCAGCTACCTCTTCATACTCTTCAACAGTATCTGCATCTTCTTCAGACTCACTGTCTTCCACTTCCCTCTTTTTGTTCTTTTCCAGGGCTGTCAGCCTGGCTTGAAGTGCTTCAGCAAGCTCCTTCATCTTCCTCATCTCTCTAGCATGTTTCTCCTTCATTTCCTGCAATTCCCTTGCAGTACCACTACCCTTAGGAGGCATTTTGTCAACCTCTCAATCAACACACAACTCTACCTCTGCCCTTTCGGTGACAGAATCAACACACAACAGCCCAGACCTTTTGCTGAGCTCTGATACCACTATGATGCAGAGGCATCCACACTATATCATTCGCATATAGCATGAATGTCTACAGACCAACCTCATCATCATCATCTTCGCCATCATCATCATATTTCCGAAAACCAACAGCATCATCATCATATTGCACCTGCCGACCGATATCCTCCTGCAGACAAGCCTTCGCACTTTCGCCTGTCAACAGCATCACCTTACTCGATTATCGGCAGCATCATCATGTTCGACCAGCGCGAACATCCTCCTGACGTCCACTGTTCACCTCACCGACAATTTCCGTCTTCTCTACCTTCAACATCATCATGATGTTCAACAGGCGCAAACATCCTCCGGTTGCACTGTTCATCGGGCGCCAAGCTCTAGCGGCCTCATCATGATATTTAACATCACCTTCGTCAGCAGGATATTCAACATCCGGTTGCTCCAAATATCCTGATGACGACCTTCAACACCTTCCCTTCGATGCTCCACTGCCCGACGATACAAGCAACAGCATCATGATATAAATTATCCGGTTCTCTCGAAACCTCCTGATGATGATGTTTACACAACTTCCTGCCACGGACTCCCGCCGATACCTTTACACTTGACGACAGCAGGATAAACTCGCACAGGGGGATATCTCAATATCCTGATGACGATGACGTCATATCCTGATGACGATGACGTCACCCAATATCCTGATGACCTTCTCAATACTTAGTCGAAAAATCCGAACTTTCTCTTCCGCATCTACTCACGATATGCAGATGTTTGGCACTCCTAATATGATGATCCTGATGCCGATACACTCCTCGGCTCCTCCTGCTGATGATCACCCCGACGAACTTGCACCTCATGCAATCGACATCATCATGCTGTTCTCCTCCACTTTTCCGGATGATGATGCCCGAACTGTCTGCAGGATATTTGCAGAAATATCCTGATGATGCCGTCTTCACGAACTTCTTCAGTTAGCGAAATCTCACTTCGCCGATCCACCGGGGATGACCCGATCCAACCTCAGGGTGATCTTCCAACTCCAGTTTATCAACTTGACCTAGCACATGAGGATGCTAGGCTTCTCAGCATCTGTCGACCGCGATCCTGCGCACCTGCATGCAAACAGAAAACAACCTAACATCTAACCTACTGTACATTACCATTCCACCGATCAGGTGAGTCAACCGGTGGAATGGATCAGGAAATCCATGAAAAACTCTCAAACCCGCGATCGATTACAGGAAGGAGATCAAACAGAAAACAAAACAGGATCTTTATTGATTCACAGATGTAATACAATATGATGTTCCTCACACAGAACACTCAACCTACTCTGCGCAATACAATACTAGACTGCCGATCGATTATCTACACTCAACCGATCTCATGCTTATAAAGACTTTCCTATGAGTACTACTGACCCAACTCCAAGCGGCTGGGAACTCTCCAAGCGGCTGGGAGATCCCACCGAACATACATCATGCCAGCTGTTATAACTAACTAGCTAAAAATAGGAAAAGCCTGGTCAGCATGATCTTATCCTGATCAGCATGACCTTATTACATGCAAATGGTCTAACAGACCTTCTTGGAAACACAAACAAGACCTAAACTACTAACTGCCTTATCATGACCAGCTGTTAGGTAGGTGCTCCTGCACCATACCCTTTCCTATAAAAACATAGGATAGCTGGCACTTGGAGGTCTACAGGATAGAATTTCTAAAGAAAGGGGGGCCATTTCAATGATTTTGCCTTCCAAAGTTGCTATTCTTTCTATTTTGGCAGTGACTGCCCTTTGTATTTGCAACATAGGCGTGGAAGCCTCATATTCTCTACACCTCTTCTCCCAATGGAACAGGGCTTTGGGAATGTCAATGGGGATTGGTCCCACATAGGCATCTATTTGTATTTCTTGCTCATTGGTTGCCCTTGGGCCAACCAATTCTTGAATATATTCCTCCTGGTCATCTAGTCTATTATTGGCCCAAGTTAATTGTCTATCCTAGCTTTGTACTTTCTCAATCAATGCTACCATTATTGTGAGGCTATTGTCTCTAGCCTTGGTGAGCTCAAAAACACTCTGTGCTGCCTCTTTCTCTTTTTCTTCCAATAGTTTGGCTGCCTCAATTTTCTTTACCTCCAACTTTGCCTCTTTCTCAATTCTCTGGGCCTCTAATGCTGCCTCTTTCTCTTTGATGACCTTGTCTTTGCTTTGGAGTTCTATTTGGAGATTTGCAATGATTTATTTTTTCTCCATTTCCACCTCTACTCTAACCTTCTTGAGGTTAGTAATAATCAGATTCTTCCCCCAGAGTAATCTCTTTAAATTTTCAAATTCTTCCATCAATTATTGATCTTTTAAAATTTCTACATCCTCTTGATCAAAGGGATGAGAGAAGGTTTCTACTTTTGTTGTTGCTGCTTCTATGGTTGTTTCTATGGCTGTTGACTAATCATCAGGGTTTTCCATGGCCATCTGCCCTGTACTGCCAACTGCACCCATTTGTCCTGTTTCTTCTTCTTCTTCAGACTATTTGTCTTGAGGGTCCTCTTGGGGTTCCTCTGCTTCTGCTGGTACTGATGAAGGCCCAGCTTTATCCTCACATGCTCTAAAACCCAGAAGTACCTCAACGAGTAGTACAGTATCTTTTTCAGCCTATGAGAGTTGTCTCTTCCTTTTGCTTCTCTGAAGCAAAGGTGGGGTAAGTGCCTTCGGAGCAGGTCTCTCTTCCTCAGAATCTGAGGAAATAGTATAAGTTTGTATGTGTTCTATCTCCGAAGCACATGATGGTTCTGAAATTGGGCTTGACTCCAAATGAACAAATGGTGCTGGGAAAATTTCTCTTTGTTTCCTCTTCTTGACCAGAGGGATCTCATCTGAAACATGAGATGGTTCTTCAGCCCACCAGGTTCCCTCTGTTCTCTGTCCTAACCTTCCCTCTATTAATTCCTTAGGGAAAGATTCCTCGATTAGAGTCATCTTTCTCCTAACTGATCGAGTCATAAATAGGGTTTGTTTAGGAGCAGGTTCTGCAATTTCTTTGCCTTTCTTCTTTTTGTCAAGAATAGGGGCTGCAGATGAAGTTGCCTCCTGTGAGGGCTTCTTTCCTCCGTGAACAGCTGTGGAGGAGGTTGAAGGCTTAGTTTCCTCTTCTTGGTGGGTAGGAGAACTCTCACCTCCTGGCTGTGCCATCTCTAGTGCTCTGACCTGGGGGTTCTGCTCAAGAAAGTGTTGCCATAATTCCTCCCCATTGGCCTGAGATAGGAATTGGTGTTTAACTACTAAAAAGATGAGACCATGATGTTTCATGGGACCCTTATGCTATTGATATTTCTCTGTAGTTTCCCTAATGGTAGAATACAAGAAATTGGGAATGTTTATGCTATACTCAGGGTGTCTATTTCCATGTCTTAGAAAAATCAACATTTACATGATTGGCCCTAAAACTAGAGAGAATTGACCGTCATAAGTAAAGTATTTCATTAACTAGGTGGCAACAGATGCCCAAGGGTTTGGGAGTATGGATCTCAAAATTTCTTTGACTTCATTTTTATTCAAATACAATTGAATAATAGGTTCACCATGAACAGAGAAATTTTTAATCAAATCAGTGTATAAGATTTTCAAGTGGTAAAACCTCTCACCTTGTTTGGGAAGTCTAGAAATGTGGCTGATAGTGGCTGAGGAGAAATTGATTTGTACTCCTCTGACAACTATCTGGTTGTCCCTTAAATTTCTAAGGAATTCATCCACATCTTCCTGAAACCCTTCAAATTTTTCTAAGAAGTCTAACCATCCTGCAACTCTTAGAATGTTTGCTACAACTACATCCCGCAGAAGACCCACAGCACTTTCTGGCTCAGACTTCTTCTTGACTCCCATTGTTGAATTGATTCCACCTTCTGTGCTTATTCCTCACCTCCTCAATTTGCAGTATACCCTATCCTCTTATCTCAGTAGGATCTGGAGGACTATTCAAATTGCTCTGTAGGCTCTTAAGGACTGTTCAAATTGCTCTGTAGGCTCCGGAGGACTGTTCAATTGCTCTGTTCTTCAGGGTACTTTAGAGGTTTGAATGAGGAATGTTTTGTTTTTCACCTTAGGCTTATGCAGATTAGTTAGAGTACCAAGGTAGTCATAAATGCGATAGAATGACAGGACACTCTAGAGGCAAGGTGGCAATTCAACACAGCTGGTGGTATGTGTGAATTTAGGAAAGAAGATGATGGCAGGAGGACGTGTCATCGTGGCAGCACCCAAAAATAGAAAGACAAGACAGTTTCTAATAATGATTAATTAAAGATAGAGTTACCTGGATTAGATTTAATGATGAGGGCGATGTACACGATAGAGATGCTACGTCATTGCTAGAGACTACATGTGTCATGGCACATGAACAGCTTTTGGTGGCTGGAGGTGACATCCACTACTCTATTGGTATGTGACCTGCAATCATTTCATAGAGTGGTTTAAGAATCCATGTTCCTCAGGTGATGTCAGCACTGACTTTTGTGAATACTCCTGCAATTGATATACGTGCTACTTGAATTTATTTTTGTGATAAAGTAGAGGATGAGTCATGATGACCTCATCATGTGATGTGTCTACTTTACCACCTAGAAAGGTGGGTCCCCTCCCTTATTATTGAGACTAACTTCGTTATTGACAGAGCGTTGAAGGAGCATTTGGTTTGAGAAGCACCTGAGGTGCATTTGGTTTGAGAAGCGCCAGAGGTACATTTGACTAACTCCTGACACCTAATCATCTCTGGAGCTCAATTGTGTTCAACTATCTTGAAGAAGGGAACCACCATTTACTGGTTTTCAACTCCCTTAGTCGAGAAAGACAGCCATTTGCTGGTTTTCCATCTTTCTCTTTTTTTTTTCTTTTTTTTTCTAGGAGGCCGCCATTTGCTGGTTTTCAACCTTCCTTTTTTTTTCTTCATTTTTTTTTAGAAGGTAGCCATTTGCTAGTTTTCAACCTTCTTTTTTTTTTAAAATTCAACCCAACACTGGGACAGAGGAGGGATCCCTTGTATCAAAACTTAAATCATTGAGATACTCCTCTTTAGTAGATTGTCTTTTGTAGAGCCTGATTCGGTGACCATTTACTAGAAATGTGTCTGTGCTTCCATTAATAGGTTGCAATGATACTGTTCCATTTTTAAAAACTTTCTTGATTTGATAAGGACCCATCTAGTGAGCTTACAATTTCCCTTTGAACTCTTTGAATTTAGAATCATAAAGAAGAACCCAATCACCTTATTAAAATGTCCTCCTTTTGATCTGTTGGTCATGCGATTGCTTCCTCTGATACTGAACCAGTTCTGTTTACTGAATGGCCTCTGTCTGAATTTTATCCAACTCATTGGGCTGAAGAATTATGTTCTGTTGAGCTATAGACAATGGTAGACCAATATCCAATGCAGTTTTAAGTGTCTAGAGTTCAAATTCTATAGACAATATAGGCTTTTTCCCATAAACTAATTCATATGGAGAGAACTTTGTTGTGGACTTCCAAGTGGTGTTGTAAGCCCAAACTACTTTGGGTAATCTACTAGCCCAATCTTTTCTGTTCATTGCTACTGTCCTTGTCAGAATATTTTCAAGTTCCCTATTGGTTACTTCTACCTACCCATTCACTTGAGGATGGTAAGGTGAAGATTTTCTATGCTTGACTTGATATAAATCTATGAATGCTTTGATTACCTGTGAAGTAAACTGAGGTCCTATATCTGAAACTATTGATCTTGGGGCTCCAAATCTTAAGAAAATTTTATTGTAGTGGAAATCAACAACTTTTTCTTCTTTCACAATTTGTAATGCTTGAACCTCAGCCCATTTTGTAACATAGTCTGTGCATACTAGAATGTACTCCTTGCCTGATGATGGTGGTGAAATCGGTCCCACAAAGTCTAGACCCCACTACTCAAATGGTTCCTTCATGACTTGAGGATGTAGTAACATCTCCTGGGTAAAGGTTGGCTATCCCATCCTTTGGCACTGGTCACAGTGCTGCACATGCTTCTTTATATCTTTATGAAAAGAGGGCCAGTAGTAACCAGCTCCAAGGATCTTCTGGACTGTTTGGTGGAAAGAGTAATGGCCACCAGATGGTTCATCATGACATGCTATCAACACATCAAAAATCTCATCAGCCTTTAAACCCCTGTGTAGAATGAAATCAGGACCACATTTAAATAGTAAACCATTCGACCATTTGTAAGATAAACTTTCTTTAACCAAAAGTTTTCTTTGTTTTGAGGTAAAATGGGATGGATACAAGCCTGTAGCTAAAAGATTAGCTATGTCAACAAACCAAGGTGTAGTAGAGGATATAGCAAAAAGATGTTCATCTGGGAACTTGTCCTCCACTGGTTGGTTTTCTCCTCCTGTATGCAATCTTGATAGAAACTCAGCAACCAAATTAAACTTTCCTGGATTATCAACTATGGTAATATCAAATTCCTGCAATAGCAATAACCACCTAATGATCCTTGCACCCACTATTGGTTTATTCACTAGGTACTTGATGGCTGCATGATCAGTGTGTACAAAAATCTTATATCCAGTGATATAATGCGTAAATTTGTTTATAGCATAGATGACTGCCAAGAATTTTTTTTAGTTGTTGTGTAGTTTCTTTCTGCAAAGGTAAGGTTTTTGCTGATGCAATAAATGGCATGCATACTTTCTCCTTCCTCCTTTTGTCCTAAAACTGCCCCAATGGACTCATTTGAAACATCAGTCTGTATGTGAAATGGCAAAGTCCAATTTGGTCCTCTTAAAATTGGTGTGACAGTAAGCTTCTCTTTCAAGGTTTCAAATGTTGATTGACATTCTTCTATCCACAAAAATTATGTGTCTTTGTTAAGCAGGGTAAACAGGGGGGCATCTATTCTTCTAAAATTTTCTATGAACCTCCTATAGTAGCCTACATGACCCAGAAAACTTCTAACATCTGTCTAATTTTTGGGTGAAGGCAACTGTGTGATCACCTCTATCTTGTTTTGATCCACTTTGATCCCTTTCTCTGAAAAATGGTGTCCCAAAACAATTCCTTTCTCCACCATCAAGAAGCACTTTTCATGGCTAAGGGATAATTGATTTTTCTCACAGCATTTCAGTACTTTCTCAAGGTTTGTGAGAGCTTCTTCAAAATTATCCCCATACATAGTAAAATCATCCATATAGACCTCCATGCATTCATTATCTAGTTCAGCAAAAATAGCTAAAACAAGTCTTTGAAATGTAGTTGGGGCATTGCATAGCCCAAAGGGAAGAACTTTGTAAGCAAAGGTTCCCCAAGAGCATGTTAAGGTGGTTTTGTCTTGGTCTTCAAGGGCTACTTGAATTTGATTATACCCACTAAATCCATCTAGAAAAGAAAAATACTTTCTCCCAGCAAGGTTGTCCAGAACTTGGTCAATGAATGGTAAGGGAAAGTAGTCCTTTTTTGTGGCCTTGTTGAGATCTCTATAATCAATACACACCCTCCATTTCCCATTCTTTTTAGGCACTATGACAAGGGGTAGACCCATTGATTGTCTGAGATTGGATATATGAACCCTGCTTGAAGTAATTTTTCTATTTCAGTTTTGACAATGTCCTTTAAAGAAAGATTCAATCTTATATGGGGTTGTCTAACAGGTTTAATATCCTCAGTGTATATATGATGGGTACAGATCTCAGGAGGTATGCCTTTCATATCTTGGCATTCCCAAGGAATAGATGCTGAATGGGAAATCAGAAGTTGGATAAGTTTTTCTTCCTGGTTTGCTGTTAACTGAGTATTGATATTCAGTGTTTTCCCTGGTAATATCATGACCTATTTTGTGATTTGATCCATATATTTAGTTAATCCATACATTGGAGTCATGGTACTGAGAGGACAAGAATGTGGAAGCAACATGTGGAAAGTAGCTAAGTCTTTGTAAAAGGTTTCCCCACAAGGAATGATGTTGGTGAGAGTACAATGAGAAGAAGTAAGAAGTTCTCTCTTAGAATCTTGGGTGAGTTCCATCACATCCTTATTGATTAGGATGTGAGTGAAGTCTTTTGTTGTATCATAGTATACTTCTTCTTCTAATTCTCCCAAATGTTCCTTGATGGTTACCATAGCTACTGAGGCACTATTGTCATTGTTCTCTGGCTCATCCACCCATACTCTTCCTGTATAATGCATTGATGGTTTAGCTGGAGGATACAGAGATATTTTCTTTAAATCTATCCCATTAAAAATGACCATATCCCTAGTTTGACAATTAATAGATGCTGTTGTTGTAGCCAACCATGGTCTTCCTAAGATCAGTGGATAAGCATTTCTCTAGTTTCTAGGTTCTAATATCAGGAAGTCCACTAGAAATTCCCATGAATATATCACAACTAGTACATCAGTGATTACTCCTTTTGGAATAGCTACTGACTGGTCAGCAAGTTGATGAATTGTAGTTGTGGATTGGATACCTAATAGAGCTAATTTGTCCATTGTGTGGACTGTCATCACATTAATTGCTCCCCCAAAATCAACCAGAACATTTGAAATTTCTACTCCTGAGATGAAAACAGTTATGACAGGGTTTCTAGGGTCTCCATATTTTGGAAGGAGAATTTCTCCCATCAATAGATCTACTACCTTTCCTTCCACCTGTATTGTGGAGGGAAAGTTTTTCTTCATGCCCTGCATTTTGATACAATGTTGTTTAATTAACTAATTTAGTTCTGGAACATCTTTGATTGCCTGGAGGAGAGGAATTTCAATGTTTAGTTGCTTGATTTCTCATAAAAGTTCTGATTCCAGGTTGGTTTAGATTTGTTTTTGTAAGATCTTTTTCTGGGGAACATTCTATTTAAGTCATTCTAGGTATGGTGTTAGTTTTTCCATCTCTGGAGCATCTTCGGAGCTCTTGTAAGAATTGTGTTCATCAATGTTCTCTAGAGTCGGTCTTTTAGGAGCAACTTTAGAGTTGTCCAAAGACGATTCTTTTAGCACTTTTTCGTTAGTAATCTCCTCCTAGGGTTGAGTGGATGAATTTCTAGGTTCCTCATCATTGGTTACTTCAACTATAGTTGGAGAAGATGGTCTTGGGAATGCTTTCCCAAAATGCAGCTGGAGATTATTTGAATATATAGCATTAATTCCAGCTATATTTTCTTTCTTTGTCATGTAAACAGCTACTCCATGTTTATTCTGTTGGTTTGGTACAGGCTGATCTGGTAAAGGTGGTTGGCTAACTGGTTCATTTTGTGCTTGACCTTGTGTGTTGGAGGGTCCAGTTAGTAAAGCTTGTTGTTGAGGTTGGAAACGTCTAGGTTGTCCCTGGTATTATTTATTATATCCCTATTGAGAACCCCATTGAGGTTGCATGTTTTGTGATCCAAACTGTGGTGGCCACTGTTGATTTCCCCAAGGCTGATTTTGCCAATCTTGCTATCCCTAAGGAGGATTATTTTGAGGCCCATGCCAAGTTGGATTCCACTGATTATTTCCCAAATTAGAAGGACCCCTGTAAGAAGGCCGGTTTGGATACTAATTATAAGGGAAATTCCTAGCTTGTTTTTGTCCCACATAGTTCAATTCCTCTTCTATTAACATTCTTCTTACTAAATCTTTTCAATGCTAGAAGTTGACTACATTGACTAGTAGGATGTTTCTTATCACAGATCTGACAAATCTCTGATTTGTCCAAGGGGCATTCTCTCAATAGATGTTTGTTTCTATACCTAGGACAATAGATGGAGAGTGGTTCAGTTGCACTGTTTTGATCAGTTGTTCTAGTTTTTGCCTGAATCCCATCCAATGTGGTATTTAATTGGACCAAAATGTTTGTTTTTAGATTTGCAATCTCCTCCATCAACTGTCCTATTTCATTCTTCCCTTTAAAAGTTTTGGATGACCTCACTCCATCTTGGGTTCTAGAATAGTTCCTGCAGAGTTCTTCTATATCAGGTATTTCCATTTTGTTGATGTTCCCTTTTCCCATTAGGTCCAGTGCCTATTTTAATTCTTTATCCAATCCTTTTACAAACAGGGTTCTGGCCAAGGAGTGATCTACTGGGTTACCATACCTTCTCAAGGTGAAGTTAAACCTATCCACATAGTCCTCTAAGGATTCTTCCTCCCCCTACCTAATTTTAAACAATTCTTCATTTTTATTACTGGATCTTTAGTAATCTTGGTATTTTTCCAAAAACTCTATTTCCATCTGATCCCAAGAACGGATAGAATTTTGGGTTAAACCCATAGACCATCTCATTGCAGAATCTTTCAGAGTTGAAGGGAATAGTTTGAGTTTCTGGTTATCTAATCCATAATCATAAGTCGGGCAGACTACTTTGAATTCAAATAAGAACTGATCTGGATCCTCAGAAGAAAGTCCTCTAAAATTTGGCAGGTGTGCTGGTGAGATATTCTTCATAGGAGCATTATCTCCAGCAACCAAAACAATAGGCTATGAGAAGGTTCTTGGAGCATGATTTTCCTCTTCCCCATGATTATCATTTTCCATGTTTAGTACTGGTTCTACTCCCTGAGGTTCTAGGAAATTAGGTTCTATTAAAGGATCTACCTAAAACTTTTGTCGTAATTCCTAGATATAATTGGCAAGTGGAATATTTGGAGGATCTAAGGGATTATTGTTCTAAGGTGCAGCTTCCAAAGTAGGCTCTAGGTTTCTCTCCTCAGCAAGATCTTGTACCACCCCACTGCTTTCCCCTACGGTTTGTTGTTGGGGTGTTTTCTTTATATATCTTCCTTTCAAGTCTATAGCTCTAACCATACAGATCTATCCTAAAAATTGTTTTAGCTCAGTTTCCCTAATTAACACAATACATCCCCGGCAACGGCGCCAAAAATGACAAGGTGTCATTGTACCTCACCATTCAATCTATTTTCAGATGTCAATAATCCAGGGGCTGTGTCCTCGACTGTTTGCAACTATGGATTCTATAGTTATCAGTTTTCCTATCTAATCTTAACAGCTTCTACCAATTTGAAAGATTAATCTATCTACTTACCAAATGAATTAAAGGAATACTGAAAATAGGATAAAGCAGGAAATTTACTCAAAGCAATCTTACAACAGTAACATGCATCTACCTATCAAAATTAGTAAATACTTTCATAATAAAAAGCTGAAGTAATAAAACAATGGTACTAGCCTCCTGTCTTAGTGGTGAGAGTGGGCCCTTGCTCCACACCCTTGGGGTTGAAGGCTACAGTAGGGAATCAACACAAAGCAAGATCACAACTAGATCCAATCCAATTCATTCACTCTGCATTCATGAAAATATTGCTAACATAGAACTGAGACTTTTGAGAATCAAAATAATTCAATCATTGTATTTCTTCTACAGTTTCTACCAGTATATCTATCAAAAGAGTGATGACATATCACTTATCTTATCTATCAGTTCTTCTATGAGATGACATCCACCTCTTTATTACACTAGCTATTTAACTATGAAAGAAAATCATGCAAATAAAAGTAGACTTGAGTGGAACAGAAGTCCACTCAAAATCTAAGTTTGAGTCTTGATACATTTAGGCATCAAGGCCCTAAGAATAAGGGTATTGAATCAGTTCCATCCGTAACTCATGCAAAAAATTTGGAAAGATAAAACATTAGCAGTTTAACTAAAGATGACCTGTCATTATTCAGGTGATGATTTGAGTGAAATGAGGGGTATTATAATCATTGCTGAGAGTGGTTGGTTAGTAGCTTATGCTGGAAATATGCCTTGCTCTCAAGAGGCATTGGAGATAACTATTCCTGTCTGCAGCTTCAGAGATATGTTTGTAGTTCTGGAGATATGTCTGTAGCTCGGGAGATACTATAGCTTTCTCTATTTAGCTCTGAAGATGCTCCAAACTCCCATAGAGCTCCGGAGAGGCATTCCTCATTTCTTCAAAACTTTAGGTGTCATGGTACTTTGGTATTGTCTCCAGAGATCATTGAAGACTATCTCCGGAGATGTACAAAATTGTTGTTTCTAGCATCTACACCTGTTGAATCAAAAGGAGAGAAGTTTCTACATTTTTCCATCAATTCCATGCACATTAGTCACTCAATCAAAAATTATAATCTTAAGTAATCTATCTTAATTAATCATTAAATAGAATGATCTTGCTAGCTTATTTAAGTGCGAACATTAGGAAAGATGGACTCAAGAAGGAGAAAAAGAGAGGCAAAAAGATGTATTTCATGAGTGCAACTTGGCACTCATTGAACCTTTGAACTTGAACCCTTTTCAAGGTTCAAGAGTTCAACGGTTCAGGAGTTCAAGGTTTAATGTTTCTTGAGAAGTCATTTAACTATTGGTCCCCTTGTGTAACTCAATTTGTATCTTTGAACCTTTGAGTTGAACCCCATATCAGGAGTTCAAAGGTTCAAAGGTTCAACGTTTCGTAACTTTAGTACCACTTTTCCTGAAGTCTTCTTTAAGTCAAAATTTGCAGGAGTTCTTAAAAGCAGAAATTCATTTAGAGGGAAATATATCCAGAACATTTTATGAAATGGAAAGTTCTAACATTTGAAAGGTTATGAGTAATCACTACACATTAAGGTCATGTGCGAGAACTACTTACAATTAATGCACCTGTCAAAATTTGCGTCCTATCAAGCAAGTTCAACACAAGTTAATTGATCCAGTAATTATTCGACCTAATTTCATGCCTTTTATTGAGAAAGGATAGGCCAATTTAATAGTAAAACATACAGGGTAATACAAAGGGAGTTCAGCGCTAGAGGTAAAAAGATTTTTCTTACCCAATTTGACAAGAATTTCAGATCTGTTGAAGGTGAGTTCAACTTTTCTTATAGCTGATCCCATTTCTTTGTTGAAAAAGAGAATCATTTTCAGTTTCTAGCATTATGAAAGAAGTTCAAAGATTTTTTATTCTATTTATCCAATCTGTAGCCATGAAAACTGTCTATCTTGGTTCTGAGCATGGTTCTAGTCTTGTCTGTTCTCTTCCTGAATATGGAGATACTTTTCTAGCTTAGTACAATTTAGAGGACTTTAAGGAAAGGGTTAAAAATCCTGCGTCTACACCTATGATGGAAAGAATAGTGGAAAGTGGTTTAGTCAAAGCTGCAGCCTTTCCTATGGCAGTACAATGCCCTGAATTAGTCCTGGAATGTATGAACAGATATGACCCCCAAAATAGATGTATTAGAACTGCTAATGGTAATGTGTTACTGCCTATCAATAGACAAACCCTAATGGCTGTAATGAAAATTCCACCTAAGGAGCCATATTCTAATCTTAATATTACTTCTTCTTATAGCTATTTTTTATTGAAGAAAGCAAACTATAGAAGTGTAATTGCAAGAAATTAGCTATTGAAATTTCAAAAGGGAGGTTCGAGACTACCCAAAGCACTATCAAGAGAACATATGATACCTGAAGTTAAGGATATCATGGTATTGTTACACAGGCTAAAAGGTAGCTCTCAGGCATTCTATTGGGAAGACTAGATGTATTTCTTCATTCAGGTGATCCTCTAAGGAGAACAGTATTTGGATTGGGCAGAAATCATTGCCGAATGTTTGCATCAAGGTTTGAGTAATTATTTGGGGAATAAAGACTTCATATGTCCTCATATCTCTTTTACTGCCTAGTGTCCAAAAGAGAATGGAGAGGATTACCTCATGCATCCTTGATTGAAAATAGCAAAATTTATGATTACTATTCACATTTACAAATGCAAAACTGTTATCAAAATTATGGAAGAGTTAATGATGTTTTCACCAGTAGGATGGCTTATGAATTAGCAGGCAATGTTAATAAAATAATATCTGATGAAGCCACACAACTAATCAGTATTTATGGTTGTTTCTTCATTTAGTTTCCCAGATTTACTTATATCAGGGTTGGTGGTTTTGATGGTGAACCTGTGAAGCTGCCCAGATATGTTTTTGACCGCTTTGTATTGATAGAAGTTTGCAGGCAATTAGCTCATGTGGATAAGAAATTTCCAATGAAGATAAAGTTTGGTATATCTTTTCCCATTGAACTCAGTCACTATTCATGCCAATTAGTTTCTAATGCTCTAAATTAAGAGGTGGATCTGAACAAGTTCAATTTTTAGTATTATAATGCTAGACCCAAATTGTATAGCAAAGGTTTTGCTAGAGATAATTTGGATTTTGGGGAGGGGTTTTCACACATTCCCCAGATAGAGGACTATTGGGAGAATTGCCCAGATGAATTTGAAGTCAGGAAAAGACTCTGGTGTAGATTCTCTTTAGGGCAAATAATTACCCTTAATCTGAATATGAATATCACCGGAATAATAGATAATGAGGAACAAGTAATTGATCCTCATTTTGAACAAATAAAACAACTGCCTATTCCAGAAGTTGATTGGAATAGAGATGAAGAGGATCGGATTGAAATCAAAACCCTCCATGTAATAAGAAGAACTAAAAAATGGTTAAGGGAAGGGAGGCTGAAAGAGGTTCAAAATGAAGATTCCCAGTGGTGTGCACCAATTGATGAATCATCATCTCATATAAGCTCTTCTAATCAGCTCATTAATATCTGTGATGCAGGTACCCCCAAATCAAAAATTGAAAAAGGTTTTGTCATCAAGAAGTCCAAGAAAAACCTTGCAACTTTTCTGCCTTCTCACACCACCAGATCAAGAAATAAAAGCAAGAAGAAGGAGATTCCAAAAAGAATAGTTGTGAACTTAAACAGTGAAGAAGATTCGGAGGAAGTACTAAGTGATAAAGGGTTTGGTTCACCAATGGCAGAGGAGATTAGTATGAACCAACAAGCAGAGGTTACTTCGGATTCTACCGATCTAATGATAATATCAAATGTGCCTTCTAAACAAATGAATCCTGATAAAGAAGTTCTGGTCCTTACACCCAAATGGTTGGAGGATTCAATTAGTGATAAAAGAAAAATAGTTCTCTTTTCATTAGCATTAGAAGACATGGTTAGCAAGTGTCTAGGAAAGACTCCTAAATACAAAAAGCTAAAAACCACTTCCATGGTGGACATTGACCCTAACACAAGGAATTGGAGTGTAGAGATAGCCAGACCAATAGCTGATGAAGAAGTTCAGGACCCTTCAGTTCAGGACTTCACAATAGAAATAATAGATCTTGGGACTGCATCACATGCCGCAGACGTGCACCATCTCAAAGCATATACCAAAAGGATAGTCAGTCATACCTGGAAGGATGAAAAAGATAAGAGAGAGTTGAAACAAACTTTACAATCAATGACAGAGTATATTGACGCCATTCATAATCCAAATCCCCAACCTATTTCTTAGCTACCTCTGTCTTTTGACCCAAAATCTCTAGTCAATCAGAAAATGCTCGATCAAATACATAGAAACAAAATGGTGACCAAAGTGTTTGATGATTGGCTGGATGGTATCATCCAAAAGGGGACAGAGTATATTAATGAATTGAAAAATATATATGATGAAACCATGGCTACTATTAAAGATTTGAAAACATAGAATGCTTCGTGGGTAAAAGGTGAAGGGTAATGGATGAATGTGATAAATCAAATTGATGAAGTTTAGAAATATGGGGTGACAAATTTTTTATCAGAAAGGAATATGACAACTCTGAACTATAATATACTGTATGTGAGCAAGAGAAATATCGAATGGAGAAATTCAGTATCTAGACAAGGACGAATTGAATTCACAAAAATGATTAAAGAGATAATTGAGTTTACTCAATCTTTACAGCATGATTTGGAATGTATCGATGTGAAGTATATAAAAGATGATGGGGAGCTAGAAAAGGATATTGATATTGTGGTACAGTCCTTTAGAGAGAAAATTAGTTTTGTTAAAGAAAATGATAGCCCAATAACTGATGATTTCTCTCATATATCAAAAGTAGAATCACTCCTTCACCTCTGCGTCGATGCACTCCCAGATCATGCGGAGAAAGTGGCAAAAATTTGAAGAGAAAAAGATGTTTGGAAAGCATGGGTGAAACACATTGGCATCCCTAATTTCCCAAAAATTTAGGAATTTGTTGCCACATTTCAGGAATGGAAAGCTCATCGTGTCTCCTAAGCCGAACAAAGCAAATCTAGAGATTCAAATTCGATGCCCCAGTCATGATCATGCTTTCATAATCTCTTTATTCAGTTATTTAGTTAGAATTATGTTTAAAAAACTTTGTCTTTTAATGAGCTTTTAAGAAACTAAATCCCACTGTGGGTCAGAGTTTGTTATAACTCTGGGTTTAAAAGAACAGTTAATTAGGGTAACTATATATACAGAAAAGGAGGAAAAAACTGATATACAGAAAAGGAGGAAAAACAAGGAATTTTGGAGCTGAACTTTGATGTTTTACAATATATGTGATGTTTGTCTACATTTTTCATCTGTGAATGAGAAGAAGAAATGATTGCTGTAGACTTAAATTTGTGTGTTTAAGTTATTTGAAATTAGGTTTCTGTGCGAACTCTTCTTTCATGTGGTAATTGTTCTTTCATTGGATAACTCATCATATATGTTTTATCATTTACTGGTTTAGCAATATACATATTTATATATTTGATTATTATTGAAGATGGAATCTATGTATTCTATCACTGAATGATGTTATATGGAAGAAAGATATCACATTCATTGCATGGTGATGTATGGATGTTAGTTTGCCTTTAATGCTTTCTGGTTAAAAGTGTATCTGAATGATTATAATAATTTGAATTCATTGAAGATTTAAAATGGAGCTGAACCTTAATTCAGAGGGGAATTATTCCTAATAGTTCATCCATTTGTTGTTTAACTTATTTGTTCTTGAAAGAAAGGGTTATAGAGTCAGAACAAAGCATTTTTAGATCAAGACAAATCTGTTAGCCAACACCCTTGACTTTTTCTTCTTCCTTTTGCAGTAAGCCAACTTCAGAGGGAATTTTTGTTTCCATGTTTACTTCTATGTTAACTCCATTTATTTGATCCTAGGTATCATTTTTGCCTTCAGCCTCTTCTGACTTCTGATCCTTGTTCTTCTCAGATTCATCTTGAGTAGGACTTAGTGTCTCCATGTAGGTTTGTTTCGAAGGATCATTTCCCTTTCTAGTCTCTTCTTTTGAAGTTCCTTGTTCTAGAACTAAAGGATTGCCTTCCTCAACTTGTTCCTCTGAAACAATTTAACATTTATCTTTGTCTAGGGCCTTCCTCAAAATTTCCACAACTTCCTCAGTTTTACCAAGCATTAGCTTTTTCATCCAGATCTTTCTTCTGAATTCCTCCTTTACTTCCTTGAGGGTTTTATTTGCTTCCATTCTGGTCATTACTGGACACAAGGTGAAGAGGACATGTTCTCTGAGTTATAGGTCTTTAGCGTTGGTGGCTTCCTTCCTCATCTCTAGTATATTCATTAAACTTTTAGGAATTTCTTGCAAGATTTCCAGTAGAGCTCTATTGAATTTATTCAAGTGCAGAATGGTGGCATCCTCCAAGATTTTCTTATTTGCTTTATCAAAATTATCATAATATTCTCTGATAGGCCTTAGATTTCCATGAACAGTAATTATTTTTACAATTTCATCAACTGTGATAGCAACATTACCAGTTTCTTACTTTTTACTTGCCTTTTTGCTTCTGGAAGGCTGGTCCTTAGAAGCCTTTGAAGTCTTGGCTCTCTTAGATCTTATTTCTTTAATTTCTTCATCTATCTCCATCTCCTCATCATCTTTTGTGCTCATATACATTCTTGTGGTCTTTGTTTTCTTTGTTTTTGTTCCTTTACCAGATGATATGTCTTCCAGTTTCTTAGGATTGGCAGACTTTAGGGGAACAAGGATAGCAGTAGAGCTCCTAGTAGTCCTTAGAGTGGAGGAGGATTCTACTGGAGCACTTCCTTGTTTCTTATCCCATTTATGCTTCTCTACCTTTTCAGTTCTTTCCCTGAATTGTCTCACAAATTCCTTTGTGATACCTAGATTCTCAGCCAACTACTCAATTTCTTTTCTTACTTTCCTTTTGGTTTCAAGTTTTCTAAGCTTGTCATGCAGTTTTACACTTAGTTCCTCATATGTTCCAAATCTTTCAACTATTGTGTCTTTTACCTTGCTCAAAAGGTGTTGAGCATACATATTCAAGGTTTTTCCATCTACCTCATACCCCATGGGCATGATCCAAATAGTTCTGGGTTCTACTGCTTCCATTAAGCACTGATCAATGTCAACCATAAAGCATATTCATTCTTGTACTTCTCAATAACTATTTGGGGATTCTTTCTCTAGAATGCATCATATTCTAAAAATTCTTCAAGTATCCCCAAATAGTAGTTTTCTGTGCTTTATAGTCACCAATGCTACGTAGTTCATCTCTGATCTGAATAGCTATTGGCTCGTCATTAGTCTAGTGTACATCTTTTACTCAAGGTACCTCATTCATAAAGTAGAAAAATAAACATAGAACCAATGTACCATATTTAAAGGTATTTTTCTTGTCTTTCTTGATTTTGTTTAAGTTCTCAATTAGTTGGTTCTGCAATAAATCACACAAATCATAATCTCCATTTTCCTTTAGCATTTTGTATGCAGCATATATGGCCATTTTGGAGATAGAGTTTTCCCTACTAGAGTGGTAAATTTTTTAGCCAATCACCATAGAGGCAAACTTAACATCCGGTTCTATAATATCATTGATGGTCATTGCCCTTTTGTCAAACTTGGCACCGGTAGCATAGGTCACTGTCTGGTTTTTAACAACTTTCAGCATGGGTAATCTACTGGTTGAATTCAACCCATTCACAATCCTGATAGCATCCTTTGTAATTTTGAATGGTTTCATTAGCCACCAAAACTGATCATGCATTCATCTTAAAACATACCAGACCCATTCATCTTCATCAAATGTTGGAAACCCCATAATCTGAATGAAATTTTTATCATGCAATTCCTTATATTTGGTTTCAAGATCATGATTTTCATCACTCAAATGACTCTCAAACAAATCCACATACCTTGATTCCCCAAATTCATCTATGTTCGCATGCATATAAACCCTAATATCTTCAGTATGCAACACACCATATGGAACACTTGAAAATACACCTAATGGGTTGACTTCTATTGACTTGTGTGGATGCTTTTTAAATTTTGGTCGAGGCCTTTCAGTAATATCAACAACCAAAGGTGTAGCCATTGCAAAAAGATTACAAGTTCAAAGCTTCGTAGATAAATACCTTTTTCACAAAATTAGGGTTGACGGATAAATTCATCCGTTGCACTTCAGTTCTTTGTAATCTCAGCTCACACACTATTCGGCTTGCTTTCTTTAGGTGCAAATTCATTCAAATGAGGAATGAATGACTTTTTTATACTCCACAAAACCTAATTTGCCTTTGTAATAAATGATCTACCCTAATACATCTGGTTACACTATTTCTGCATACAGTCGATCTTCAATTGCTCCACAAATTGTTATATCCACTGTTTATCTTCCAGAAATCCTTTCAAATGATGTATAATAATCCAATTTATTTTCTCTCATTGTGCCAAATTCAGGCACCCACTTACTGACTGGGGGAATTTAGATTTTATTGCAGTTCCCCCTGAGCCAGAGCTCCTAATTCAATTCTTGGAGGAATTATCAGCACCAGATTCTGGTGCGGACCCATTACTATTATTCACAACACTTTTCTTAACCCATGTCTTGCTCATTTCATTCTGGATCTCATTCACATCAATTTTTCCTTTGCCTTTGTCTTGTCTATGCTCATCCAGTTTTTTGTTTACCAAACCTCTTCTTTCATTGTTCCTACTTCTGTAGAATCTTGCAATATGACCAGATCTATTGCAATTAAAGCACACAACATTTCTTTAATTATATACTTGATTTCCTCTTAATGTACACTGATTAGCCATGTGTCCAAATCCATTGCAAGTAAAGTAGTAACCATTGAAAGAGTTGTTATTTCCTCTAGAGTTATTCATTATCATACTTCTACATTCATTTGATCTATGACCATACCTCTTACACTTGAAGCATTGACCAGAGAAGGATGGACCATTTTGATTTACTCTACTTCTATACTGAGTAGATCTATGAGCAAATTTATTGCATTTGAGAAATTTCCATTGAAGGATGGATATCTTTGAGCATTAGGCTATCTTACCAGAGGTCTTCTAGGTCTGTTTCTCCCATTCCTTGGTTGAAAATTTCTTTGCCCGGATCCAGATCTTTCATCTTTCTCATATCCGAGACCATACTTGTCATCACCCTTTTTGTAACTTTCAAGCAGTGCTTCAAGTTTAGCTGAGCTTATCTTGAACTTCTCCTTGTATTCATTTGCAACTTCTAGGTCATGTCTGAGAATAACAATTTGACTCTCAAGTTCTTTCTCATTGTCTCTACTTTCTTGTAGATTAGACTCTAAGAGGCTAGCTATTCCATCCAATCTGTAGCATTCTTCAGTTCTTTCTTTTAGATTTTGATTCAGGTCTTCTTCAGTTTTCTTCCTATCTTCAATTTCCTTGGTTAGCCTCATCACCCCAGATTCCATCTCATGTTTTAGGACAACTTCTTTAGCTAACTTCTCACATTCCTTTTTCTCTTTCAAGGCCTTATCCTTGTCATTATCTTCATAATTATTTCCTAGTTGAAGAGGTTGCTCCTTCCTCTTTTCATTGGATTTGCTCAATTTTTCTTTTAAAGTCTCAATGAAGTCTTTAGCATTTTTAAGGTTCTCTTGCAGCTCTTTGGTTTCTGTTCTGGACTACTCAAGATTTTCTAAAGTGAGTTTAAGGTGTCCTTGGAGGTTGTATTCATCCATTTTACTGCCTTCCTAGATCTTCCTTAAGTTGTTAAACTTTTCAAAGGAACCTTGCTCTGATACCAATTGTTGGAATTAGGGCTGACAATTGGGAGGAGGGGGTGAATCAGTTGTCTTAAAATTTTAAAGCTTACTATAGCTAATTCTTCTTTACCACTTTTTAACAGATTAATGACATGATCATGTGTTTAGGGTAAAATTGGATTTTGTTAATCTTTGTTGATTAGATGTTAAAACCCTCCTTTCCACTAAACATTGAAGGATCTAGGTTCGAGTGGCAAGCACTATCATACCCTAGGTCACTTGAAAATGAAGGGAAACTTGGATTAGGGAATTAGTTATCAAATTTTCCTTCTCTTATGTCTATATAACCATTAAAACCCTAATTATGCAAATACGACAACAAATTGATGAATAACAGAAAAAGATCTTGTAGACGGGAGTGAAATAACAAATCACAGAATACTTATTTTTGAGGTTCTGAGGTGGAACAGTTAGGGACTAAGGTGTGCACACCCAAGTCCAAGGTACCTACTTTTTCAAGGAATCTGGACCTCCTTTCGACATTGATCAACCCTGTAACTTTTGTTTTCCGAGATCTGTCTGCAAAGGACACTTTTGCAGGCACCCTAGTCCTTGAAGTGCTCCTTTGTCAAACTTCTCTTTAGATCTTGAATCCCTGATGTCTGCCAATCCTTCCTGTAACCTGCAATCACAAGACTTGGTCTCAAGGTTTTGGTGTTTAGAGGTTTGCCTCAGTCAAACCTCATAGGACACTTAAGTCTTCGAACACCAGTGTCAGATAAAGAGGGCATGCACTTGTGAGGATGAGGCCAAAAACCAAAGGAATCAAGATAAAAACACAATGATATGTCACCTTGTAGTGAAGCTCTCATGGACGAAGATGCTCTTCATGCCATGAGGAGATTGAAGCTCAAATCTATAAATATCAACACACAAAACATACAAGTGTGCTCTTGCAACACAATAGAAAGCCTTGAATCACCTTGAGAACACAATAGCTTGCTAGTAATCATCTAGTTTACAAATGAATGCCTACAGATACTTATATATGCACCTACAAGCATTCCCGCCAAGATTTTAAAAGTCAAACTTTACCGTGTTGTGAAAAGAACCTCCTAACGGTCATAAACTAACACCCAGAAATTGGCACTGTCCCAAAATAGGGCAAGACTATGGCACGAGCGCCCAAGTCCTCCCCTCCTATTTTGGGTAGGGTAGAGCTCAAGGGGTCCACCTAGGTCCTATTTGTCATGGAAACTAGGTCTCATTCCATCAAGATGCTAAAATATGAACTAAAATGTTCTAAATGCACTCTAAAGACCTGGGAGCTAAACCTTACGAGGGAAAAGCCCCCAAGGGGACATTTTTTGACTTTACATTTAGCCCCCACTTTAATTTATGCATGAAAGCAAGGCCCATGCATGCATTAAATTAAGGTCACAAACACAAAAAACACACCAAGCATGGAGAAGACACACCAATCATATTGAAAATAGTAATATGCATGCAAAACATGGAGAAGACAATTACAGTCACATAGAACATGGATTAGACAGTCAATGCATTAAAGACACATTAATGCATGGAAGATAGAAATGATATCTTTTCTTTTCCTTTTCTCATATATATGAAATGCAAATACAAGTACTGGAAAGTAAACAAACCTCCCATAATACTGGATGCACTACCTTAAGGCGCAGGTCTCAGTATAAATGGGGCAACACATGCAATACATGCAAAACCTCCCAAAATGTATGAAGCACTACTCAAAGGCATTGGTCTCTACATATGGGGCAACAAACATGCCATACAAAACAAGCATGCCAAAACACACACACTTGAAGACACGAAGAAAACACGGCAGACAAACAATGGAGTGTACCTATTTCTAGGTCCAACACCATCTCAGGCACATTATAGGCACACAACGATGATTGCACTTCGCCACAATAATCACCAAAGACATGCTTAAGGGTTGAGTTAGTCACAGAATTATTCCCCGCCTCCACATAGGACTTTTGAAAATGACAGGATGATGCAATCTACTCCAAAAAATACACCATCCCCACCTCTATAGAGGGATTAAGAAAAAGGATGCACAATATCCTACCTCCGCAGAGGGCTTACATGATTGATTGATAGATTGATTGCAAACAAGCTTAGGATGCATGATGCACTACTCTAGGGCGCAAGTCTTTGCATATGAGGTCAAACACATTGCGAACATCTATAACATGCAACTTACCTTATATGCCCCCACCTTAAGGTGGTTGATGTCAGTTATCGATATCAAGCACATTAAGTTAGGAAGAAAACACACAAGGGAACACTGACTTTTGAAAAGCTAAATATGACATGTACTTTATGATCGCTAAATATTCCCACAAACACATCCGTGCAAGAAACATGTTAGTGTCTACAACATCATGATAAAAAACAACATCAATGCATATGATTAACCACACAAAGAGCCAAGGTTATACAATGAATTCAGAGTTCAAGGATAACCAGGGCCTATATCAGGAAGCTCTCCAAATCGAGTACCTCCAAGGCTAGATTCAAAGTCAAACAAAAGTGCACGAAGTAGCAGTATTGTTAAGGTTTGTAAATGCGATAAAAACATCATGAAATTCACTATGTGGAAAGCATGAGTGCTTCCACTAGCCAAGCATAGGATAAGATATAAAACCCCAACATCATATTAGGAACTAAGTCCATTTTTTGATTTCTCTCGAAAGGAACACTAGGTCCGCATCAGTATAAATTTTTGTTGTCATCCACCCGCTAGATGGAAACACTAGAGGAAGGGAAACAGTAAATAAGAGAGGAGAAACAAGTGTCTTAGGGATAGTCATGTAGGAGGGTGCCCCCAAGTCACCAACCATGATGCTATGTCCATAAGACACAACACACAACAATGAAATCAGACAGAGCAATTTAGAAGAATGATGAGACAAATAGAAGAAGGTCACAACAGAGGTAGTCTCCTCGTATCTTGAACCTTATGGGAGAATCTGAGGTCATTCTAAGAGGACTAAACAACACATAACACATCACGGGGGAAGCACATTATGATAGAGATAAAGGGTTAGAGATACTTACCTATAGGGCCCCTTTCAGGCTAGTTGTCGTGAATCTTGTTCTTTATCTTAATGGTTAAGGTGTTACCACTTCTTCTCTCTTCCATATGTTCAGGAGTGTGCAAGGGTAATTGTGTAGGAAAGGTTTCTCTTAATGATGGTTGAGAGGGGATGTTGCCATTATTTGTGTCAGCTATAGGAGCATTTGAAATATCATTTAAATGAGTTTGTTGAGGCATCCAAAAGATACCCATTTCAGTCCCTATATAGGGTGTTGAAATGGCTTGAATCAAAGGGATAGATTGTTCTTCCATAGCATGTAGGATTTCATTGCTTTCCAAAGTATGTGACAGTTCATGATTTGTTTTCTTGTTTAGAATGTAATTGAGGAGTTCTTGAGCATCAGGTGACAAATTATCATTAGATTCAAGCAAATAGTCACAAAGAGAATCTGCATCATCCGAAGCTTCATCCTGATTAGGGAGAGTGGAAAGGGATGGAAAAGTAGTGTGGAGAAATGTATCGATGATATCTTTTACTTATGCCAATATATCCTCACCAAGTGGGGTTATTGTGGGGCAAGTCTCTTTGTTTGATATATCACCTATTGCTATTTCATTCTCATAGGTCTCAGAAAGGATTTGCATTATACCATCATGAAACAAATGGAGAGTGGTAGTAAAGTTGTCACCGCTACTTTCCCCATGATTGTTTTCAGCTATAAAACTTTTGAGATTCTCCATGATTGAAGGAAAAACATCCACAGTATCACAAAAGTTATCAAAGTAGGCTATTGATCGAAGAATATCACATGTAGCACTATTGGTTATGTCAATGCCATAGATGTATGTGATTTGATGCAAGACTTGAGGATATTTGTCAGTGAACTTGAAAAAATTATCATAGTTGACAATGTACTCATATAAGTCTTCTAAAGATGTATCCTTATGAGAATCCATAAATGCAAAATGTATGCAAAAATGCTTGATTTTTTGATACTTTTCAATGTCAATGAATGAAACAAAGGATATTGTAAGGATTTCAGTCAAGCGCAACAAGTTATATATCTGATATCAGTCCAAAATAGAAATCTAATCACTCCCAACACACTCTTGATGCAAATCCAAGATAATGCCAAGTTAAAATATAGTGAAAATATGTCAAAATGAGCACTTTTTATTCAATGCAAAAGAGCATAAAAAAGGGTGTTGTGAGGAAAATGATGATGGACAGTAAATATTATCAGCAATAACAGCCACTTGATGCCAAAATACCCAACACAACATGATTATAGTGCCACTTAAGGTAAAAACCCTAGTGAAAATATAGCAAAATATATAATTTTTCATGGTTTTTCAACTCCAAGACCTAGAAAAAGGGGTGTTGTATTGAATTTTAGGAGGTACAACAAATAATATCAATAATATTAGTCATCTCAATCCATAAAATTAATCACAACATGCTTGGAGTGCAAACTAGGCCAAACCCTAGGGCAAAAATAGCCAAAATGCGTAGTTTTTCACTGAATTTTCACTACAAGAGCCCGTTAAAATACCTTTCACAACACACCTACGATGCAAGTTTTGAGAGTCGATAAGGGCAAATTTAGTGAAAATTGTTATTTTCAAAGCCCTAGGTTTTAGATCTTGGAACAAAATTCTATGTGAATGCTTTGAAGTCTGATTTATGATGAAATTCACTTATTCTCATATTTTCAAGCCTTAACATGCAAAATGCCCATGCAAATTTATTAAAAATGCATCAAAATTGCTAGTCTTTGTTGAAATTTTCTATGCAAAAATGCAAATTCACACTAAAATGCAAGACTACAGTCAAATGCAAATTTTAATGAGCCTCTAAAATTAGTAGAAAAATCTGATAAAAGATTTTGTGTACAAACCCTAGATTTTGGAATTACTAGATTATATAAAATTGTCAAAATTTCCACAAAACCCTAGCAATTAAATGATAAAAATACAGGGCAAATTTCTAATTTTTCGTATTTTTATGTAGTTTATATCAGATCTATTGCAAAAATCATGAATTAGGAAAATTTAGGAAGAATTGATGCAATTTAGTAAACCAAACAATGCAATTTTTTTTTTTGTATTTTTGAAAATTTTCAATTTTTTTGAATTTTTCTCAATGCAATAAAATAAATAACCAAATGAACGAATGAAATCAATTCAAATTTGAAGACAAACACTCAACAAGTTATAATTTAAGTCCAAAAACATGGGTTCACAAAATTGTTCAAGGTAAAATTGGATTTTGTTAATCTTTGATGTTTAGATGTTAAAACCCTCCTTTCCACTAAACATTGAAGGATCTAGGGTTGAGTGGTGAGCACTATCATACCCTAGGTCACTTGCAAATGAAGGGAAACTTGGATTAGGGAATTAATTAATAATAGAAAAAGATCTTGCAGACGAGAGTAAAATAACAAATCACAGATTACATGTTTTTGGGGTTCCAAGGTAGAACAGTCAGGGACTAAGGTGTGGGAACCTATGTCCAAGGTACCTACTTTTTTGGGGAATCTAGACCTCCTTCCGACACTGATCAACCCTGTAACTTCTATTTTATGAGATCTGCTTGTGGAGGATACTTTTGTGGGTGCCCTAGTCCCAGAAGTGCTCCTTTGTCTGACTTCTCTTCAGATCCTAAATCCCTGATGTCTTCCAAGCCTTCCAGCAACTCCACTATTTCCAGATATGACACTTGTAGCCTGCAATCACAAGACTTGGTTTGGGGGTTGTGGTGTTTAGAGGTTTGCAGCGTCAGTTAAACCCCAGAGGACACTTAAGTCTCTTAACACCGTTGTCAGATAAAGAGGGCATGCCCTTGTGAGGCAGAGGCCAAAAACCAAAGGAATCAATGATAAAAACACAACAATATGTCACCTTGTAGTGAAGCTCTCATGGAGGAAGATGCTCTTCATGCCATGAGGAGATTGAAGCTCAAATCTGCAAATATCAATACACAAAACATACAAGTTTGCTCTTGCAACACAATAGAAAGCCTTGAATCACCTTGAGAACATAAAATCTTACTAGTAATCATCTAGTTTACAAATGAATGCCTACACATGCTTATATATGCACCTACAAGCATTCTTGCCAAGATTTTAAAAATCAAACTTTACCATGTTGGCAATAGAACCTCCTAACGATCATAAACTGACACCCAAAAATTGGGGCTGCCCTAAAATAGGGCAGGACTAGGGAGTGGACGCCCAAGTACTCCCCCTATTTTGGGTAGGGTACAGCTCAAGTGGTCTACCTAGGTCCTATTTGTCATGGAAACTAGGTCCCATTCCATCAGGATGCTAAAATATGAACCAAAATGTCCTAAATGTACTCTAAAGACCCGGGAGCTAAACCTTATGAGGGAAAAGTCCCCAAGGGGACATTTTCTGATGTTACATCATGAAAAGTAGGAATTAATAAAACATGAGCAGAAACATAAATAACACACTTGAGACCAAGATTTTGACGTTGAAACCCAGTTAAGGGAAAAACCACAGTGGGGGTTAACCCACAAAGATTATACTCTATTAAAAGTATTAGAAAGGGGAAGGCACATGCCTTCGGGCTCACTGCCCAGAGCTCACTGCTCATGAGAGGCTCACTACCTACAAGAATGATTACAAAAGAATTATAGATTGTTTGAACTGATAAGTAGCATCTACCAATGCAAGAATTCAGTTCTAGTTAAGCACAGAATACTGATTTTACACACTTCATCTTTATTCTATCCTATTTACTGCTCTGCCATAATCTAGACCTTAGATCTTTTCTCTTCTGCACTTCTATCTACCTTTTTTGTACTTACTCCATATTCACATCATAAATCATGCCAATACACTTGAATCCATCGGCTATATATATATCTGCCTCAAGAAATTCAATCACCTTTCTGTCATCCTCATGAAGAACTTAACAAACAATACAAGTACTCTGTTCTATTAGCTAAATTCATACATCAATATTGATGCTTACAAGAAATAACACTTGCAGGTCACCATTTATGTTAGCCACTAACATTATATCCCATACACAACTCACCAAAACACTTCTACTAGATCCGCACAAGGATCTAATACAAGTCGGCATGTTCTTCACCGAACTGTTATGTCATATTAGGACCTGGTACTCAGATGCTGCTAACTTTTAATCCTTTTGTTACTATTATCGATGAGGATTGCACCGTTATGCAAAGCTGTGACACTCTACAATCCTTTGAAACATGGGGACAAACTTAGGCTGTGGGTGACCTATAGTGAGTTTGAACCTCTAGATTGTGGGTTGGTTCCCTTAAAATATTCTATTTGAAACTATGATTTTTCTATTTTGGAAAAGGGTAAGAAGGAAACTATAAGGAAATAAAACTTTAAAATTTGGTGATGCAACTAATAAGGATGGAAAATTTACAATCTGCTTCACAATAAAATTCATAAATCTGACCCACACAATCCAATCTTGCCATAAATATCACAAAAAGCATTTTTGAGGAAGGTTGGAAAATTAACTCCTTATGAAGGAAAATGACTTTTCACAACATAAAAGAACTATTTTCTGTAACACAACCTAAGACCTGTAATATCACTATGCTTAATACTATAAGTAAGAGTGAGACAATAATTTTAAAGGTTTTGATAATTAAACATAGTAAAACTTCATCAAATCACTTCATACAATTAGCATCAAATGGAAACGCAACTACTTGATTCCAAAAAATAAAGGAAATATTGCAAGAACCCTAAAAATGCTCCTCAAATCATGCAAAAATCCCCTAGATGGCCTAGTTAACTCAACTCATCAATTTGCATGATTTTGCATTTGCAAAATTGATTGTGAGTAAATAATAAAGTAATTAAAATAATTACTATATTATTAGTTACAACTTGTACTATTTCTAATTTTACAACTTGTGGAAAATAATAAAGTAATTTGAAGAATTTTACTTTACTATTTATTTACATTTGATTTGTTTATAAAATCATGCATGAAAAGAATAAAACTCCTTATCTCTCCAATTTACACATGCCTAATTTGCATGATTTGAGAAAAACTAGGACTTTAGAGGAAAATAAAATCCCCTTATAGCCCCCTATGAGAAAATATATCTACTTGCATGCTAATATGCCTCAAGGAAAAATATACCCTTATTACTCCAAAATACATCATCAAAATGCATGAAAATACCTAGACATAACATCACAAACCCTTATGACTCCATTTACCATGCAAAAAAGGCCTTACTACCATATATCTTCTTTCTACAAGATAAAACTCTAAGTCACCTTACCACCTCACCATATGCATTATTATGCAAAAAATATCTTCTTTCTCTCCATATCTCCTTCATGCAAAAACAATAATACTTCTGCCACCTTATCTGCTACCTTGTAAACTTAATTTGTCTTCATGCATCTCCTTGGCTTTGACTTCAAATGATGACTCTTCAAGGTCAAAGTAATATCATTCTTCTATCGACCACCATTTGACTTCAAACAAAATATGCAAGAGAAACATTCTGTTGGCCCTTCCTAACCATGATTACTAGGAGATACATCACTTAAATTTTTGACCCCCATCGACATTTTCGATAAGGCAATGATTTAAGTTTTTACAAAGTCAAAAATTACAATGAAGTAAAGAACCTTCGAACAAAAGTGAGAATAAAACCTAAAATACTAAGCCATTTTCATTTCCTCTTTTCACCCAACCACCGCTTTGCAACTCTCCATAGCATTAGGGTTTGATACTCACTCGGCTTCTCCTTGTGTTCTCTAAGGTTTATGTGCTCAAAATTTCTTTCATTTCTGTGGTTTCTTATGGCAATGGACGTGGCCATACTTACACTTTCTCTTGCTATATTCTCTTCTTGACATTATTTTTGCTCTCTGTGTTGAAAACTTTTGCAAATGTGAGAAAAACTGGTAAAGAAAAGGAAAACCTCCTAAAGGAGGCCTCGGCCATGTATTTCTTCTTCTCTACATTTTGAAGGTAACTCTCTTGCTTCTTTTTGTGTAGATGTTTGATTATCTTTTATATGCAAAAAAGAAGATAAGGGTTTCAATTTTTTCCATCTGGGTATCTTAATGTCCCTCTCCTTTGATATGGTTGTGGCTATAGTCATTTTTTGTAGCATTTCTTTTGATTTTTCTCTGATACAAAGCTCGAAGGGTTTGATTTTAAATGAGGGTTTTCTCAAAATTGCATATAAATGCAATCTACATACACAACCATACCAGAAAACACATGTATTTCTCCTCCTTCAACTGTCTCTGCAAAAATAAAGAAAGGGTTTCTTGACTGCAATAAGGGTTTTCTCAAAAATGGATATATTTTCCATTTTATGGCATGACTTTAACATAATTCTTACTATAGCATCATTGTTTTCATGTAATGTTAAAAAATGTATTAGGGTTTCATGGAAAACTTACATGGGTATCTCAGAAAAACTCTTTTTCAGGCACGACCATGCTATAAAAACACTTCTCTGACCCTCCTTTCACTATATGCATAAAATGGAGACAAGTGTTTTGATAGAAAATGAGGGCTTTCATTTGATCATCTGTGTATCTTCTTTCAGGCATAAATCTTGCTCCTCTCTTCACGACTATGGCAGAAACATACATTGTAACTATTTCGTTTCTTTGTATGCATAAAAAATGTGTTTAGTGTTTTTTACCCCTTTATAAGGGTTTGCATAAAAGAATCATAGCATTTATCCAATACTCTGAGCATTTCTTCTTCATTTCTATGCATGATATAAGGCTTTGTTTCCAAAATTTGAACTAGCTTTTTTCAAATTTTATAACAGAAAAATACTTTCTGTTGTCTTGAGACCTGTTCTTCTAGTCCTGTAGCTTCTATTGTTTCACTTCCATCATTATAACAATTAGCAGCTATAAAGTATGAATAAGAAATACTTGACTGTCACCAATCAGAGGTATTACTGCCTTGTTGTTTTGATCTCTCTTGTGTATCAGATATCTATAGGGATTTTTACCATTCCGTCAGAGATATGATACCTGTACTTGATATTTCTCTAAAATTGTAGCATTCACTTGATCTATTATATGATGTACCTCATTCCAATTATGTTTGTCAGATGCTATCCATGATGAACTTTGTAGATTTTGTCCTTCTAGAGGCAAGACTTGTATCACTTGTTTCAGCTATACTTGATCTCTATGAACACATGTAACATGACATTTTACTTACTGTCCCTCTGATCATAATCAGATAATACTTTTTATGTTTATATCATGTAACTCATGTAAATGATACACAAATTTTGTCTCCTATAAGCACTATTCTACAACCTTAACTTCATCAGGTAGCAATATACACAATTATATGACTGATAATCTCAATGACATACATAAGTGTGATTTTGTGACTTGTCTTCAACTGTAACATCATATGTATGAACAATGAACACTATTGTAGCATATCTTCTCATTGTAGCTACATTTATCATTTGTTCATGATACTTAATCACTTTGAGATGAAATAAATACTTGTTGTACTTTAAGATGGCTCATGTAGTCTATTCTTTCTATCTGATATGCATATGAGACTTGATTGGCATATGTGTCTTTATCTGATTTGTTTCAATCAATTGCAATTAATGCGATGATGACACACTTTCTCTGTAAGTTGATTAAATGATGCATGACGTACTTTGGATGATGCATCCTGTCTTTTTCTAATATTCCTTTTTAAATGAATAAAAAGGAAACATGCTAGGATCAACCCTTGTGGGAGCCAGATTTTCTCCACATGTTTATTTGTCTTCAAATCAGAGACATTACTTTTCCTATACCTACACAGTGAACAAACAAGTTAGCATAAAAACATACCTGATGGTATTGATTGATCCTCTTCATGATATTTTGATTTATGGCATGTGTCTGATTTGATCTTTCATATGAAATGCATGATGTGACAAGTTGATATGTCTACTGATAAAAGCATATGATAACATTAAATATCTAGATCTCTTACAAGACTTTCCCCAATTTTTGCAGGAACAAATAATACAACTGGAGCTGAAGATGAGGACTAAAGATCAACTGTCCAACTACTCAACAACCAACTTGCTCAAGCAATAATGGATATTTATTTTTATCATGTGTTCGTCATTTCTTTTATCATCAGATGTATAGCTTGCATATATCTGCATTGCTCAGTTTAGTCACTCCCATGGCTTGTGTGGGACACATTTGAACACTTCTCCTAAACATGATCAATTAATTTATCTTATGCACTTGATGTATATATGTTTTCTTTTCAATCAATGCATATGATAGATTAACATATACTGAATTGTATGTTCCAAATATGACATGAAATGACAGTTTAAATAAATATCTTTCCTTCTTTCTTTCAAATATGATCAACTGAATAATCAATCTGCCTTATAACTCCTAAAAGATAACACTGTTAGATCAACTGTATTTCTTGAATGATTGATTCCTTGACATCCTAATTCACTTGTTATGATGATTCATCAGTCCTGATTGGACTGATGGGTTGTCTTGACAATTGAATATCTATCTCTGCTTTGTCAAGAGATCAACTATTCATTAAATGCAATAACCTCAAAGTTTTCTTTTACTCCTCCTGAAACAACTGCACTTAGGTCTAACTAAATTTAGTGTGAAAAAAATTTAGTAATAGTTACCAAAGGTTAAAATCTTGGATTTAAATTGTTCTGACATTCCTCTACACTCCCATAGATTTGCAACATGTAATAATTAATTGGAGAGATTCACTGACCAACATACTGAACTCTGCCATATACCATGTTCCTGTCTATCCGGACTGGACAAATCTTGGAACTAATTTCTGGTATGATCTGATACTGCACTGCAGATGTGTGGAATACACTTAATTGCCATCAATGACAACACATGATATGCCTTGTAGTGTATCTTGCCAACAAATATCAGGCCTAGAAGCAGTTAGATATAAGAGGCTTCCAATCATGGATCTATATAGGGACTGTTCCACCTCAGGTGAATCATCATTTTTTCTTAGTTTGTACCTTATTTCCATAGGAGTACCAACTGGTTTACATTCATCCATTTGAAACTGATAGGGAGGACTCTAGGTTGCCTGCTCTGCATCCTGTAGGTGTACAAGACTGTTGACAACACTAGCCTTCCTACCAATTCAAAGTGCTAAAAGACATACTCCTTGCAGAGATGGAAAACTCTACTTCTCTGCTTGGTGTGGGACACATACATTGTCCTCACTGCTTCCCAGATACTGCCTCAATGGCACATAACTTTCTGAGCCCGTTGCCCACCCTTCTCACTCTGTTCAAGGGTCTGGACTGCTTGGTGCTCACTTTCTTTCTCTCTACTTTTCCACCTCTGCAAATCTATTTATCCTACTTGTCTATCTAGCCGGACTCCTCACTGAGCTCGCCTAGAACAAGCATGCATTTCCTCTAGCCGGCAATCCGACCACCACACAAAAAAAAAAACAAACAAAAAGCATGGCTCTGCAAGATGGCCTCCATACTGTACAATGGAACTTGAGGCATCATCAATACAGAGTCATGGTTTGCAAAAGAGAACAAAACTATAGAAACAGAAAGGACTAATCTACTTTAGAATAGTAAACTGAAAATAGAAAAGAAATACTCAAATGATCGAACTACTGAATTTGATTCTTATTCAAAAATTGCCTTTACATCAGAATGCTTCTCCAATTGAAATCTTTTTCTCGTTTCTTCTACTCCCCCTCATACATTATAAGTATTCGATGTCCGTTACAGGACGGTTCCAATTCCAGAATAGTTGGTATTCCAACTGTCGATTCAGCTTTTAAAATTCCATCGCAAGGCCCATACATCACCTAAACATGTGCATTTTGCATTATCAGCAAGATCACATCCATATCTTACTGAAATAGATATTCCCATTACCGTCGGCAACACTTCTCTTATCGGCCACCTCCTAATTTCTTTCACTGATATGCTATTCTTTCCGATGGTTAGAAACCATCGCTCAGACTTATACTGTCGGGGTGACTCCTCCGTTGTCCTCCGATATACATACTTACTCCGATGGCCTCAAAGGCTCCTTCAAACTGCACTATCGGCGAGACTAATACTGTTGGTCAAACATTTCCCAACCTCGCCGATGGGAACACTTACGCCGATGCACTCCTTCTATCGGCTTGACCCAGTACTATCGGTGAAGCCTCTAACGAACTCCCCGACGGTGCATTTCACGCCGATATTTCTTGTCGGCGACACCTCACCACAGTCTCCCCGATCGGTATGACCTTCAACCGTTGGCCCACGATCAATTTCTCAGCCTGATGCTTATGCTCACGCCGATGCCTTCGGCCAACTCCACATCGGTGAAACTCGATGTTTATCACCCCGATCGGTGAGATGATACACTGTCAGCTCACGATTATTTCCTCAGCCCGATGCCAAGGCTCACACCGATGACCCACTTTGGATAAGCAAAAACTTCTTCCCGCCAAGGCTTATCATGCCAAAATGCAATTATAAGAAAATTTCACATCACACCAAAAATGTGCAGTATAAACATGGGCTCCGAGCCCTTGGTGCTCCTGCACCATACTCCCCCTGTGCGGAAGAAGTCAAGTCACCTCCGGTGACAATGAGGCAAAGTCAATGCCCCTCTTTTTAAATTCTGACTCTGCAACCCAGGTAGCTTCTGCTTCAGGCAACTGCTTCCATTTGATCAAATGCTCCATGTAGACACCATGTCTGGTTTGCTTCTGTACTCTTGAATCCAGTATTCTCTCTGCCTGCAGTTTGGGTTTTAATGGCAAAGTCACATCTTTTGTTGTCTGTTCCTTCTCTGAAATGGATCCATCTGCTGCTGACTGAGGACCCCTGTATTGCACCAGGTCTTGGACATTAAACACTGGTGAGATTGCCAAATCTTCTGGCAATTCAATTCTGTATGCATTGTTACCATACTTGTTCAGGATTCTGCAAGGACCAATTCTCCTCATCTACAGTTTGGTTGGTGTGCCTTTTGGCATTCTGGCTTTGTTCAAGTGTACCATAACCAGATCACCAACCTCAAACTGAATATCCCTTCTGTGGGCATCTACTCTGTCCTTGATCTTCTGTGTGTTCTCTGTCAAGGTTTTCTTCACCTGCTCATGCACTTCTTTCATGGATTGTGCAAAATCCTCTGCATGTCCACTTCTGTTCTCCATGTTTCCCATAATCCTGAGCTCACATATACCTCTGGGATGCATTCCATAGACTATTTCGAATGGACTCTTACCAGTAGTCCTATTCACACTGTCATTATAGGCAAATTCTGCCTGATGAATGACAAGATCCCAACTCTGTCCATATTCTTTGGTTATACACCTTAACAGGTTGCCCAATGTCCTGTTTACCACCTCTGTCTGACCATCTGTCTGTGGGTGATATGCTGAACTGAAAGACAAATTTGTTCCCAATCTCTGCCACAATGTTTTCCAGAAATGCCCCATGAATTTAGCATCTCTGTCAGACACAATACTTGCTGGAAGTCCATGAATTATGATCACTTCTCTGAAAAACAAGTGTGCTATATGATTGGCATCATGAGTCACTTTACAGGGAATGAAATGGCTCATCTTGCTAAACCTGTCCACTACTACATATATGCTATCATAACCAGTCTTAGTCTTAGGCAAACCAACTACAAAATCCATGCTTACACATTCCCATGGCCTGGAAGGAATGGGTAAGGGTTGGTACAGTCCTACATTAGAAGTGGTTCCCTTGGCCTTCTGACATATGGTACACTACTCTACATACCTTCTGATGTCTCTGTGCATCCTTGGCCAATGATAGAACCTTTGGACTAGCTCCAGTGTCTTGTTCAGACCAAAATGGCTGCTCAGACTGCCATTATGCTTCTCCTGTATGAGATTTTCTCTCATAGATCCTCTTGGCACACATAATTGTCCACCTTTGAATAGCAATCCCTGCTGTAAGGTGAAATCTGCAAATTCACTGTGAAAGTGATTCTCAAAATCTTGACATACCTTGTATGCCTCAGCAAAATCTTCATCATCTTGGTAAAGATTCTTGAAATCTTCAATCCCAATGCTCTTCAATTGCACTTCCTGCACTGTGAGCAATCTTCTGCTCAAAGCATCTGCAACTCTGTTCAGCTGCCCCTTCTTATGCTTAATTGTAAAGGTATAAACTGCAGGTACTCCATCCATTTGATATGCCTGCTGCTTAACTTATCCTGTGAGTTCAGAAAACTCAGAGCTTGGTTATCTGTGTAGACCACAAATTCTTTAGGTAGGAGATAATGTCTCCACTTCCTCAATGCTTGGACTAGAGCATACAACTCTAAGTCATATGAAGAGTACTTACTCTTTGCTTCATTCAGCCTCTCACTGAAAAAGGCTACAGGTCTGTTTTCCTGATTTAGCACTGCTCCTACAGCTATATTACTTGCATCACATTCAATAGTAAATAGCTTATCAAAACTAGGCAACAACAAAATAGGTTGTGTTGCTACCTCTTTCTTCAACCTTTCAAAACTTCTATCTGCAGCTGGTGTCCATCTGAATTTTGCTTTCATTCCACCCTTAATTATATCCAACATAGGTGCACATATTCCACTGAAATTTCTGATAAACTTTCTGTAAAACTGGGCTAAGCCATGAAAACTTCTCACCTCTGTGGCTGCTCTGGGAGTAGGCCAGCTCAATATGGCTTCTACTTTGGACTTGTCCATCTTCAACTCTCCCTGGGACACCACAAAACCAAGGTATACCAATTCCTGCTTCATGAATTCACACTTCTCCAGGTTGATGGTTAGTTGTTCATCATGTAATTTTTGCAAAACAGTATTTACATGTTCTAGATGTTCTTCCTTGGTCTGACTAAAAATTAGAATATCATCTAGAAAAACAACAACAAATTTACCAATGTAATCCTTTAGGACTTCATTCATGAGTCTCATAAAGGTGTTGGGTGCATTTGATAGACCAAATGGCATAACAAGCCATTCATACAGTCCTTCTGTGGTCTTGAAGGCTGTCTTCCACTCGTCACCTTCCTTGATTCTTATTTGGTGGGAACCACTCTTCAGGTCTATCTTGGTGAAATACTTTGCTTTTCCAATACAGTCCATGAGATCTTCAATTCTGGGAATTGGGAATCTATACCTTATAGTTATCTTGTTTATGTCTCTGGCATCTGTACACAATCTCCATGATCCTCCTTTCTTGGGTGCCAACACTGTGGGCACTGCATAAGGACTAATACTCTTCCTGATCAATCCTTGATCTAGCAATTCCTGCACTTGCCTAGAAATCTCTCTGTGCTGATCTGGAGTCATTTTGTAAGGTGCCTTGTTTGGCAAAGATGCTCCTGGAATCAGGTCTATCTGATGGCTTATTGCTCTCTGTGGAGGCAATGTAGTTGGTGTACCATCACTGATTATGCCTTTATACTTCTCCAGTATAGGCTGCACTTCTTTGGGAATCTCTGTCTTCTTACCCTGCTGTCCTTCTTTTGGTTTCACTATGATGGCATAACCAATACCATCTTCCTTAAGAGTATTCAGAAACTCTTTTCCACTCACAACCAAGATTATAGGACTCTTTGTCTGAACTGCATCTTCATCCTCCAATGACTGAATCTTATAGGTGACACCATCCTTCTGAAAAGAATAGGCATTCTTCTCACCATCATGTATTGCTTTTCGGTCATACTGCCATCGTCTGCCCAATAAGAGATGGCATGCATCCATGGGTAGTATATCACATAATACCTTATCCTTGTAGCCACCTATACTAAACTCTACCCAACTTTGTTCATTTACTACCACATGTTGACCCTTATTCAACCATGTGACTCTATATGGGTTTGCATGAGTAATTCTTTTCAAATTTAGTTTCTTAACTACCTCATCAGAAATAATATTATCAGTGGATCCTGAGTCTATAATAATTTTACATACCTTATTCAAAATCTTGCACTTGATTCTGAATAGTGCTCTCCTCTGGCTTGGTTCAGATTTCTCTGGTTCTTTGATTAATGTTCTCCTTATCATCAGGTTCTCTCCATCTTCTGAGTTTAGATTGACCTCAGGTGACTGGCTGCTGGATGCATTATCTTGGACATAGTGATTTCTCTTATCACCTCCTTGAGAAGAGGATGTGGCCTTTTCTGGACACCTATATGCTGGGTGACCTAGATTGCCACAGTTGTAACACTTCATGTTGGTGAAATAGGATCCTCTGCCTGATCCTCCTAACCTTCCTTTGTTAGACCCTCTTCCTCTGTGGTTTCCTCTACCACTTGACTCCCCACTCTGCTCTGTGAGTTTGGATTCTGCTTGGGATCTATTGTCAGTATTTCTTCCACCAAAACCTCCTCTGTGTCCTCTGTTATCTCTGCCTCTTCCTCTTCCTCTGCTATTTGAGTCTTGTTTCCTCTTATTCTTTTCCTCCACTTTCAGTGCTAGTTGATAGCATTTTTGCACTGTGGTAGGGCACAATAAACTGATTTCTTCTTGTATATTCCACTTCAGACCATTAAGGTACCTTGCTACCTTTATGCTTTCATCCTCCATTACTTTGGACCTTAAGCATAGCTTTTGGAATTCTTCAGTGTATGCACGACATCTAATTCCTTCTATCTCAGATTCTGTCTCTTCCTATGCAGCTGTATTTCATAATCTTCTGGCATATATGCTTCTTTAATTTTAGCTACCATTCCCTTCCAAGTAGCTATGGGCTTCTTATCTTCTTTTGCTCTTTCAGTCTGCACAAATTTCCACCAGGTTAAGGCAGCTCCCCTGAGTCTGGATTTGGCCACCTTTACTTTCTGTGCCTCGCTTACACCATCACATTCAAAATGATTTTCAAGTCCTTCTATCCAATCCATGACCAAATCTAGGTCCATTTTCCCACTGAAAAGTGGTACTCCTTCCAATGTTTTACCACTCATTGCTTTCAAAGCTTTCAAGAATGGTTCTTCTTCCAACTTAGGATCAGGTGTGGGCTCTTCATCTTCTATAGACACACCTTTTCCCTTATCCTCAGAATATTTAACTCTCTGGCTGACTTCCTCAGTCTTTTGCAACATTAAGCCTAGCTTACTCTCCATTTCTGCTAGTCTTTCTTGTAGGAGTCTATTCTCCTCTTCTTGATCCTCAACCTTCTTTGCTAACTCTGCATTAGTCACCATTTTCTTGGATGAACTAACAAACTCACTTGAACTCGGTGATGACATACAACTCTTCTATTCCTATCTAGGAATAACCCAAATCTTACTGCTCTGATACCAATTTGATAGGGAGGACTCTAGGCTGCCTGCTCTGCATCCTGTAGGTGTACAAGACTGTTGACAACACTAGCCTTCCTACCAATTCAAAGTGCTAAAAGACATACTCCTTGTAGAGATGGAAAACTCTACTTCTCTGCTTGGTGTGGGACACATACATTGTCCTCACTGCTTCCCAGATACTGCCTCAATGGCACATAACTTTCTGAGCCCATTGCCCACCCTTCTCACTCTGTTCAAGGGTCTGGACTGCTTGGTGCTCACTTTCTTTCTCTCTACTTTTCCACCTCTACAAATCTATTTATCCTACTTGTCTATCTAGCCAGACTCCTCACTGAGCTCGCCTAGAACAAGCATGCATTTCCTCTAGCCGGCAATCCGACCACCACACAAAAAAAAAACAAACAAAAAGCATGGCTCTGCAAGATGGCCTCCATACTATACAATGGAACTTGAGGCATCATCAATACAGAGTCATGGTTTGCAAAAGAGAACAAAACTATAGAAATAGAAAGGACTAATCTACTTCAGAATAGTAAACTGAAAATAGAAAAGAAATACTCAAATGATCGAACTACTGAATTTGATTCTTATTCAAAAATTGCCTTTACATCAGAATGCTTCTCCAATTGAAATCTTTCTCTCGTTTCTTCTGCTCCCCCTCATACAGAAAGAATGTTGTATTTTATAAGTATTCCATGTCCGTTACAGGACGGTTCCAATTCCAGAACAGTTGGTATTCCAACTGTCGATTCAGCTTTTAAAATTCCATCGCAAGGCCCATACATCACCTAAACATGTGCATTTTTCATTATCGGCAAGATCACATCCATATCTTACCGAAATAGATATTCCCATTACCGTCGGCAACACTTCTCTTATCGGCCACCTCCTAATTTCTTTCACCGATATGCTATTCTTTCCGATGGTTAGAAACCATCGCTCAGACTTATACTGTCAGGGTGACTCCTCCGTTGTCCTCCGATATACATACTTACTCTGATGGCCTCAAAGGCTCCTTCAAACTGCACTATCGGCGAGACTAATACCGTCGGTCAAACATTTCCCAACCTTGCCGATGGGAACACTTACGCGGATGCACTCCTTCTATCAGCTTGACCCAGTACTATCAGTGAAGCCTCTAACAAATTCCCTGACGGTGCATTTCACACCGATATTTCTTGTCAATGACACCTCACCACAGTCTCCCCGATCGGTATGACCTTCAACCGTCGGCCCACGATCAATTTCTCAGCCCGATGCTTATGCTCACGCCGATGCCTTCGGCCAACTCCACATTGGTGAAACTCGATGTTTATCACCCCGATCGGTGAGATGATACACTGTTGGCTCACGATTATTTGCTCAGCCCGATGCCAAGGCTCACACCGATGACCCACTTTGGATAAGCAAAAACTTCTTCCCGCCAAGGCTTAGCACGCCAAAATGCAATTATAAGAAAATTTCACATCACACCAAAAATGTGTAGTATAAACATGGGCTCCGAGCCCTTGGTGCTCCTGCACCAGAAACCTCTTAAGCATTTCTTTGGCATACTTGGTTTGTGAGATGAAAATCCCCTTTTCAAGTTGATAAACTTGTAAACCAAGGGAGAAAGACAATTCTCCCAACATAGACATTTCAAATTCTGACTTCATGATGTTAGGAAAGGAATGGCTCATATCATCATTATTACTTCCAAAAATGATATCATCATCATAAATCACTACAACCAAGATATCCTCACCTTTGGCAATATAGTACAAATTATTGTCCACACCTCCTTTAGTAAATCCTTGCTCTTGCAAGTACTTATCCAACCTATAGTGCCATGCTCTTGGGGCTTGTTTCAAGCCATACAAGGCCTTTTTCAACCTGTATACATAATCTGATTTGTCTTTGTATTCAAAACCTTTAGGCTGCTACATGTAAACTTCTTCAAAATCACCATTTAGAAAGGTTGATTTGACATCCATTTGGAACACCTTGAAATTTGTATAAACTAAAAAAGCTAAGAAAATTCTTATTGCCTCTAATCTAGCCACAGGTGCAAAAGTTTCATCAAAATATATCCCCTCAATTTGAGAGTAACCTTTAAACAAACCAATCTAGCTTTATTTCTAACAACTTTGCCATTATCAAGTTTCTTTCTAAATACCCATTTTGCACTAATAACAATTTTACCTTCAGGTCTTGGCACAAGTTCCCATGTCTTGTTCTTTTGTATTTGATTCAATTCGTCTTCCATAGCTTTAATCCAAGCTTCATTCTTGCTAGCATTTGCATAGGTTTTTGGCTTCATTTTTTATATCAAATAAACATGTGCTTGATTATTTGTAGTAGCAAGTCTTCTCCTTGTTGACTTACCAATATCTTTATCTCCAATAATCAGCTCTTTTGGATGATCTCTTTGCAATGTCTTTGAAGGAGTTTTGGCTTTAGATTCAATAGGATTTTCAGGAGTTTCTTCTTCCACTTGAACTTCCTCTTCTTTTTCTAAATGATGGTTTTCTTCTTCTTTATCTTGGATCAGTTGCACACATGGCTGCAAATTCTCATCCACTTTTACATTAGTACTCTCTATAAACTTTTTGAGTCTCTTGTTGAAACATTTATAGGCTTTACTATGTGTGGAATAACCTAAAAATATACCCTCATCACATGTAGACTCAAAACTTCCCAAATTATCATTATCTCTCTTAATGAAGCATTTACTACCAAAAATCTTAAAGTGACCAACATTAGTTGTCCTACCATACCATAGTTCATAAGGAGTATGGTTAGATTTTACCCTCAATTGAACTCTATTTAGAGTGTATACTATTGTATGCATAGCTTCCTTCCAATAAGTATTGGGCATATTTGCATCATGAAGTAATGTCCTTGCCATCTCCTTCATAGTCATGTTCTTCCGTTCAGCTACTCCATTCTGTTGTGGAGTTCAAGGAGCTAAAAATTATCTTTTAATTCCATGTTTCTCACAATATTCTTCAAACTCCTTGGATGTATATTCTCCACCATTATCTGACCTTAGACATTTGAGCTTGAAATCTGATTCCTTTTCAACCATCTTCTTAAAGATCTTAAATCTTTCAAAGGCTTCTAATTTGTGCTTCAAAAAGGTCACTCAAGTCATTCTTAAAAAAATATCAATAAAGAGCATAAAATATCTTTCACCACCTAAAGCCTTAGTCCTTGTAGGACCACACAAATCTGAATGAACAAGTTGCAAAGGCTTAGAAGAAGAATACTCTTTAACTTTAAAACTAGCCTTGGTTTGCTTACCAAATTGGCATTCTTTGCAAGTAGTATTGTTTGGCTTGGAGATGTAAGGCATATTTCTTACATTTTGATTTTTGCTCATCCTCTCAAGATTATCAAAATTTACACGGCTGAGTCTCCTATGCCATAGCCAACTTTCTTCAAATTGACCCATGAAGAAAATATGCCCATCTACAATTCCATTTTCAATCTCATGAAGATTATAGATGTTTCCACTTGTTCTTAATCCTGCTACAACAACTTTTCCTGATTTCTTTTTGATTTCACAACCATGAGCATTAAAAACAACATTGAATCCATTATCATAGATTTGACTGACACTCAATAGATTATGTTTCAAGCCCTCAACATAATATACATCATGTAATGGAGTTTCATCATCTAAAAGAATAGTACCTTTTCCTTTGATCAAAATGCAATCATTGTTACCAAACATGACTGATCCTTCAGTAAGGTCTTTAAGCTTGATGAATTTTCCTTTATCTATTATCATATAATTAGAACAACCATTGTCTATAACCCACTATTCCTTCTTCTTGGCATGAAAAGCAGCTTGAACAATCATAGCTTCAATATTCTTACTCATTATCTTAGGTTTTGAAACAAGCATTTTCTTATCAGCACTTGAAGAAGACATTTTGGAAAGAGCATTTATCCTAGTTTGCTGTACTTGCTGATTAGGTCTACAGAACTTGGCTATGTGGCCAAAGTTATTGCAATTAAAACATTTCAATCCTCTTAAAAACATAAAAGAATTTCTTGTCAAGAAATTTGCTCTTCTTCTAGAACCAAATTTGCACTCATTTACTTTGTGTCCATACCTATTACAACAAAACCAATAACCAAGAAAATGCATATTATACCTGAAAGACTCACTTCTTTTGAGATTTACTGCTTTCATGATATTTTTGTTATTAATATCAGCTTGTTGAGGACTTTGGGTATGTGAGCTTTGTCCTTTTTCAAATCCTAGACCAGATTCGTCTTTGAAACCTTTTTGTTTATCCAAGAGATCTTCAAGTTTGTCACTGATCCTACACATATCAAGTTTTCTTCTTAAGGCTACAATTTTAGCTTCTAGAGTATGACATTCTTTGACTTTGACATCTAATTCTTTGCTTGTAAGATCAACAATTATTTTACTCTCCTCAAGAGACAATTTTAGGTCTGCTATTTGCTTCTCATAATCAATGACTTTGTTGATCATAACTTCATTGTCCTTTTGAAATTGATTTCATTGGGCAATTGTCTCCTTTTTGAGTTTCTTGACTTCACTTAGAGCACACTTCAACTCACCTTCAAGATCAACTACTGCCTCATCATTTTCTAATTGATCTTCACATTTATTATTCTAATTTTCATTTATGTCAGCCATGAACAAAGTCTTTGCACCTTCTTCAAGTGACTCCTCTGAACCACTATAAGTTATATCAATATCTTTTATGAACAATCTCTTCTTCTTTTTGAAACTACTTTTCTTTTTGGGATGGAACTGTTTTTTCTTGAATTGCGTCTTATTTTCTTCTTCATCACTATCTAAATCTTTATATGGACATTTAGCTTCATAGTGTCCAATTCTTCCACACTCAAAACATTTAAATGAAATTTTACCTTTATATTTTCCTCTTGGCCCCTTTTTTAATTTGCTAACAAAAGAAGATTCCTTATCCTCATCTAATTCTTCTAAATCAGCCTTTACTTCTTTTTCCTTTTTGATTGATTTAAATGCAACTTCTTTACTTGAAGGAGTATCATTACAGATCCTCATCTCAAAAGTAGTGAAAGTACCATGAAGCTCATCAAAAGTCACTTTGCTCAAATCTCTCTCCTCTACTGCAGACACTTTGGATTCATATTTAGGAGTTAGAGTCCTTAAAACCTTGGTTACAACTACCTTTTCTTCTAAGGTATCACCCAAACCCCTAGTAGCATTAACAATCTCTTGAACTCTCAGGAGATAATTAGCCACCTTCTCATCATCACTCATTTTGAGACTTTCAAATTTAGCCCTATAAGATTGTAACTTTGCTTCCTTGATTCTATCATCTCCCTGATAGATATTTGATAGCTTGTCCCATATAGCCTTAGCTGACTTACAATCCATAATATTGACAAGTATTTCATTCGACAAACCACAACATATTGCATTTTTGGCATTAGCATTGTTTTCATATGTCTTCTTCTCATCAGGAGTAGAGGGAGGATTTGTTGCTTTACACTCATTTTCTATGGCAGCATACACATCATACCCCAAAGAAGACAAATATGACTCCATTCTATACTTCCAGAAAGCATAATTAGACCCATCAAATAAAGGTGCTTTATATGTAGAAAATCCTTCTTGACTACCCATGACTAGTACTCCACTTATAGGACCTCACAAGTTGATTAAGCCTTTATAGGGAACCTTTTCTCTGATACCAATTGTAGGAGTACAATCAACACTGAGAGGGGGGTGAATCAATGTTGTATCTAAAACAAGATTTTAGAACTTATCAAACTTAACAATGAACTTTATCAAAGAAGTGAGTTAAATATTGAACAAATAAAACTAAATGTTCAAACATATAGGACAAATGAATTCACATAAGACTTGAGACCATGACATAAAAGATTTTATGAGTGGAAAACCCTCTTGGGGTAGAAAAAACACTCAAAACTACCTCACTGGATTAAGCATTAAAATATCACCATTTACAAAGTCTCATTGACTTATGAATGCCTCACTTGCAAAATAAAAGTCTCACTAACTTATGAATGCCTCACTGGCAAATAGAAAGTCTCATTGACTTGATCAAAACACCTTGAATACAAACACAAATTAACTTAGGGGGTTACCCTGATTCACTTCTCCACAACACTTATATCTGCCTTTAGTTTTTCACTTCAACAAATTCTTCATCATTTACAAAACTATGCACTCTTGATTTGGTCATTAAAACAAATGTCAATCTCTATAAAAATAATTCACTTGAATGGACAAATTAATGGTCTTCAAACTATTGCTCTTCAAACTCAATTCTGAATGGCCTTCAAACACCAAACACTGCAAAAACTATGATGCCCTCCATTAAACTGATTAGTCCTCATGTAGACACATACATATTTCTTTCAAAATCTCAATTATATGATCAAAAGTTCCAAACATTTCATATAGAACTCATACAAAAATTTTCTGGCCTTAATCAATATACTTCACTGAATAATCACCTATCTTTAACCTTTGTAAAAACATAGAATTCATTCACAAAACTTGTAAAGCTATATATTGGCAGATAGATATATCTTTTAACTTCACAAATCCTCAATCAGATCTTCTAAAAATGTTGTCTCGTGCTTTCTATTAATTTCACTGGCCCTCGCTATCTAAAAGGAAAGAGTAAAAGCATATTTTTAGGCTTTTATAAACAAAAGCATGTCAAATTTAGAAATGTTATCATGACTGTTGGACTTCAAAAGCAAATTAAAAGCCATCCTTTGGATCTTCTTTAGTGCCCCTTTGCTTTTTTTAATCTGCACTACCCGATATGCTTTTGACGCTCAAGTTATATGCCTTGACCTATTCACCTGGTTACCCTAGGTAAAGGGGCCGGTCTCCATACGAGAAACAATGACTTAATTTTATAACTTAAGTTACTTCTACCTGCTCGCCCGGTCAATCACAAGTTATAACAAAAGTGATGACAGATAATAAGACTTAGTCATAATGTGTTTTGAACTTGAATTTAGGGTTTTGTTCCCTAACCAAATGAAACCCTAAACACCATAACATAAAGAATACTTGACATGATTTATACAGATCAAAATGATCATCCCATAGACTGATATGAATGAACATTGACAAGAATATCAACATCATGCTGATGAAGAAGACTCAAGGTACACCACATGCCATACAACTTTGTGCATACAATTGTTATCATAATTTGAGCTCCAACCATACCTTGTGACCACAGCATTTTGCTATTCAAACACTAATATGCCACATGCCAAGGAACAAACTACAACTCATTAACATGCCCTAATTGAGAGAAGACCATTACATCTGAAACAACATGATGAAGTCCTTAAGAAATGATGTCTGCAACAAATCATGAAAAACACTTGTACATCATAACTGCCACTATATTGCAACTTCACAACACTACCCATTACTTTCTCTGCAAAGGTCACTTGTCAACCATGAAGATGAGAATGAACTCCCATGAACAACATGACCTCATTGCATCTCAAGAGATCACCTATTTTGACATCAATGGCAAGACAACCATCATGCCAAACATAACAAATAATAACTTTTGTTTGAGTTTCCATGGATCCATTTTATGATGTTGAATGTCAATGCACAAATCTTTACTTTTAACACCCAACATTGCAATACCTGCTTCATCAAAAAACTGTCACCCATATAGAACCTGCATAGTCTTCAAGGAAAACCCTAAATATGTATCTATAATCACATTCAGGAAAAGTTTTTGCACACTTGGAATAGTTCCATCCACCACTTATAATTTTTGTCACTTTTTGTTAGCATTGTGAATTACCATTCATTAATGGGCATGTTGGATAACTAAAGTTTTTCATCTCATCAATAGAGATTAATGTTGCCCTAAGTAGAATGCATTGTGGTTTTTCAGTGGTTTTGACTCCATTTTGTATTTCAGTAGTAGTCATTTGTACAAAAATAGGCCCACGAGCATGATATGGGGTTGTTAAATAATGACATGGATTATTTTTCCCAATATCATTATACCAATGTTTAAATTTTTCTGCATCTTCAATGATAGGATTTATAAATACTTTTCTTGTTATGACTATTCCTATGCATCTGCCATGAAATTCTGACAGTCGTGCACCTTTGATAGAAATGATAGACAACTTGCCCTCATTTTGTAGTTGTTCCAGTTCAACACCTTCTTTCATGCAAATTGTTTCCCACATGGTTAGTTCAATGCTACACCCTGTCATATCTCTGATATATAAACTCTTTTTTTAAATCTCCTCCATTCTTCGTAAATATTGTATTGTAAGGGCTAACTTCAAGGACAACACCAATGACATCAATCAATGAATTTACTGGCATCTTCTCAATTTCACTTATTAAAGTGAAAGTAAAAATTTCAAATGGAATGGATAAATCATCACTAGATAAAAGTTCTATATTGCTGGTGTAATTTAGTGTTATCTCATAATCACTTGACAAATTATTGAATCTTTTATCTGCCAACTTTAATTTCCCATTTGATATAGCATAAACAGACGCAACTTTTATTTCTTTAGAGAATTTGTCGACAAGTTCATTGAAACAAATTATGCAAATCTCTCCACCATCATTGTCAACAACATCAAAACTAAATACTTTTCCTTGTCCTCTACCATTACTAAAGTGTCAAACTGCCACCTTGTTTGTCAGTCTACATTTGATAGTCCATCTTTCATGGAAAGGTGTTACCACAATTATTGGAGTGGAACAAATCACCTTGTTTACCATGTGCATTGGACCCATATTCAAAGAGCAACCACTATGCATATCAGTCAAGCCAATAATATTTGAGGATGGCAATGCAACATCATTGGACTACAAGTCTAAAGAGGTATTACTTCCAATTAAGATTCTATCATCAATGGTATGCTTGAATGATACCATTTCAGCATCTAATTCAACAATATCCATGTTAAGAATGACCATAAACCTATGACAAAATTTTAAAATTTTGTTATTATATGTAATATAGATTACACATTTAATTTCTAAATACAATTGAAAAAGATCTTACATTTGATTGTATATATTGTCATATTTATAGTCATTGATTTGCAATATTGTTCCTTTTTTTAGAATGCCAGAGTCAACAAATTCATTGCAATCAATTGGCAATAAACTTAACTATGTTTGAACCCCATCTAATACTAATGCACGATATCTTGATTTTGAATGTTCTTTACTTGTTATTTGCTTCACTTCCAATATTTGAAGTATAGGCTTGAGACCAAGAACCTCATTCTTCAAACTAGAAATAGCTCCTTGAGAAATAGTGGACACCATATTATCCTATAGTGTTTGTAAATCTTATTAGACACAAATGGTGCACAATCAAATAATAAGAAAATTATAAATTATGTTTAATCAAATATTTTTAAACATGTTAAAGTTTAAGAGATTTTAGAGGCTTCTATAAGAAAGAAATAAATATCAAGTTATTATAGTTTTTAAAGATTGTATATCTTTATTTTTCAAAAATATTTGTAAAAGCTTCACAAAAAATTGCTAAAAATTTGTAGATGGGGGCTATCTTATATTACTTCCACATATGACTACAAATCTTATCAACTAACACTACATGAAAATCACATCAAGCTAATACTTAAGACATAGTAGAATTCATTGAGTGAATCATAATATCATAAGGATTTTTCAAAATGTTTTTTTTGTATTTTTTGAGAGAAAAATAAGCAACATAAAAGTAGTTTGTTGCAAGATTCAAGCAAGTCATTCATTAAAGGGGATCAAATAGTTGATAATGAGCACGTATGATTTTTTTTATCATTTAAAGTCATTTTTAAATATGAGGGTTCCTTATCCCTCCAAAAAGGTTTCCCTTTCTTTATAATATCAGTCCAATATATTGAACCTCTCTATATACCCACCCTTCCAATATATCTATCAGTACATGGAAGAAGTTAGTCCTCTCTATATACGCGACTATACGTGAGAGAGACCTTAAGGTACGCAAAAGAGAACAGTATGTGGTACCAAGTTAGTACATGAAAAAGATTCACTCTATCAACGACACCTGCTTAGAAAGAAATCCTTGTACGTAGGTGTAAGTTCCTTTTATACTTGGAATTTCTTACTATCAGGAATTGCGTTTTATAATAGAGACAAATGGGTATTGAAAGAAGCAATTTTTATTTTTTGCTAAACAATTTAAATACCTTATTTCTCCCTGATGATTTATAGGGTTAATGCCATAGACATCATTGTTGCAGCTTTATTAGGCATTAGATGTTGTAATTCAACATGATGGCATTACCCATAAATGTGAATTAGAGGCATCATTTTTATTGAACACTCCTTATTTGTTACAAAAGTGTAACCAAATATTGACTTATATTGATTTGCAAAAAAGATATATATTTGCCTAACATAGTTTTGCAATTTAAAAAATTAACTTCAGTGTATAAAAGTTATATTTTTAAAAAGTACTTTTAGTAATACTAAAGTAAAAAAAAAATATTGTTATATTTAAAATTAAATAAAATTTAAATTTAGATTTGAATTAAACTTACTTTAAATTAAAATTATTTTTTAAATAAAAACTAATTTCAAACTAAATCTAAGCTTATATTTAAGATTATTTAAATCTTAACTAAATTAATTTTTTTATAACTAAATAAATAAATGAAATGAAATGATAACTAAACCAAAAATTTTTGACTTTTATATAATTTTTTTAATTAAAATTTTTATATTAATTTTAACAATAAATTAAATTGAATATAAAGGTCCAATTTATAAACATATTAATATAAATAAATTTACAAGTATAATCAATAAGTAAATTATAGATTAGAACATATGCCTTTGATTTGTTCCTAAATTTCAAAAGAATCTAAAAAAAAATTCAAACCAAAATTAAGATTAAATAATTTCAAAGATTTAAAAATAACAAAGAACTTCTAAACTAAATTACAATTTTAATTTAATAGAATTAAATAAAAACTAATTCCAAACTAAAGAAAAAGAACTAAAAAAAATATAATGTTAATATAAATAAATACTATTTTCATATATATCAATGTAAAATCTCCTATATTTAAATATTTCATATTCCAAACCATTGTCATGTCCTTCCTCTTATATGGGTATAGTTATAAACCAAACATAAGGACAGAGGAATTTAGTACTATTGTTGCAATATTTAATTGACAAGGAATTTGTGTCAACAAAAGTAAATTCCACCATTGTGTAATGTAATCTTTTAAAGCATACAGCTATAGAATAAGACAATGGTGGTGTTTCCATTATATATATAAAATAAGACAACATGAAGTTTATTATTAGTAATTGATTAAAAGACTTCATTATGGGAAGAAGAATACATATTAGATCATTGCCATAGTTTGTTAGTGTAGCTTTAACAACAAAGGAATCATTAAGGCTAATACTAAAAATAAATTAAGATCCATCAGAAAATGTTCCACTATGTTGAACAATTTTATTCAAGATAATAACAGTCATTCTAGCTTGTCTTAAAATAAATACTTCTTTAGTAACTGTTAAGTTGAGTCTAAAGGAGACTTGTTTCTTTAAAAAAAACATGTTCATGAATAATAATGGAAAGGAAAATTTAACAGATGATGTAGTTGCAAGTGTCCCAGTAGACATGCATGCATGCAAGATGTGAAAGAAAGACAAGACATGTGAATATTATCCTCCCAAGTGGTACCCTTCTTTTTCTTCAGTACATGCATTGCATGGTTGTAACATATGTTATCCACTTAAGGACCTTGAAAGGTGAGATTTATGCTCAAAAGCAATCGGTTAGCATAAAAGTTTGTAATTTGGGGGAATGATAAGAGGATAGGGTGGCAAAACAAATGCTCCATCAATGTAAAGGTGCCTACAGACATTGTCTTTTTGTCACATGCTGAATCAAGCCCTCTAATCTTTCTTCAAGCACCAACAATTATGTTTCTAGAGTAGGGTTGTCTTTGACTACCCATAGACGCTTGCATTGCCATGGAGATTGGTATAGCTCTTATGATTTCTGCAGATTATAAGATCGGTTTTAGGATTTAAGAAACAAGAGAATAAGAATAAAGCTCTCAGGTTGGTTTTTTTTTTTTGGATTCAGAGCTTTATGTGTAAGTTTATTCACATTTGTGTTGCCAAAAGATCTTCGAAACATTAAAACACGTAGAACCAGATTTTACCGACATGAATCTTCATTAAAAAATCAATACATACAATGAGTCGAAATATAAGGGATTTCAGAATAGAAATTAGACTGTTCAGAATAGAAAAAGTAGAATGAAGTGCAAGTAATGTAATTTGAAACCCTCAAATTATAAAATGCCAAAATAATGGGGTCGTGAATCGTGATAGACCAAAACAAAAAAAAGAATGAAATTAAGAGCAGTTTTCATTCTGTGTAGTAAACAGAAGCTATTCAGGCCGGATATATTAGGAATGGTAAAAAGGGCAGCAATTGAGTGACACAAAAAGCTTAAGGACATCACAGACTAGTGCTTGTTGCATTTCTGTATACCCCAAAACGGTATATATAGACTTATTTGGATTTAGATTCTATAAGAAAAATTCATATTTTTCTAGAAATTCAATAATCTAGATTATCATCAGGGGATGCAGATTCTTAGAGTCAAGCAAGCCCTTACTCAAGCACACGATTGGGTTGATGGCTTAGATAGCAATGCTGAAGGTAAAGTGGGGGATCTCGGTTTTGATTTCTCTGAAGAGTCTCAGAATGAGGTGGGAGCAGAGCAGTCGGGACCTTGTAGACGCAGCTCTGGGCTTGTTTCTGTGGCTCCACCGGGAGACAGAGGAAAGGCGATGGTGGAGGAGTAGCCCTTCTTCTACTCTTCTCTCTGTAGGTCATTTCATGCTACGTATAGGTTATAGATTGTATTTGCAATTTGCTACAGACAGTTTCCACATTGTTTAAAGGAGTTTTTTGGTTTAAGGCAATCTTGTTTAGAATGTATGAATTTGAGAAGGCAGGCGGGTGTACTTGAGCAAAGCTCGGACTTCCTACAAACTTTTATGTAAATTTGCTTCTATTTTCAATAAAAATCTACCGCGCATTGCTGAGCAAAAAAAAATAATCTAGATAATCTGCCAATGGGAAATCTCTGTCAAAATTTCCCACCAATTGAAACTTTGAGTGGGTAATGTGTGAGATATTTTTGGATGGTTTTTTTTGGGGATTTCTATGAAATTTGAGAGCTATTTGCCTTGTTTGGAATGTCTCAAGAGAGCCAGAAAAGAAAACATGGAGAGAACTCTACATGGACAGACATACAGGCAGCAGAGCTTTCATGGGGAGCTACAGAATAGACAACCTCTACGGTCACATGGAAGGAGTCAGAACCGTGTGCATAGTCCATGCCTTAATAAAACCAAATGTAACGATGAATGAAACACAATAACAATCGACTCAAAGATTTATCAAGTGAATACCTTTGGTATGGATGATTAAACATGCAAGAAATGACTCCGTTTATTTGAACGCCATTAAAATCCCCTGCGTAAAAAATTGTAAATAAATACATCTTTGTTGAATGATAGAATAAACCAAGATATTCCAATTTTTATGTTTCATTTCTTCTAGATAATCTGTAGCAAATGGGTGCTTGCATTATTAAGTTGGAGCCCTGAGATGCTCGTGTAAAAATGAAATATGGAAACAATCAAAACCAAATGTAAAGATGAATGAAACACAATAACAATCAAGTCAAAGACTTATCAGCTTCAGATTGTAGAAACAATGCATAGAGTAACCACTGTAAACTGTCAAAACCTTAACGAAATTGAAATCATTGTGAAGAAGCTGCAACAGGCCATCGAGAGGATTCTCTGGAGTGTCGACTCAAATTTTAATGCAATTTGAATGGGGAAGAGGATGATTTATAGTTGTGGTGCCAACCAAGCAGGTAACTAATAAGAATCAAAAACACATTCTTGTGCATGCAGACCTTATAGGTAACGCCCAGAAAATGTGAAGGTTTGGCTAGAAATGTCAGAAAGAAGTGGAAGCCAGGGTAATTGAAAACAAATTCTAATTTTAGTTGTGGCTTCACAGATTTTCTAACAATTTTATTTTTTAATTTTTTAAAATTTTGGAGAAAAAAAAATTGAAGGACTACCAAAATTTGGCAGTTACAAGATATGTGCACATATAGAATGGCCTATCAGCCAAATAAAATCATCACAAAATATCTGAAATACAAATATTTGATTGAATGTCACTAATTAAAAAATTGTAAGTTTTTCCATACAATTAATTATTATTATTTAGATCACTCATGAAAATATATTAATCCAATATAATAGAGATTTAATTATTGTGTAAGTCAATTTTTAAATTGTATCAATATATGTTCACTAATATGTTTTAAAATAAATTTTAAAAAAAATTAAAAAAATCATTCACTATTTTTTTTAATCTATTATTTATAATAAAATAGAAAAAGTTACATAAATTTAGTAAGAAAAAAATTCGTAATTGAATCTTTGTATTGATGTCTTGTTTGGGTTCTCTAAAAATAAATGGGCCAGCACTAACCATAGGGAGGCTTTTGTTCATAACCTACAATGAAATGCAAAAATATATATATAATAAAAGTTGCAGGAATATATGATTATTAAGTAGAACACAACTTAATTCCCATGCAAAAGCAGTTGCAGGAATATTGATGAGGAAGCAAATGAACGCTCCCACATATTCGTTGAAAGCTTTATATACATCTTCCAACTCCTCAGCAGGGGGTAAATCCTGTAAAGAGGTCTCGTGAGAAAATGAGAGGAAATCAATAACCTCTCATTGTCTACCAACTAAAGAGGAAAAATGGAGGAATATAGAAACATTTACAACAGAAATGAAGAATTGTACTAATCTATGGGCATGAGATGCAGTACATTCTTATAGACCGACTAGCATGAAAGCTTCTAATAGTTTAAATATAGCTTGTCAAGTTTACCCGAGTACATACGTGCGTATTTTTATCACTTACGATCTGAAACATTTAAAAAAGAGAGAGAGAAAGCCACCGGAGAGATTCGTACAGTTTAATTTTATTTTTATTTGGTGAATTTGGGCTTTTAGTCTGGTTTGAGCCAAGAGATTACTTATAGGGGATCTTTCTTCAATTAGATATTATCACCTTGTTCAAATCTGTTACTTCAATGGCCCAACAAAGACCTACAACCTACAAGCACAACAACGCAGTAAATGCACACATTCTAGGAGCATGTCAACCCAACAGAAGTATAAGGCTTGTAAGTTCAATAGTCCAATAGAAATTTAAACCTTGGTGGCCAACACAACAACATTGTGACTTGACAACTACATTGTGGCCTGTAAGGTCAATAGTCCAGTAGGAATTTAAACCTTGGTGGCCAACACAACAACATTACGACTTGACAACTACATTGTGGCCTTATCAGCATGTTCTCTAATTATTTTGTTTACAACATAAAATATTAACTATTATATAATTAATTATATTAGATAATGGAGGCCTACATTGGGTTTAGTGATTTACCCTTCCATTATGTTATTAGAAGTAGGTTTTATAGAGGAGGTGATTGTCATTATAAACATATGTGGAAAGTATGTTATGTATTTGGGATCTCTTGGAAATATTGTTTCAAGTGGTTTCTTTCATAAAGAGTGTTGATAAGAAATTGGAGAAGTGAGGTCTATGATATTTCTTTGTTACATTATAACTTTTACCCTAATATGATGGTTAAGGAAGAGAATCAAAACATGTATGATGAATTACAACATGATGTAGTGGATTATAGAATACATAAAGTAATAAATACTTATGCATCATTCATACTATATCAAATCCCCCAAAAATAATATATTTATTATATCTTTTATGCCTAATACAAAGGCATATATCATTCTTCAATCTCTTAAAACATTTTTCTTTTGTCTCTCATACAATGATCTCTCTCTTAATATCTATTACACTTTTATATATCTCTTTTATATATCTTGTTGTGTCTCTCTTCATGTTTCTTCATAGTTGTACTTATGGTATTGCTGTGAGTCATCTATAGGTATAACACTACTATTTTATTTTGCTTGTGATAGCTCTAACTAGTTCTATCCTATTGGGAAATATGTTATCTTATTGCTAGCTTTTAGGGTCCTTGAAGATTTTTACCATTGGCTTCCATTAGGCCACCCTTTTGGATTTTTATCCAAAGGGAGTGGCACAATTTTGTCCTGCTAACATCATCTCCTAGCTTAACACATGTATTTTCCTTAAGACTTGTTTAGCTTTATCTGTTAGTGCTTCAAAAGACAATCTAAGACTATTCCTTGTAAAAAATGATCATCAAAACTATATCGTTAGGAAAATGGGTGAAAGTTTAGAACTGTCTTACTCTTTATACAAATTTCAACTTGAACCACCTAAAAGTGACATGTATGTTTTTTGAATTTTAAAATGATATAAACTAATGAAATTTCGAACTCTTAATGTAGTTTATGTTTTATAGTCTTTTAAATTTTTTAATAATTAAGTTCGATATATTTTTTTATAATTTTAAGAGAATAATTTGAATTTAATATTTTCTTTATTTTTGTTTTTAATAGTTTTATAAAGTTCAATTTATCAAAATATCAAGTCAACTTTTGTCTAAAATTTTTATCATTAATATATATATATATATATACATATACTACACTTAAAACACTATGAAAGGGTATTTTTGAATTATGTGAAATACTTTTGAGTCAAAACAATTTCAACTAAAACCTTTTTTTTTGTATTGTTTAAAAAAATCAATGTTTTTTGTATTGTGTAAAAAAATCACATTTTTACAATGAGGTGAAAGAAATATATTGTAGAGGCAATTTTTTAAGGTAGAAATATAATTTAATTATTTTTAATAATGTGATTTTTATTTTAAAATTATTTTAAATGCATGTTATATATATTGATTTTTGAAATTATTTATTTTAAATTTATTTATTTACTAAATTATTTTATATCAGTTTAGTATTGTATCAAGAAAAAATTTCATTTCAAAAATTACTAATGCTTATTTTGTAACTATGTTAGACAAAGACTCAGGAATCAAACAAACTAAAATTGTAATTAAATTTAATTTTTTTTTTATATTTGTTTGTGTTTGTTTATGTGACCAAGCCACACATGCTCTTCACTTGTGTTGTAAGTCAATCTTGATAATCATAAATGATTTAGTCACTCAAATTTTATCACCAAGCAATGGCCAAAGTCCAGGTTATAGTGGGCTCTACAAATTCCTTGGAGGAGATATCATTTTTGTCTAAGTTGTGTGTTTCAAGAACATTGTGAAGTGGTGTGTTTTCATTCCACTAATATTCAAGCCTCAGACAACACCCTTGTATCATGGATTTGAGTCTCATGTGCCACAAGTTATATCATAGACTCCCTTATTTGAGGCTTTTTTAAACCTAGATTAGAAATTTATTAGCCATTTCTAATGTATGATGCATTGATAAGAAGTTATACTAGGGAGTTACTAACCCCATATATAGTCTTGGAGATGGGATAGTGGGCTATAGGCATAATCTCAATCCTTCATAGTCAGCACTCTAAAATAATGGATTGACACTACTTACGAATAAGACCAACATATTGGTGGGTTCATAGGCCAAACACTCCACCTGAATAATATAGATTGTCTTGTGTTTTATTTATCTTATCCCTTTATGTAAACTTGTGCAAAACTAAAAAAACAAAACTAAAATCAAAGTTGAAATAAAATTTGAAATGCCACCTATAAATGTTATAATCCTACCAAAGACTAAACTTAGTTGAATTATGACTCAAGTGTGTCTTATCAAATTTCTCATCCATCATTTTTTTATTCTCCAAGACTGTGGAATTTAGTATTTCCCTTACAAGTGTCACATCAATTGCAACAATATACCTTCAAGTGCCTCTTCTACAAATATTCAACTCATCCTTCAATCCATTACCCCATCATTCATATTTTCTTCCATTGGACATTATTTGCTAAGCCACCTTCCACTTCACCCTATCCCTCCAACTCCACATCCTACACATATTCCTTCATACACTCAAGTGATTATGAATCTATCATCAACTAATGCAATAACCTCCTCTCCTACTATTACAAAATCCCTCTAAATCCCTTACCATTCCTACATCCTACTTCCCTTTCCCCAAATTATTTAATCTCCACTATCCTTTCCACCATTTAATGTTCATTACCAATAACCACCATATTTCACATCTCTTCAGTCTCAAATATACCCCAATTCCTCTACTATTTTCATCCACTAGTGATTTTTCTATGTCACATGTTATGCACCAACTCTAATAAGTGCAAAAAACATGTCATACCAAAAAATTCTATGGAAATCACATTATCTAGATCTACAGAATCATAATCTCTTTTCTTATGATATCACTAATAATCCATTTCCACCCAACTCTAAGGCATCTTCTTATCACTTTGTGTGGTAGAAAAGAGATCCTACCATTCACATATGCACAATTTACTCCTTGTGCCTTGATTATGTGTATGGTGATCACATTCTATACAAATTGCTCCCATGAAATATAATGATTGTATTCCTTACCACATGGATCTACCACTATATTTGAGATTATTTCTAAAGCCTTTTTCAAACATTTCTAAATCCAAAATTCATATGGAATGGGCTTTATAGATCTCATACACTGCACCTAAGGATAATAAGTCAAGGTGAGTCATTTTATCCTATGCTTCAAATCAATCATAAAAAAAATGCATTACCACATGCACTAGACATTAAAACTTAATAGATTTTTAAGGAAAATCTCAATCCCACTATCCTGAAAAAGATCTTGTGTTTTAAAGAATAATTGATAATCTTATAATCTATGTACTACCCTTCAAAATTTGGAAATAAATATGGATAAAAACAAACCCTAGGAATACTAATATATCACAAACAAACATGTTCAACAACAAATCCACCAATACTGGGGATGAGGAGATATTCACATGGATTGGCAACTCCTTCGGGCGATTCATCGCTCTGGACAACACCACCAAGAATAAAACGAAGTTGGTTTTTGCTAGATTCTATGTTAGTGTAGACATTCATAAGAGTCTACCTAACACTATTAAGCTAAATTCTAAATATGGCTGCTGGGAGCAACAACTACTATATGAAAACTCTACCTCATATTACCAAAACTACTCTAAAAAGGGGCACCTAATCAGTGAGTGCAAAAAAGCTAAGGCTCCAAAAGATAAACATGCCATAGAAGAAGAAAACATAGTAGAAGAATACCCATTCAAAGAGGATTTGATGGATTTAATCAAGTCCCCAAACAAGACCCCAGGTTCTGGAGGTAGACCAAGTCCAAAGTTTTCTGACTATGGAGACTCTTGTTCTGATCTACGGCTGGATCTGATAGGTGGTGGTCAGGAGCAGTCCATAGATATTCCCCTGCATTCAGATGAGATGAAAGAAGGAGAAATCCTAACTCCAGCTATGTGCTACCCTCTTCTGGAGATAGCTGGAGTGATGATCTCTAGTAGTGAAAGGGATAATCAAGACCAGCCGGGGGTACTGGAGTCCTTGAGATTGGTAGGATCGCTAACCGGGGTTCAAGGAAGTGTAGAGGAGGCTATGGTTTCCCCTATCAGGGTCCTTTCCCTAGGGGATATCACCAGTAACCACGAAGGATGGATCACCCCCAAGAGAAAATGGAAAGGACACAATAAGAAATCTGTCGATGTAGGGACTGAAGGAAGAGCAAGGAGGCTTTCCCAGAGAGAAACTAGATCCAAGGAAGCATCCAAGGAGATTTCCTATGGGAGACAAAGTACTCTGTAGACTCTCTCCAGAAAATCACGCAAATGAAGATTATTACATGGAATGTGAGAGGGCTAAATAGCCTATAAATTAGATAATGCAAGCAAGGTAAAATACTAAATCAAATGCAATAAAACACAAGATTATACCTCATAAGCACAACCTAATCCCATCAAGGGAGGAAGGAGCCTTTGCACCCAAAAAAAGCTCCCAAGACCAAGATAATCCCTAGACTATGGATTTCAATGTGAAATGCTCTTCAATTGTGCAACTCACTATCCTAATTCAAGAGTGATTTTGGCATGGTAACTTTGCATAAACTTGGATGATGAAAATGACTTGTGAGAAGTTGTATTTATAGACTTTTGGAAGGGATTTTGATCCAAGGGTGGAGATTGGTTGGAGAGATCAATGGTGGGGGATGAAAGTGATGTGGAGGGCCTAGATTTGATCTTGGAAGATGGAGGGCTAGAAATAAAAGTAAATCTTTTATTCATTTTTGGGAAAGGGGTGAATAAATGAGGTTGAGTGAGATGGATTATTTGTGAATTAAAAATTTACATGGGGAAGGGTAAAATGAATTAAAAATTCATTTGGGGAAGAGTGGATATTTATGAGTTATGACATGTGTAAGGGGTGTGTAAGAGAAGTAAATGTGATGTGTGATTTATTTGAATTTTAAATTTGGGGGATGTGGGGAGAAGTGTTAATGAGGGTTTGACTCAATTAATTAAGGTGATTAACCTAATTAATATGGCTGGAATAAATTAGTAAAGGGATTAATGGGAGGATTGGGTTAATTAATTAGTGATTTAATTAACTAATCCTAAGGCTAGGATGAGGTAGGCTAGGGTAGGCAATTAAATAATAGCTATTTAATTGTCTAGGGTAGGGATAGGCTAGTTAGTAGGCTGGATTAATTAGTTAACATGGTTTTAACTAATTAATTAGATTTAGGGAAAATGGGGGGATTGATTTAATAAATTTTGCATATTTATTAAATCAATTGGTTAAGGTTTGGACTATTGAATTAATAAAATTAATTCAATTTTGGGGATGAAATGGTGTGGATTTAGAAAATGAAAGGGGTAATTAATTAAATAAAAATTTAATTAATTGGTTGGAAAGGAAATTGGTATGTTTAGGGATGTCAGGAGTCAGTTTGGTGGTCGAGACATTTTTAGGTGTCTACATTTGCCCCTCTTTGACGTGGCGTCAGGACCTAGGAGGGAAGTGGTGTCAGATTGAAGAAAAATATGCCCCAGCTGCTGGGAAGGAATGAGATGGATAAGGGATGCCACCTCGAGAGGTTGGCGGGAAAATAAAAATTTTGCAGGTAAGCTCTCAAAAGGATGCGACATAAGTGACAGTTGGAGGGGTGGTGGAAAAAGAAGATGGTAGGAGGAAAAATGGAAGAAAAAGGCTGAGATCTGCACCCTGGAGGAAAAAAAGAAGGGATGGAGGGATGACATGGCCCACTATATTAAGCAAAGTGGGCCCAAAGAGTGCCACATTGGCACACTTTTGACTTTGGAGAAGAAAAGACGAAGGAGAGATGGCTGACTGCAACCCACATTTCCAGCGACTTCATCACATCTCAGAGCGATTCCGAGAGGTTGAACGATCACCCGAGGCTGGACCCCAGGTGGGGCCTAACCCAGACTTTGTGATTTTTTTATTTTACACACATTTTTTGGGTTTTGGGATATGGGTTTGGAGTAGTGGTGCCAAAGATAACGCAAATTAGCGCAATCCTGTGGATTAGCGCTATTCTCCAGGGTAGGGTAGGGCAGTTTTATCGCCATTTAGGGAAACTATTGGCGCCATTGTCTGTTTTGGCGCCAAATCTTAGGGAATAAAAAAAATGGCGTTTTAGCGCCATATTAGGGTTGAAATGGCACTATCATCTATAATAGCGCCATAATGGGAAATAGTGCTATTGTATGTTTTAGCACTAAAGTGGAAATTGACACAAAAATTTAATGTGTCGCCATCGTCTGGATTGGCGCGATATAGGTCGTGCAGTGGCGCCATTATCTGTATTGGCAAAATGGGTAGGGAAAAGTAGTGCCATTTTAAAAATGGCACCAGGGGCTATCCATGTGGGGGCCACATGATGTGGGCCTTTGAGATGTTAGAAGAAAAAGTGTGCTTTGGGGAAATAAGTTAATATCTAACGAAGAAGTGGTGGATGCAGGATACACAACGGTTTATATTGCAGTCGCGGGAGCGACAAGTGCCCTCCATGATGGCACTGTTTGATGAGGCATGGTGGGCTTGACTGACGAGGCTGGGACCTTAGATAGTGGCATCGATGCCAATGCTACGAGCTCATAGAGCTCTGATGACGACCGCGATGGAGCAATATCACACCGAGACTTGCAGCTTTCTACTGTCGACAGGAGAGATGACCATCACACTTGAGGATGTTTATCGCATCCTCAAGCTACCGATTCTAGGTCGATGTGTGAGGTATGACATGAGGAGGGGGCGAACTGCATTGACCAGAGTGTTCAGAGCAAAGCACCTGGTCCTTTTGGGAGATGAGAGGGAGTTGGATTACAATAGGATGCTGGCGGTGGGTGCAGATCCCTTTGGCTTATTTCTATGTGAGCTGATTGGAGGTGTGGTGACACCAGATAGGCGAGGCAGAGGTTTTCCTGTGGGCTAGGGTGGGATGATAGAGGGGATGGTGAGCCATGATATTGTCTACGCATGGGGGCCGGTGATGGTAGCACAGCTGCTCCATGAGATGCAAATGGTCGCTTATCTACATGACCAAGCTCTGTCTGCTGGGGTTACTCTACTACACGTATGGATTTGGGAGCATATCCCTATGACTTAGCCGATATGTGGTTATTATCGACGGCCGTTTGAGGCATTTGTGCTTTTGTATCGGGATGCAGAGTATACATACACTGGATAGGTCCTCCACTGGCGGAGGATACTGGATGACGTGATTAGTGTGGTATGGCGTCCATATATTGGTTGTGAGGAGTGGCCCGATGATGTGATTCATCTCCCGTACACATTTCAGCAAAGATATCTTATGGGTTGGCAGACCGTACCATAGAGATGTACCTACCCTCGTGGGTTATGCGTTAGTTTGGATTAGTACAAGATACACCGCAGCAGATGGCGATATATGTGTAGACGCCACGAGATACAGCCCACTGGCCTGCACCATTACAACCACAGGTTGTGCTGAATGATTTTGTAGCACTTCGGCCAGTTCAGTAGGATTAGAGGAGCACAGTGAGGGATGCAAGTACTACACCTACATATGAGGTATTGTGGCAGATGCATCAGCCCACCCGATTGATAGACCCGACGGTGGAGGTATCAGGGCATGACTCCGATGGGAGTGGAGATGATCTTGATGGGGATGGAGATGAGGTTATTGCAGATTACATTATGGAGGTGATGGATGATGGGGAGGAGAGGGTGATTGTGAGAGATGGCCAGCGTGTAGAGGAGTTGGCAGCAGTGGTAGTGGGATAGGGAAAGGTGAGGTAGGAGGTTCCAGCATAGCAGATTCTTGCACAGCAAGCCTAGGTTAGGGGCAGACGACAGCGTAGAGGACTGCGGCGGCGCAGTGGACAACCGAGGGTAGAGCAGCTGCGAGTCAGTAGACATGGTATCGAGGCAGGGAGTTCAGGGGTAGAAGTGGTGACAGAGGTTGAGAGGCTGACACCTTGGTGACATCCACGGGAGGAGACAGAGGAGGTGGAGACGTTACAGGCTCAGGTGGCCAGTTTAGAGGAGGCGTTAGGGCGCCGAGAGGCTGAGTTGGGATACCTACGGGGAGTAGATGGGTAGGTGGCAGTGCTAGAGGCTCAGTTGGCCCAGGCTCGAGAGGACATGGAGGATTTGAGGATAGAGCGAGATGCAGCGCTCGTGAGAGCACAACAGGTAGAGACTGTGTTGAGCAATGTACAAGCTGCGGGTGGGGGACTTGCCTCGATTTTAGCAGGGATACAGACCTAGCTGGCTCAGGCACAGACACATGCACATCAGATACAGGGGCAGTTGAGCTAGGCACAGGGGTAGATATCTCAGGTACAAGTAGAGCTAGCAGAGGCCAGAGCACGGACGGAGTATTATCAGGGGTTGTATTATGTAGCCATAACTACAACGCAGCGAGCACCAAGTTATAGCCAGGTCAGCAGATCGGGGGCATCGAGATCACATAGATCAAGATCTGTGCAATCAGTATAGCAGACGATGCCTCCGCCCTCACATGTGCCCCAATAGGGTCCTCAGGTACCAGTAGCGCCACAGCCCAGCTGCCGTTAGGATCACAGGCTCGACCAGGGTTAGGGTCTCCTACTCCCTCAGAGAGAGGATCCTTGATGTGATAGTTATACCATGTTAGCCCTTAGAGGCACTGTATCAGGACACTTTATTTTTTGATGATGTGAGCGATGTACATTGTTTTTGCGGTGATTATATATGATGCGATGTTTCTGATGGTTTATGATGTTCTATTGTGATGATGTTTATATGATGGATGCACATGTTATGTTTTATATGTTGTGGATGTGTGATGTTGATGCAAATGATGTGTGTGATTTGATGGATGCATGGATGTTTTTGTGATATATGCATGGTGTTGTGATTTTATGGACTATATGATGTAACTGAATATGCAGACTAATGAACATTTATTATGGATGAAAATGTATGGAATTATGTATATGCCACTAGATGTATATGTTGTTTCAATGGTGATGCTGATGATGTTGTAATGCAACTAATTGTTTATGAGATGTTTATATGTATGGAATGTAATGTGAAGATACTAATTGTAGTTTTTAACATGCACCTATGTGATAAATGAACATGAGATGATGTGTAATGATATGCAGTTGAATGTTTGTAGAATGTACCTAAAATGAGATGTAAATGGATTAAAATGACTTTAAAATGATATGCAAATTGGATTAAAATGAACCTAAAATGCAATGCAACTTAAATGGATTAAAATGAACCTAAAATGTTATGCAAATGGATAATAAACCTAAAATGAGATGCAGATTAGATTAAAATGAACCTAAAATGTAATGCAACTTAAATGGATTAAAATGAACCTAAAATGTTATGCAAATGGATTAAAATGAACCTAAAATGAGATGCAAATGGATTAAAATGAACCTAAAATGAGATGTAAATTAAAATGGATGAACCTAAAATGAAATGAAATGGGTCGTGACATGTAGCTAAATGATATGCGTAAATGCAGTTTAGGTGATAGGTGAGATGGCCTACTCCTGATACACATGATGTTCCTTGTGTTGACCTTGAGTGGTGAGACTGTGGGAGAGCGTGTTAGGTGGTGGGGATGATAGGGGTGGGAGCGTCTAGGGGATGGTAGTGGGGAGATTGGAGGATTTCTAGGTCATAAGACACCACGTCATTGAGGGGGTGGGGAGGGGTTTGGTTTGGTTCAAGATGTGCTAAGTGGAGATATGGTGGGAAGATGGGGTTAGTGAGGGAGTTAGATTGGGGGGTGGTGGAAAAGTGTTTATCAAATCTAGGCTGATATGGGGTAGTTAACTGAGTGATTAGGATGATTTTGAGCTAGTAATAGTAGTTGCACAAAATTAATTGAGAGCATTTCTTAGTTTAATGTAGCAATGTAGGATACTATTCACAAAGGTATGAAATGACCTAGGTGATGATGTATATCCTACAATTGCATGGACTAGACCCACAAACAATAGGTTGATTTCATGCATGCCCAAGGTAGTATAATCTTGTCTAGTGGAGGAAGGGCACTCATAGCAGTGAGTGTGAATAATGCATATAAGGTGTTGATGCCTGTATATGCAAATAGGACACATCATGCTAGAACTGACCTGGACTTCAAGACATGAATACTATTCTTAGAGAAATGAAACCAACCCACAAGCACAGCATACAGAAACAATGACTATGTCTACTCCAAGGGTGATCCACTACGTACCATGATATAATGAGATCAAGGTAGCTTTAGAGATTACTTGGAGCGAGACAAAAAGATAAAAATCAATAAGCATAAAGGCCAATGAAAGATACAAATAGCCTTTGTGTGCTCTTGCCAAGAGACGTGATGATAGAATGATAGATTTTTGTCCATTGTATGGAAGACATATCCTAGGACACAGATCTGTTGGTGTTTGATTGGAGAGTTTTTTGGAAGATGGCCAAAATAACATTTTGGCCAAGTGTAAGATTATAGTTGGTATGTTGCTTGATGATTTTTTGCATGAGGGACCATGTTTCAATTGTATACGTAGCATGCGTATCATTTCTTAGATCTAGAAAGCTCAGTGAGTGGGAACCATCCCAACGGGTTGGATGGGTGCATCTTAGATACCTGAGTACTAGAAATATCCTTCGTATTTCAGACTGCCTACATACCCTGTGTCCACGGGATCAAGGTACTTTTAAGATGCAGGCGAAATGAATATGTAGTTCTGACATGACTTGATGATGTGGGAATGGTTTGCGATGGATGGGATGTGATGAGGATTGATGTGTGTTAGATGATCATGATGGGATGCGAGATTGATGGGTGGGGTGATTATTTTTTAGATTTTCTATTTTTTAGGATTTTTTAGGATTTTCTGATCTTTTGATTTTTTTGGATTTTTTGATTTTATGATGTTTTTGGATTTTCTGATTTTTATGATCTGTACAAACAAGAGCTTACAAGGATCCTTGTTTCATGGATGGGGTGTGTTGGGTGGGTGAGGTAGTGCGGAATGGGAAACAAACTTGATGTTTCAGAATTTCAAGCCATGGGATGCGTGGGTATGGAGTGTTATGATGGAAAGAGGATTTATTAGATGGTAGAACTAGTGACTACGCATGGTGCCTGAAACAAGTTTTCACCAAGGTACTTATCCAAGGTGTCACCGAGGTGATTTTCACCATTGGAAGTTTTTATTGCACTCTGATTTTTCTTGATTTTTTGATTTTTTTGGTGTTTTGATTTTTTTAATTTTTTTAATTTTTTGACTTGGGGTACTAGATGGGTTATTCATAGAATCTCTTGAGATACAAGATGTTCATCGGCTCCTCTAGAGGCTGCCCCTCATGTGTTGCAAGCTGATAAGCTTCTGACCCATAGTCGGCGGTGACGACATAAGGTCCTAGCCAATTGGGTTCAAACTTGCCTTGCTTCAGACATTCTTGTAGGTTCTTCTGATTTTCCATTAGGACCAGGTCACCCACCTCAAATTTTCTGGTTCTGATTTTTTTGTTGTAGCTTCTTCTAAGGTAGTTTTGATATGCCTGTAAGTGATTCAATGCATTCAGGTGTTTCTCATCCAGTAGTTCAAGCTGATGCAACCTTGCAATGCGATAGTCTTCATCAAAGATAATGTTTTGCAATGATACTTAGAGAGATGGGAGCTCGACCTCTATAGGTAAAATGGCTTCAAATCCGAATACTAGTGAGTATGGAGTGGCTCCGGTAGGAGTGCGGATGCTTGTGCGGTAAGCCCATAGGGTGGGGTTGAGTTGGAGGTGCCAGTCGCGGCCAGCTTCATTGACTGTCTTTTTTAAGATGTGGAGGATGGTTTTATAAAAGCCTCTACTTGACCATTTCCTTGGGGGTAATATGGCGTGGAGAAGTGGTGTTTGATGTTGAACTTTTTGCACAAACTGCGAACTTCTTGGTTTTTGAATGGCTTCCCATTATTACTGATAATGGAATGAGGGATACCATAATGGCAGATGATGTAGTGGAGAATGAATTTGGAGATTTGGATGCCTGTGGTGAAGGTGAGTGGTATTGCTTCCACCCACTTTGTGAAGTATTCGGGAGCAGTGATGATGAATTTATGGCCGTTGGAGGATGGAGGATGTATTTTCCCTACGAGGTCAAGTCCCCACTGTGAGAAAGGCCACGGCATTGTGATTGGTTGCAGCTCCTGTGCTGGTGCGTGGATGAGATCACCATGTTGTTGACATGGGAGGCATTTTCTGATAAACTGATGTGTGTCCTTGCCATGGGCCAATAATAGCCAATCCTCAGGATCTTTTTAGAAAGAGCTGGTCCACTTGAATGTGCCCCACAAATACCTATGTGTACCTCTTCCAAAGCTGCCTCAGCTTCCCTAGTGTCTAAACATCGTAGAAGCGTGCCATCAAGACTCCTTTTGTAGAGGGTGTCACCTACAAGGATGAAGCAGGAGGCTCGACGGATGAAGGATTTTCTCTGTGATGGGAATAGGTTGGAGGGGAGGATATTATCATGAAGGTAGAGGTAGGTTTCCTGATACCAGGGGGATAGAGGACCAATGATTTCGCACACTAGTTCAGATTGAGGAATGTCATATGCTGGGATGGGGAGCTCTTTGATCAGGAATTCGCATTTCTTGTTTCCTTGCTTCATGTCTACCAGAGATCCGATGGTTGCCATGGCATCTGCTGCTTTGTTGTTTAACCTCAGGATCTGCTCAAAGTGGATGTCATCAAAATAATCTTTAAAGTCCTCGACCATCTTCTTATAGGGAAGGAGCTTATCATCCTTGGTTTTGTATTCATTATTGACCTACCTGATGACCAGTTGAGAGTCACCATACATGGCCTTAATGGGTTGTCACGGCCCAATTGGGTGCTTGTGCCCGAATGGTGATGGTGTTGACATAGTGGGATGAGGGTTTGATGCAGCCGACAATGGAGTCATAGTTTGCAGGTGGTGGAGTGACATTATATGCTTTGTTGGATGAGGAGGTGTTATTATGGTTGGGTAGAGGATCCTTGTAAGCTCCAAGGTTAGCGTTTGGTGATGGTTGGGTACTTTGATCGAGGCTGACACGATTTTGGTCTATGAGGTCTTGGATGCAATGTTTTAGTTGCATATAGTCAGCTGTTTTATGGCCCGCCACACGGTGGTATTCGTAGTAATCATTTTCATTATACCATGTTGCTTTGAGTTCATTGTTTTGACGTGGTCAAATGGGCGGGAGTGTGACTACTCCTTGTTTGATACATCTATCGAGGACGTCCTCGATGGGTTCTGCCAATGGTGTGAAATTTTGGCGAGGTTTGCGTGGTTTATTTGGCCCTCTTGGGTTATTTACATTTGCTGCATACGTATGTGTAGGTGTTTGGTTTTGGATGTGTTAGACGGCTTTCACATCAGTGACGCCGTCATTCAGATTATTCTTGTTCTTCCCCCAATAGCGTGATTTATCGTTGGATTGTGTGTTGGTATTGTTGTTGGTATTGGGGGTGTTGTGATTGGATTTGTTGGATTTGGGGTCGTACAGTTTGATGGAGCCCTTGGCAATGAGGGCTCATTCGACAGTAGTGCCTTTGCTCTTTAATTGTGCAACTCACTATCCTAACTCAAGAGTGATTTTGGCATGGTAACTTTGCATAAACTTGGATGATGAAAATGACTTGTGAGAAGTTGTATTTATAGACTTTTGGAAGGGATTTTGATCCAAGGGTGGAGATTGATTGGAGAGATCAATGGTGGAGGATGAAAGTGATGTGGAGGGCCTAGATTTGATTTTGGAAGATGGAGGGCTAGGAATAAAAGTAAATCTTTTATTCATTTTTGGGAAAGGGGTGAATAAATGAGGTTGGGTGAGATGGATTATTTGTGAATTAAAAATTCACATGGGGAAGGGTAAAATGAATTAAAAATTTATTTGGGGAAGATTGGATATTTATGAGTAATGACATGTGTAAGGGGTGTGTAAGAGAAGTAAATGTGATGTGTGATTTATTTGAATTTTAAATTTGGGAGATGTGGGGAGAAGTGTTAATGATGGTTTGACTCAATTAATTAAGGTGATTAACCTAATTAATATGGCTGGAATAAATTAGTAAAGGGATTAGTGGGAGGATTAGGTTAATTAATTAGTGATTTAATTAATTAATCCAAAGGCTAGGATGAGGTAGGCTAGGGTAGGCAATTAAATAATAGCTATTTAATTGTCTAGGGTAGGGATAGGCTAATTAGTAGGCTAGATTAATTAGTTAACATGGTTTTAACTAATTAATTAGATTTAGGAAAAATGGGGGAATTGATTTAATAAATTTTACATATTTATTAAATCAATTGGTTAAGGTTTGGACTATTGAATTAATAAAATTAATTCAATTTTGGGGATGAAATAGTGTGGATTTAGAAAATGAAAGGGGTAATTAATTAAATAAAAATTTAATTAATTGGTTGGAAAGGAAATTGGTATGTTTAGGGATGTCAGGAGTCAGTTTGGTGGTCGAGACATTTTTAGGTGTCTACATAGCCCACAAAAAATAGCTCATGATTAGGAGCTGCATTTATCACAATAAGATTGATTTCATTCTTCTCCAGGAAGTTAAAATGTCTGAGGAAAATTTTAGAAAAATTGCTAACAATATCTAGCCTATGGCTGATTTCATCATTAGCCCCTCGATAGGGGCTTCTAGGGGGCTTGTCACCATGTGGATTAAGTACAATGCTTTAGGTAGCTACTGCTCGCATAGTAAGAACAATCTGGAAATCAACTACAAGATGAATAACAAAACTTGGAAGTCGCTCAACATTTATGCCCCCAACACTAAAAATGCTAGGAAGGAACTTTGGGATGGGCTAAGCTCCAAAATCAATGAGGATAGAAGAAATCTGTGGATTGTTGGGGGAGACTTCAACACCCCTCCTTACCCCTCAAAAAAAGTCTAGAGGCAATATGGAGTATGGTGGACCTCATGGATTTCTTGGGTCAAACTGGGCTAATGGATCTTGAAGTCAACAATCAACGGTATTCTTGGACGAACAGAAGAAGGGGCGACCAGTTGATCCAGGTAAAGTTAGATAGAATGTTGGTTTCTCCTAACTAGGATATGATTCAGTATGCTAAATTATATGCTCTTCCTCACACCATTTCGGATCACAATGCCCTCCTGCTTGACTGGACTGAGAATTGTCGTAAGGGCCCCTTCCCATTCAAGTATGAAATTATGTGTGCCTCCCACCCAGATTTTAAAAACTACATCGCTGATTGGTGGAAAGTCCCAATTCATGGATCCCCTATGTATAGGCTCACCCAAAAACTGATACATGTCAAAAATAAAGTAAAGGGTTGGGATAAATTTTGTTTTGGAAACGTAATGAACACCAAGAAACACCTCTCGGATTGTCTTCTGGAGGTCCAAGATAAGATGGCCAAAGGAGATGGGAGTGAGAGCACTTATAAAATTGAAGAGGATTTAGTCAAAAACCTAAAGGATGATACTAGTAAGGAAGAAATGTTTTGGAAGTAGAGGTCTAGGGTTCAATGGCTAAAAGAGGGAGATAGGAACACAACCTTCTTCCATCAATCAGACATGAAACACAGAAAGAGGAACAGTATCACCAAACTTTTGAATGAATAGAACAAAGAGGTGGACGACGATAGGGATCTAGGTAGACTGGCCTCCAATTACTTCAGAAACTTCCTGGCAGAGCAAAATATCAAAACTGACAGTCTTAAGGAAAACATTCTTCTTAATTGTATTCCTCCTATTATTTCTGAGGAAAACAATGAAGGCTTGCTGAAGCTAATAATAGAAGAGGAAGTCAGGGTGGTAGTGTTCTCGATGGAGGCCTTCAAAGCGCCTGGGCCGGACAGGTTCCCTCCTGCCTTTTTCAAAGAATTCTGGGATATAGTGGGCTATGATTTCATGAATGTTTTTAAAGATTTCTTTAGGACAGGCAAGTTCCTCAGGTAGATCAATGCCACATTCATTGCACTAATTCCCAAGAAAAACAACACAGAAGTCATGGCTAATTTCCATCCAATTAGTTTGTGCAATACTATTTATAAAATCATTACCAAAACTTTGGTCCTCAGAATCCAACTGCTTCTGGATAGCCTTATCTCTGATAGCCAGAAAGGCTTTGTCCTTGGCAAATAGATTTTGGATGTAGTTATCTCAACTCACGAGATCATTCACTCAATGGATAAAAGCAATAAACTGAGTATGGCCCTTAAGTTGGACAAATCAAAAGCTTACGACAGAGTCTCTTGGGACTTCCTGTTCAAAGTCCTTAGGAAGTTGTGTTTCAATGACGGAATGCTCAATCTGGTAGCTAAGTGTGTCACCACTGTCAAGTATTCGGTGTTGGTTAATGGTACTTTGTGGGGGTTCTTTGAGGCTAGCAGGGGCCTAAGACATGGGGACCCCCTGTCCCCTTACTTATTCATTATTATGCCCAAAGTCTTGGGAAGAAATATTCTGTCCCACCTGGACAATCAATCCATCTCTAGTGTCAAAGTGACATCCTCCCTAAGACTGTCAGTTGTCCAATAGTTCATTGATGATACCATGTTGTTCGGAGCAGCTTCAGTGGTTGAGCCCACAAGATGGAAGAATTTACTCAACATGTATGTGGAGGTGTCTGGCCAATGTATCAATTTTGAAAAGAGTAACGTGTTTTTCTTTAACACTAAGATAGACCTAAAAGTGAAGGTTAGAAATATTCTCCAATGTAATCAGGTGGCTCTCCTGGCCACCTACCTGAGTTTGCCACTAACGGTCAAAGATGTGACCCTGACTTTCTAGAATATGGAAAGGTAAACTCCTAAGCCAAGCGAGCAAGCATCAACTTCTGAAGGCTTCCTTACAAGGCATCCCCACATATTTCATTTCTCTATTTAAAATTCCCAAATATATGGCAGAAAAATTAGAAAGGATCTAGAGAACCTTCCTTTGGACAGGAGTGGAGGAAAAGAAGAGGATCTCGCTAGTGGGATGGGATAGAGTCTGTCAGCCCAAGGCAATTGGAGGTCTAGGAATCAAAAAAAATTGGGGAATGAACAAACCTTTACTAACCAAAATTGGTTGGACTTTCCTAAAAGAGGAAAAGGACTAGGTTCAAATCATGAAAGTGAAGTACTTGTAGAATGAATCCAACTCTAATATTCTTGATAGAGATTCCCTTCCCAAAGGTTCTATCATTTGGAACAAAATTACCAAAACCAGGAACTCTCTCTCACAAGGCATCAAATGGAAACTAGGTAGAGGAGATAAAATCATGTTCTGGGAGGATAATTAGTTGCCGGATGATCCCTTGATGAAAGGCTTCAGTTCTATTAAGGAAAGAGCAGTGAGATTTTTTGGTAACAAGGTGAGCAACTATATTACTTGCCATCCCTATAGTCAAAGAAAGTGGAAATTTTTTTTGGACTGCTGTAACAACCAACCTGAGAAGCTAGAGTGTCAGATTTTGCAACATGAGTTAGAAAGGTACATAATTCCAGTTTTCCAAAGGGCTGACGAGATGTTTTGGGGTCAAGACCAAAAAGAAAAGTTCACGGTCAAGTTGGGTTACCATCTACTGACTAACAGTGGTCAGCCGAATCAATTATGGAAGAAAGTCTGGAATAGCAAATTACTACCTAAAGTTAACTTTTTCTGGTGAGTTGTGGCACACAACAAAGTTCTTTCCATTGATAACCTTACTATTAGGGGTTTCCAACTAGTTAACAAATGTGTGCTATGCTATAAAGATCAAGAGACCATACAACACCTACTCCTTCATTGTGAGTTCTTTAAACAAATTTGGGAGAAAGCTCTTCAAAAGCTTAACATGGAGTTTCCAATCGGTCATGTTTATCGTGAAGGCAATAAAGCAACGGATGCGATGGCTAACTTGGGTCAAAGCCTGGACACTTGGCGGTGCTGGAGATTAGTTAATAACCTTTCGCTTCAGATACAAACCCTCATTGAGAAGGAGTTAAGCCCAGCCCTTGGTCCTTCATGAGGATAAAACCTAAGCTTTGGAGGAGATCAGGGGGCAAAGGAGATCTAGAAACTTCTACCAGCTGGACTCCAGGTATAATTTGTGGGAGGCCACAAAGGTTAAGTGCCAGCTTGTCATTACTCAGACTTGTCTTTTCATAAGTGGTTGCATTAATTACATGCTGAGATGGTGTCTCGTGGGGGTTTCGCACATGCCTAGCCAAGTGAAATTCCACCTTGACATCTCGAAGATGCTCAACATGAGATTTTATGATGATTTTATAGGGCTCTTTAATTACGAAATGAAAGGGATTAAATGTTCCCACATGTTGAGAAATAGCAAGTATGCCAACTTTGGTGTGAGAAAGGATATGAACATCATTGCTATCAATTTAAACACTAAAGTTGGGGATTTGGAGGCTACAGAGTTATCTGAGAGTTACATTGTGTTTGCTCTTTGTTGCATTATGCTTGTTTTGTCTACAACTTGAATTGTCAACCTATTTGAGTCTAGTAAAATGGGTGGGGATAGGTCGCGCATAGAGCCTGAGACATGTGAGGAATTAAAAAAGAATGAGACTATTTGGCACATCTTCCATGAGGGTGGAGTTACCTCATATTTGGAGTGTCTGCAAGGCCATGATGAAAACCTCTCGGCTCAGTTTTTGCGGTCCTATGATGGCAGAAGGGTTAAGGTTGGTAATGTGGAGTTTGAGATTTCAGAGGAGGTGATTGGGATGGCTACCATTATGTCTTCTAATGGCACGAAGCACCCCAAGAAGAGCAAGGTGTCAGATCTTGATGGTATGAAGTTGTTTCTCAATAAAGATGAGGTTCTGAAGAGCCTGTAAGGGGGTTTTGACCAACAACTCTTACCTCCACCCTGGGATGAGGTATGTTACATGATAATGAAGTATTTTACTTTAGAGGGAAGGTTCAGGAGGTTTTTTCATTATCACTTCGTGCTGCTAAATCATTTTAAGTGTAGTAAGCATATTAGCTTCCCTTTCTATCTCCTTTCATCACTAGAATCCTCCATTGTTGCAGCTAGAGAACAGCATGCCCTCGACTCTAGTAAACCTGAGATTCTGCTCCACCAAGGCTTAATCTTAAGGCTGTATAAGTTCCATCCCGCCCTATGCCCCCCTAAAGCCCTCACTCCCATTAGGATTGAGCCTCATCTGCATAATAGCACCCTTGTGAAGGATCACCCGGTCATTATTACTGAAATCACCCCTGATTCCTATGCTAAGTCCTTAAAAAGTGGCAAGAAGAAACCCACTGTGACCATTAGCCCCAAACCCACCACTGAAGATATAACCCCCATTTCTCTAGCGATGACCCTTGCTAAAAGAAATATCCTCCAAGGGAGCCTATCCCTGCCGAGTAAGAAGAAGCAGGGAACCCTGGAAGAATATTTAGACACTAGGTGAGTGCAGGATCATGATGGGCCAAAGACTACCCCTAAGTGGCAATGTAAATGTGAAAAATAGACTTATGTAAGTTCATGTCAAAAATTGAATGAGTTATCTACATAATCTAGAAATAAGGTAGTAATAAAAGTTGAAATAAATTGAATATAGTTTATGGGCTACTACTTTTTTTAAAAAAATTTAGAAATAGTTTGGTGAAAATTGGATATTTCAATGAAGCACTTAAATTTTCAGAAAAAACGTAAAACGTATGTGTCATTCCAGCCAACCTAAGTATGAGAAAAAGATAATATTTTTCATCCATGATTTGGATTTAAGTAAAGGACACATGAGCAGATGTGACATATTTTTTTGAATTTTTAAGTAAATAAATAATTATTTATGATTTTTTTACTGTGACTTTTTTAAAATATTAAATGTTAATTTTCCAACCAACCTAACTTGGTCAAAAATATATGAAAATAAAAAAATTTAAATTTTAATGTATACCCAATAAATCCTAGAATGTGATGCATCTTTTGGATTTAAAAAAGGATTAACATGTTGAAAGTTATGGATGTTTTTCAATATGTATATCTATCAGGAAATTAGACATAGCGTATGTAAAAAATTAATAATAATTACCTATTAAAATTATTATGAGGTGTATATTATATTTTTAGAATCTTAATAGCTTCATCTATAAACCCTTTTCATTTGATTAAATTTAGTTACAAAAAAGTCTGTCAACTTTAAGGATGAAATTGTGGAAAATTTTAGGATAACACTAAATGGGTGGTTTTTCAAGTTTCTTTGGCAAGTTTTGGGACTCCCGCTTGGCTAAATATGAAGTAATCCAAAGGAATTTTTAGAGGGAATCCATACTTGAGCCAGAAATATTAAAATCCTTTCCATCTAAATTTAAATATTACTCTAAATGTTAGCACTTTTTCATTCAGCAAGTTTTTTCTCCATTGTCACTGTTTGGCCCATCATGATTTCACACTCACCCCACCATGAGTGAGATTAAGACCTCTAAGGCTACCCTGGTGGTTGAGGAAGTTAGTACTGAAGGGGTAAGTGGGGATTCAGATAATTCTGAGGATGAGGTCTACATGCCTGGCTAACAGCAAAACTCGTATATCGATGACTAAGAGGTCATCTAGGCTTGCTGCCAAATCGGCCTCAATGCACAAAGGAAAAGCTCCCTTGTTGGTTAAGGAGGATGTTGATGAGATATAGGAAGATGAACAGTCTAAGGATAAGAACAAAGGGGTTTAAGAGATAATGCAGGAAGAAGACTCCCAGGAAGATAACAAGAAGGGTTCTACTGAGCTGTAGGGTTTGGAGTCTGAGGGCAACATCAAGACAAACATGCTTGTTGAGGAAAATGAACAGCTTGGTGGTGATGCTTTGGTTAACAAAGGTAACAAAATTGAGATGTATGAAACGGATGTTGAGGGTCCCAACAACTTCCCCCATTTCAATGTGGAGGGCTCGAATACTGTCAGCTCTGAGAAAAAGAAAAAAGGTGACAAGAACAAAAAGGACAAGGAAAATCAAACTCTTGAGGCTAGGTTCACTCATCTGGAGTAGAAGTTTAAACACTCTGGCTAAATTCTCAACTAGAGTTATGCATAGGTGTGCCACTACTTTGGTGGCTCTCTAGAAGGTGGCTCCCAAGGGGCAAGATAAGAAGGACAAAAAAATGGAGTATGAGGATGTGCTCCAGTTTCTTGTGGATGATTGGGACAAGATGTTCACATAGCCTTTGGAGGCTTGGGTCTATTCTTCTATCGGTTTGATGTCGGTCTGTTGTCTTTGTGGTGTCCAGTTTCTTTTGTCTTTTGTTATGTTGCAAAAACTTTAATGGTTTGATCGTTACTGTTTAAGTTTTTTGGTGAGCCTCTATTGGTTGTTTTGTCATGGGATCGGCACCCTTTTTTGCTGCTTATCTAATCAAAAACAAATTCACCAAAAACTACAATAAACCCCTCCAACAATAACCCTAGTGCTACTTTCTATGCCACCATGGATTAGTCAAAATGGTCAGCACAATAGTTGAATCTCCACCTCCCTCATCATCTCCAACTTTATAACAACCATCAATAAACACATTATCCCTCAAACCATGATATTTCTATTATTTGGATCAAATGAACTCAAATGTAGTGCTTATGCAAGGAGAAACCTATATGTGATGTCCTTTTATCCAATTTAGTACACTTGTAGCCCTTATGTCGACCTAAGTTAGTCAAGTTCATGGGAAGCAAAGATGGAAGGATGTGAGATGTGGTAAAACCTCACCACATTCCTTGAATAAATTTTGGACTTCAATTGATTCCACTTGGGTTTAACAAATAAAGACATTGATGCAAGGGCATTGTGCCCTACAATTTTGGTTTTTCTTCTTTTTATTGTTTTGACTCTTTTTGGCTAGTTTTTCTTTATCTTTTTGGGTGACTATTGTATCCATCATTTATCCTTTTTAAGCTTCCATCTATAGATAAATGCTAAGATGAAGTTTTTGTTGCAGCTTTTATGCATTGTGTAAAACTTGGTTACCTTGGAAGCTTCTGTCATCCAAGTGACAAGAACCAAATCAAAAGGGATTTACAAACTGTTGACAGTTATTCTGCACACTTGACAGATGGAATACTGAGACTGAGCATGTGAATGGTTGAGTTGGGAAGATCAAGAGGCAACAACTGTCTCGTGACAGGAGGAGAAGGCTGACAGTTGCAGAAGGAATAAGGAGGCCGAATGTGGAAGGAGAAAAGGAGAATAGAGGCAGGAGAGAAATACAAGAGGTCACATGTGAATATAGAAGACTAAGAGGGGTCATGAGTCGTCAAGAAGGAAATATGAATCCTATGGTTCGTGGAAATCATTTGGGTGTTTTGTTCACTCTATTTTTCTAAATAGTTAATGATATTGTTTAGTTTCATATCAAGTTGTTCCATTGCTTTCGTCCTTGAACTCTAATAGCATTTGTTATATTGAAATATGTTCATTAATAAAAGTTCATATCTGAGGTTGCATTCTAAATGTGTGATTGAATTGGGAGTCCTGAACTTCCTATCATTAATAAAGAAAATAGTAAATTTGAATCTCTGTTTTAGTGGAATTTCCATCTTGTGATCAGCAAGGCTCCATCAATTGTTATCAGAGCCTAAAGAGATTGGGCAGTGGTAGGTGGTCAAGATGCCTCCAAGAAGAATGGGCAGAGGCAGAAGAGACCATGGTTACCCTAAGTTATTGCATAATTTGATTACAAGAATGGAAGCCCTAGAGGGGGCACAGAGAAGAGGAACCCATGATGTTGGGGATGCAAGTGATGAGGAGGAAGAACAACAAAGAGAAGAGAATGAGGAAGGACAGGTGGATCAAGAAGAAGAATTTGATGAAAGACTATTAAAGACAATCATGATTCTAGGTTCTAAACCTAAGATAGAGGTGCCAACTTATGCTAGAAGCATCAATGGTGAAGCTTTGATCAATTGGATCAATGACTTGGATAAGTATTTTGAATATGAGGGTGTAGCAAAGGAAAGAAGAGTAAAGTTTGCCTGCACCAGATTGAAGGGTGTGCATGCTGTCATGTGGTAGGACTTTGTCCAAACTGAGAGGAGAAGGAGAAATAAGGAAAAGATCAACTCTTGGGATCGAATGGTGGCCAAGTTGAAGGCCAATTTTTTTCCCAGTGATTATCAAGCTAATTTCTTTAAGAGATTGTAGAATTTGAAGTAGAAAGATATGTCTATGAAAGACTATACAAAGAAATTCTACAAGTTAGTAATCAGATCTAGGCATGCTGAGGAAGATGTGGAGAAAATAGCCCGATATGTGAATGGTGTCAAGTATAGTTTGCAAGACAAAATGAGTCTTTTGTCCCCTAGGAGCCTAGAAGAGGCTTATCAACTTGCCTTAAAGGCAAAGGAAAAGTTGTAAAGGAAGCAAAGTCAGCAAGAGAAGAAGAGAGGAAGAGGTTTTAGAGGAAGGGGACAACAAACAAGTAGGGGACAACAGCATCATCAAGGAGAAGAGGCTAAGAGTTCTAGTGGGATAGCCAATAATGATAGAGGTGGATATCAAGTAAGAAGAGCAAGGTCTTATGGGAGAGGAGGTTCACAAGGTAGAGGTAGAGGATTTGCAAAAAAATGTTTTAAGTGCAATCAATATGGGCACAAGAGTTGGGATTGCTCTGAATCATCACAAGGAGGACATTCATAATTTGAGAAGAGTAATCAGATTGTACATGCTGATCAAGAGATTGTGGGATCACTAGTAAACCACAAGGATGAAGAAGAGTCAGGTAAGTCTCTATTGCTCAAGAGGATGTTGTTGAAGCCACAAAAATAAAGTCAAGAGCCAATACAAAGGAGAGCATTGTTCAAAACCAAGTCTAAGTCACAAGGTAAATGTTGTAAACTCATTATAGATAGTGGTAGCATAGATAACATTGTTGCAACTGAGATGGTAGAAAAGTTGAATCTTGAAAGGATTAAACACCCCACTCCATACAAAGTGTTTTGGTTACAAAAATGTCATCAAATATTGGTTAGTGAGCAGGCCTATGTTGATTTTCAGATTGGCAGTTCTAAAGATTGTATTTTATGTGATATAATGCCCATGGATGTGTGACATGTTTTGCTTGGAAGACCATGGCAATTTGATAGGAAAGTGGTGCACGATGGAAGGGAGAATACATATACCATTGAGAAGGATGGAGAGAAGCATACCTTACTAACCATAAAGGAGAAAGAAGAGGACATCAATAGCAGTAGTAAGGTAATGATGGTAAGTGGTAAGGAGTTTTTTAATGATTTGAAGAGTGAAGAAATTGGTTATGCTTTGGTTCTTAAAACAAGATGTGTAATTACTTCTACAAAATTGGAGGATTTGTCTATTGAAGTACAAGACATTTTGAATGAGAATATGGACATTGTTGAAACTGATTTATCTAATGAATTGCCTCCTATTAGAAGCATTAGCCATCATATGGATTTGATTCTAAGTGCTAGCCTTCCAAATAAGGCTGCCTATAGGTTAACACCTATGGAAAATAAGGAGATAAGGAAGCAAGTGAAGGACCTTTTGAAGAAGGGATTGATAAGGGAAAGTCTAAGCCCTTGTGTTGTTCTGATAGTGTTGGTTCCAAAGAAAGGAGGGGAATGGCGTATGTGTACTGATTCAAGGGCAATTAATAAAATCACAATAAGATATAGGTTTCCCATACCTAGAATTGAAGATTTAACGGATTGTTTGAGTGGCTCCATGTGTTTTTCTAAGATAGATTTGAAAGGTGGCTATCACCAAATAAGAATCAGGCTGGGGGATGAATGGAAGATAGCCTTTAAGACTAGTGATGGGTTGTATGAGTGGTTGGTTATGCCTTTTGGATTGTCTAATGCCCCTAGTACTTTTATGAGACTAATGAATGACGTTTTGAAACCATTCCTTGGTAAATTTATGATTGTATATTTGGATGCAATTTTGGTGTTTAGTAGGTCCAAAGAGGAGCATATAGAACATTTGAAGTGGGTTATGAGGAGACTACATGAAGAGAAATTGTAGATCAATCTAAAGAAGTGTGTGTTTATGTAGACTGAACTGGTGTACTTGGGCTTTGTGGTCTCAAAAGATGGGTTGAAGTTGGATAAGGAGAAGGTTCAGGCCATACTTGATTGGCCAACACCAAGAAGTGTCATGGAGGTAAGAAGTTTTCATGTTCTTTCCAGTTTTTATAGAAAGTTTATAAGAAATTTCAGTCATGTGGTAGTACCTATATTGGAGACTATTAAAGGGCATAACAGACCATTTGTTTGGACTATAGAGGTTGAAGAAAAATTTAGATTTCTTAAGAAGACGGTGAGTGAATAGTCCATACTTGCTTTGCCTGATTTTGATAAAGTGTTTCAAGTACAGTGTGATGCTAGTGGGTTGGCTATTGGGGCAGTCCTAAGTCAAGAGGGAAAATCAGTTGCATATTTTAGTGAGAAATTAAATGAAGCAAAAAGAAACTATTCTTCTTATGACTTGGAGTTTTATGCTTTGGTTTAGTCCCTCAAGAAATGGAGACATTAGCTATTGCCCAAAGAGTTCATTGTGTATACAGATAACCATGCTTTGCCATTCATTAATAGCCAACACAAATTGAATCAAAGGCATGCTAAGTGGGTTGAGTATATTCAAAGTTTTAACTTTGTTTTGAAACATAAGAGTGGCTAAATTAATAGAGTTGTTGATGCCTTAAGTAGGAAGAATTTATTGTTGTGTGAAATACAAACTAATAGTGTGGGGTTTGAAGGTTTGAAAGAGTTGTATGCAGAGGATACAGATTTTGGAAGAGCATTTACAACTTGCAATAAAGAGCCATGGATTGATTACATGATTCAAGAAGGTTTGTTGTTTAAGGAAAACAAGTTGTGTATCCCTAGAGGCTCCATGAGAGATAATTTGTTGAAGGAAAATCATAGTGGTAGTCTTGTTAGTCACTTTGGACATGATAAGACTTTTCAATAGCTGAACACTTAGTATTATTGGCCAAAGATGAAGGTGGATGTGAAAAGGTATGTGGAAAGGTGCAGAAATTGTCAACATGCTAAGGGAAGAAGTTAAAATGTGGGGCTCTATCAACCATTACTAGTTCCAACTAGGCCTTGGGATTCGATGAGTATAGATTTTATTTTGGGTTTGCCTCATACACAAACGGGTAATGATTCAATCTTTGTTGTGGTAGATCAATTTTCTAAAATGAAGCTTTTCATACCCTATAAGAAGACTAGTGATGCCACTAACATTGCCAATTCATTCTTTAAAGAAGTTATAAGGTTGCATGGTATTCCAAGAAGCATAATTTTTGATAGGGATACTAAGTTTGCGAGTCATTTTTGGAGGACCCTATGGAGGAAATTGGGCACAAATCTAAACTTTAGTTCTTCTTATCGTCCATAAATGGATGGTTAGACTGAGGTTGTCAATAGAATCCTTGGTAACTTGTTAAGATGTCTTGTTGGTAGTTCATCTAAAAGTTGGGATCTCATGTTGGCACAAGCTAAGTTTACATATAACAACTCCCTAAATAAAAGTATAGGTTTCAGTCCTTTCTATGTGGTGTATGGTATGCATCCTCAGGGTGTATTAGAACTTTAGAATATTAGAACTTTAGAGCTAGTATGGAGAAGAGGAGTGCAAATGGGGAGGAATTTTCTCAAGTCATTCATGACATTCAGGAGAAGGTAAAACATAACATTGAAGACAACAATCAGTAATACAAAAAGTATGCTAATCAAAAGAGGAGATAGCTAGAGTTTCAGGTTGGAGACCTTGTATTGGCACATCTTCAGAAGGAGAGATTTCCTACTGGAACATACAATAAACTTCAAATGAAGAAGATTGGTCCCTGCTAAATCCTTAGGAAATTTTCTGCCAATGCCTATGAGATATCATTGCTTGCATATCTAAATATATCTCCTATCTTTAATGTGGCAGACTTGTATCCATATAGGGGGAATATAGAAGTAGATGGAATTAAATTAGCTAATTCATCTCATGAAGAACAAGATGGAACAGTTTCTTCTCCATAGTACATAGAATGCATTTTGGACAAGCAGTTGTTGAAGAAGACACGTAAGCATAAGTATTTCAAGTATCTCATCAAATGGAGCAATCATCCCATCGAAGATGCTTCTCGGTTCATAGAGGATGACATTATTAAGCATGGTCTTTTAGTAGAAGACATCTTGACTAGGAGCTCATGAATTCCTTCCACCTAGGAAGTTTGATGCAGGGGCATCGTGCCCTACAATTTTGGTTTTTCTTCTTTTTGTTGTTTTGGTTCTTTTTGGCTAGTTTTTCTTTTTCTTTTTGGATGACTCTTGTATTCTTCATTTATCCTTTGTAAACTTCCATCTATAGACAAAAGCTAACATAAAGTTACTGTCGCAGCCTTTATATATTGCGTAAAACTTGGTTAGCTTGGAAAGCTTCTATCATCCGAGTGACATGAACCAAATCAAAAGGGATTTACAAACCATCGATAGTTATTCTACACACCCAACAGATGGAATGCTTAGGGTAGTTGAAAGGGCTTGAGATGTGGTCATTACAGTTAGTGAGAGAATCGACTGAAGAGTTCATCAACTCTTAGAAGGAGGTTGAGCATGCGAATGGTCAAGTTGGGAAGATCAAAAGGTAATAACTATCCCATGATGGGAGGAGAAGGCTGACGGTTGCAGAAGGAATAAAGAGGCCAAATGTGGAAGGAGAAAAAGAGAATAGAGGCAGGAGAGAAATAAACGAGGCCGCAAGTGAATACAGAAGACTAAGAAGGGTCGTGAGTCATTAGGAAAGAAATAATAATTTGATGGTCCGTGGAAACCATTTGGGTGTTTTGTTCAATCTATTTTTCTAAATAGTTAATGATATTGTTCTGTTTCATATCAAGTTGTTCCACTACTTCTGTCCTTGAACTCTAATAGCATTTGTTATATTGAAATATGTTCATTAATAAAAGTTCATATCTGAGGTTGCATTCTGAATGTGTGTTTGAATTGGGAGTCCTAAACTTACTATCATTAATAAAGAAAGTAGTGAATTTGAATCTTTGTTTCAGTGGAATTTCCATCTTGTGATCAGCAAGGCTCCATTAACATCAAACAATATATGCTAGTTATAAGATAAATTAGGTTTAATGTTCTCATCAAACGAAAAGGTGCTCTCCTTGGTGGAAATTCAAGTCTCTAATTAATATAGGCACTCTAGGCCCAATACACAAATTAAATCTAATTGACCTATTCGTAGAAAAACTATTGGATCCAACGTATAGGGCTTGCATATACTTGTGGAACCTAGATGCATTTACAAGTATCTCAAATGGTGGACTACACCCACAAGGTCCAAAGGGACACTTGATGACATCTTGCTATACCATAAAGGATAGATTGGAGGATCCCATGGCACTACCTCCTAGATGGATTACATGATCTATTCTAAGGAAGAAAACCTAGAATTCAAATTGAATTAAAGAAAAGATTCAAGAGGAAATTCAATTTAAATATAATGTTGATCCCCTAGAAAAGGAGATCACAAATTTACCTTTGATGGTATGATGCTCCAAAGATTTGAGAGGCACTATATATCTTAATCTCACTACATGGAACTCATGCTCTCACTTGTACTAATGTTTCCCAAATGATTTTTTTAAAACCATAGGTTTGACATTGACTTAAGTTGGGTCAATTTTGATATTCATCCTCAATAGAAACTTCATGATATTTGAACACTTGTATCTATAGACATACATGATTGTATGTAGGTGAATTAAAATACAATTTGTGATGGGGAGAAAAAGGACTAGATCAAGGTTTTTTGATTGAAGAAGATTTGATCAAGAAAGAGAAATGAAAAAAGAAGAGCTAGGAGAAAATTGACTTTAGAAGAATTGGTTACATCTAGTCAAGAAGAACAAGTTGAAATTATTGATGAACATACTAAAGCACATGTTTTGGAATAAATTGAAGAAGAATTTTTAGAGGTGTAGAAAATAATGTGAATGAAGAGGAAACTAATGATACAAATTTTGTTCATAATATGAAAAATTTAATGGATGTGGATGAAGATGCTCTTTTTAGAAAGATTTCACCTAAAAGATATATGTTACTTAAAAGTACAATAAAGTTTCACTATAAAAGCATTTGGGATGAATATTTTTAAGAAAAATGATCTGTGATTAAATAAACACAATTATGTGCAAAATTATTTAGGTGTAAAGAAATGGTCCCTATTCTAGAGTTGTTAGGGGTTGATAATGAGAAAAAATAAATAATTTTAAAATAGACGGTAATTAAAAATTTATAATAAGAATTGGACTCTATTTAAACCAAGATTTGAATGACTGATTTAAATTTTTGATGTAATGCATTGATGAATACAATTACAAGTAAGAAATTATCACATAGAAGACAACTGAAAGAAAATTTAAAATTACTACATGTATCTAGGAGAATGCTTCAGAGAGATATTGTGAAGAGGACCAAACTAGATGAAACTATAGAAAATAATTGGGTAAGTATTGGTATGGTTCCTAAAGAATATAGAATTTCAAAAGATGTGAAGAAATAGGTAATTGATTATCGAACTAGCCACTCTTATGTTGCCTCCAATAGGATGGATACTAAACAAGTAAAACATGAAGATGGTACCAAATTTTCTCATCCAAAACATTTTGTAGATACAATATAGAGTAATTTTTTTCAAGCATTCAAAAAGGAATTTTCATATGTGAAGATTTCTCAAAGAATGTTTGAGAAGTTAAGACCATGTTTTTTATGTATAAATAAAGTACGTAAAACTTTTCGTTGTCAAAATTAAGTTGAATTTTATCTACACATTTAGAAATAAAAAAGTTTATGACAATAGTTAATCCCAATATATTCATCTCTATAAGTACATCTCATTTTTTAAGTCCATTGTATGTGGAAAATTAGAAGGTTCAAATGAATTCAATGTGGAGTGTATAAAAAATACATGTATAAATTGTGGAGATTTGAAGAAACTTCCACTAATTTAAGATTTTGATCATTCAATAGAAGTTGTTTGGAATAAATTTGAGTATGAAAAAATACACAACCAAGTTTGGAGTAGAATCCAAGAAAAAATCTTAAAATAAAATCAATTGTCTTGCAATGAGTTTACGAGAAAATTTTATAGTATAATGTATCCACATATCCACCTTTGCCATGATGCAAGGTGGTAGGTTTAACAATTCTGCTAGTTAAAGAATTTCTTTCCATAGGTTTTTATTCTCCCTGTCATGGATTTTTCTTAGAACTATACATTTAGTCGTCAAACTACCATTTAGAAGCAATGTTATCATTCAAAGTAGGTTCTAATATTGGTATATGTTTATTATAGACATGTTGAGTTTCATGTGGATGGTGTACAAAGTAGCACACATGAACAAATTATGATGAAGGGGGTTTATTTTAATAGTAGTGATGATACTGATCATGATAGAAGCTATGTAGCCCATTATTTTAAAATGAATTTTTAAATATTTGAGATAACATGGCAAAAATGATTTAGAACACTAGATTTGGTTTGATGGATGTGCTATTTAGTGTTGAATCTAATTGTTTTTCAATGGTTGTCTACATTATAGGATAATTTAATTCTGTAAAAGTATTTAATTGGTGAAAAAAATAGTATGTTAGACATAGCATAAAGTTATTTTGAATTTTTTTGAGATTAGACATGGAAATGAAAGGAAATTTGTAGTCATAATAAACTATTTCTGCATAACCCCATTTGAGAAAAATATGCAAAAATGTATTCAGAATCTACAAGAAAAAGAATAGACAAACATACCATCAAGATGACATTGGATATATCCTAGAAAAACTCTCATGAGGGAAAACATAACCTCGGATAGCATCAACACCCAATGTATTATATCATGAACAAAGATTACAATACATAGCCTCCATTAATACTTTTGAAACATCAAGCTCCCTCATTGCACTCCATGTAAATAAGCAAATGAGAATCATGTAGCCACAAATCCCAATCCATGCTTCCTCTCCTCACATATGAAACCTACAAGAGAAGCTCAATCCATATAAAAACCAACCTAGTCAACTACTCATGGGATTTCTTTTATAGAAATAAAGCTTGCACAAAGCCACCAAGTGGTATTACATAACCATGTCCCTCAAAACCATAGGATCACTAAACCATGTCCCCCTCATTTACTTTTTGGTACTAAGTTCTCCCAATATTAAATATTTTCCCAATGCACAACCAAAATTAAATATTTATCCTAATGTTACATACAACTTGCATGTGGCCTCAAGAATGCCTAACTCATTTTGATGTTTACATCTCTAAGATACACCACAATTAAATATTACATTTTACATTATACATGTTATGTAAGGTGTACAATACACCTTTCCAAATATTCTCCCACTTGTTGTATACATTACAATGTAAGGGGTCAAAAGTAAACTCAAAACATCAAGGAAACAATACATATACCCAACATGTACCATGTAAACATCCATGTACTCCATCAAGATACCTGAAATAATAATTAAGGTGACCACCATCTCAAACAAGAATCCTCTCATCCTCTATCATACTAATGCACAAAATATAAGATCCAATCCCAAGAGATGTGACATTAAAATATCACAAAGAAGCAAGAATCCTACCTCAACTAATATCCAAACACAAATACAAAATCCAATGGTAACAAATATGCCTAAGTAGCTACCAAGAATTAATCATCATATCTAGAATAGAAACCATATCTAGTTTCTAACACAACCAACTAACCACACCTCAAAACCAAGGTATATAAATCATAACAAGAAAACCCTATCCCATCAACATATCCAACCTATTCCGCAATGATCACAAGTACTTCTATATACACTATCCTGCATAAAGGAGTCCTCCAAGGTAATAACATAAGCATGTGATAGAGAACCTCAAGACCCTGAATATTATAGTATACTAAGAACATCCAACAAAGGACATATATACATGATGGAACTGCCACTACATGCGTAGTGTCAAATTTGAAATCAATCAAGGCATCCAATGATCCACCAATAGCACTCACATAGAATATGTGGCTAAATCCTTTATCACATATTGTTGAAGAAGATACACATTGATATGCAAAACCAAGAAACTAAAACAACTACAACATAACTTTATCACCATAAGTCCATATCTCTCCCAAGTTCTCCACATCATAGATGATAAACAAGCCAACTCCAATGTCATTTCAATATAAACATCTAGTGTAACATAGAAAATTATGTATGTTTAGTAGGAAAAAGGGGGATAATGGAAAATATGAATGTGTGGGTTAAATCCTCCTTTCACTACAAACATTCAAGGACATATCAACCGAGTTGAATCACACTTTTGCAAGAGGATTCACCTACATGTTAGGCTATCACTTGGAATGATGAGGAAGCTCAAATGTTATCAATTAACAATCCAATTTAATGCTTAAATATTCTTAAAACCCTAATTATGCAAAACAATAAGTAAATTGATGAATTACGACAAATCCTTGCAAACTAAGGAAGTAGGCAGAGATTAATATCTGACCATTTTTTGAATTTCAAAATGCAGAACAGTCGGGGACACCTCCACTAACGCCCCTATCCAAGGTACCATTTTCTCTGTGGAATCCCAATCTCCTCCTGACACTGATGATCACTGTCCTTTCCATTTTTTCCCTGAAAGATGCAGAGGACACCTCCACTAGCACCCAAGTGCAAGGTCAGATGTTTTTAAGGATGTCAAAAGCTCTTTGGATGCTGATTATCACTGTCCAAATTGTTTGTGTTTACAACTTTGGAGGACACTACCACTAACACCCATGTCCAAGAAGTCCTTTTCTTCAAGGATTTGGAATCTGCACACTGTCTTACTATTCCCTGCAACTCCACTCTGTCCAGATACGAAACCTGTAACATACAATCACAAAGGAGAGTGGTTGGAGGTTGTGGTGTTTAGAGGCTTGCCTTGGTCAAGCCCCGGAGAGACATTCAAGTCTTCTAAACACCATTTTCAGATCAAGAGTGTGAATCCCTGCGGCCCAAAGGCAAAAATAAATTGATGAATGATTCAAAAACAAATAGATATCTCCTTAGAAGTGTAGATCATACATAAATGAAGGCTCTTCAATCACATGAGAAGATGAAGCTAAATCTGCAGTCACAAACACAATAACAATGCTTTGCTCTGCAACAATGAATATCATGGATGCTCTAAAATCACAAGTTAGCCAAAAGTACATAATCATCTTCTAATTAACCTCTAGTTTTCAAATGAAACCCTAAACATGCTTATATATGCAACTACATAGATTCCCACTAAGAATTTCACAATTCAAACTTGAGATGTCGGCATAGGACCTAAGTAACGGTCATAAAATCGATATTTGAGTGTAGGGTTGACCCAAAATAGGGTAGGACTAGGGTGCTAGCGGCCAAGTCCACCCTCCCAATTTTTGTCAGGGGTCATCAAAATAGCAACCCCTAGGTCATATTTGCCATAAAACTGAGGGGTTTTCTCATTGGGAGTCAAAATTAACATACAAGATGCTTATAATGCATTCTAAGGACTCAGGAGCTAAACCTTAAGAGGGAAAATCCCACAAGGGGACATTTTCTGACATAACATTTAGCCCCCACTTTAATGTATGTATAAACTCAAGGCCAATACATGCATTAAAGTATGGTCAAAACACAACAAACACACCAAGAACGGTGAAGACATGCCAAACACATTGAAGACAGTAACAAGCATGCAAAACATAGAGAATATAGTTACAGTAAGGCAAAACATGGAGAAGACAACATTGAAGACATGCAAAATGCATTGAATATAGTGAATGCAATGATTATTTTTTTTTTTCATTTTCTCATATATATGAATGCAAATGCAAGTACATGGAAAGTAAACACACAATCCAAAATGCAGGAGGAGCTCATCACCACTAGTCTTGAGATTACATAAGGGGCAACAATCGTGCAATACAAATCTCAGAGTGTAGGAGGATCTCATCACCACTAGTCTTGAGACTACACTTGAGAACAAACACAACATACAAATCCCAAAGCATAGGAGGAGATCATCACCATCGGTCTTGAGACTATGCTTGGGAACAAACACACCATACACACACACATGGAAAATAGAGAAAACACGACAAACAAGTGATAGAAGGAGCCTATTGCTAGGTTCACCACCATCTTAGGCACATTATAGGAACACACTAATGATTCTTCTCTACCACAACAGCTGCCAAAGACATGCTTAAGGGAGGATACACCAACCCTGCCTGCTCGGAGGACTTTTAGAAATGAAAAGATGTGCACTCTCCACAAGAAATACACCATCCCTGCCTTTGTAGAGGGATTAAATTAAAAGGATCTGCATGATATCCTACCTCTACAGAGGCCTTAATGATTGCAATATAAAATAAATATGTGCACTCGCTTGGAGATACAACATCCTGCCTCCGCAGAAGGCTTACAAACACACTTTGTTAGTACCAAAATCATTAGACAGCTTACCTTATATATGCCCCTAGCTTAAGGTGGTTGATATCATGTATTGATATCAAGCACATTAAGGTAGAGAGAAAACACACAAGGGAACACAAGCTCTCACAAAGCCCATGCCCCGAGAGGTGACATGCACTTTATGATCGCCAAATGTTCTGACAAACACACAATATCCTACAAGAAGAGGTTAGAAATATTTCTATAAGATAATAACCACATCACATGATCAAATCAATGCATAAACATCATCACATAAAAAATCCAAAGTTATACTACATATTCGAAGCTTGAGTATAACCATGGGGCTTTATTACAAAGATCTTAGAATCGAGTATAAGCAATGTGAGATCCAAGATAAACAAAGTGCAACAATATTGTTATGGTTTGTTAGTGTGACAGGACATCATCAAAATATCACATGGAGTGATTCTACTTGCCAAGTGTCAGATAATATATATCAACCCTGTCGTCATGTATGGACTAGGTCCATTTTTTTATTTCTCGTTGAAGGGAGACTTGGTCCTTATCAATATTATTTGTTTTTCATCATCTGCCAGCTAGATAGAACCACTAGAGGAAGGCAAATAATAAATCAAGAGAGGAGAAATAAATGCCCTAGGGTCGTCATGTAGGAAGGTGCCCCCGAGTCACCAACCACAATGCTATGCCCCTAGGACACAACACACAACAATGAAAATAGAGGAGAGGCAATTATAGAAGAATGATGATACAAATAGAAGAAAGGTCACGACAAAGGTGGTCTCCCGGTATCCTTGACCTTACAAGAGTATCAAGGATCATCCTAGGAGGCCTAAACAACACATAACACATCATGGGGGAACACAACATGGAGGTAAATGTGTAGAAATACTTACTTGTAGGGACAATCGAACTAGCGGTCATCATAGAGTAGGTCATCATCTTCCCAATCTTGAATGCTAGAGTAAAGAGGTGTGTAAGGTACCATAGCCCAACTTTTGTTCTTGTTTTCAAATTGTTCAGCCTTAAGTTCCTTTAGGTTTGATTCAATGTTAGGTGTAATGTTTTCTTATTGAGGTGTATTTTGTTGGGCAAAAGCTTGTCTTCTTCTCCTTGTTTCTCTTTCTTGTCTATTTCTTCTTGTCTTGTTGCTTATGTTTTCAAAAGTGTTGTCATGTTTTTCCATAGGTTGTCTCATGTTAGAGGAGGAAGCACCATGTTCAAATCTCATTTGTCTTGATGAATTGTTCTGTTCTTGACAAATACCTCCCGATCCTTGTAAGGATGATGAGGGAGGAACCTCAGCATAGATACCATCTCTCCGTTAATGAGGTAAGTTATGAAACTTTTCCTTATCCTCATCTATCATGCTAATTATTTCATCATAGTCATAATAATCTTGGTTTATTCTTATGTTGTTTTGTCTTCTAGGAAGGTCTTCTAATGTGGGTTGTTTGTCTCTTGTTGTTTGCATAGGAGGCCCATCCACTCTAGATATAAGTTTTTCTTTGTATCGGGGTGTGTGCAAGAAGTTGAGTTCACTTTTTGGCCAAAAAGTGGAAGTGTTTTCCCTAATTTTTAGAATTTGTCACATTTGACTTAAAAATTTGAAGCACTTAAAGGTGGAATCTTGAAAAAGGTCAGTAAACATGAAATGTAGTACTCAGAATCTAGTTTCCAAATATGTTTTTTTTTTAATACCTAGATGATACAAATTGATTTTCAATAGGCATTTCTAAAAAACACTGTTTAAAAGTCATTTTTTTTACTATACCATGCACATGTACGTCATCCATATTTTGACCTAAATAATCATATTTTTCTAAATCCTTTTGGAAAAAGATTTGTAACTCACTGAAGCACGTTTTCCATATTTTTTTATATTTTTTTATTTATTATTTTTTTGTTAATTTTTTATTGGCCAAATTTGATGGTTTAAAAAATCACCGTGTAAGTCACACATAAGATGACCTAAACTTATCATTTTTTGAATTTTTTTTTAAATTGAAAAGAATTGTCTAAACTACGTTTTCATACAATATTTTTTGCAAAAAAAATAATTAATAAAAAGTTATTCAAATACTAAAAACCCTTGATAATTTAAGTTTATGAACCTGTTTCATCAGAAATTAATTAAAAAATAAAAAAAATAATCCAATTGTTAAAAAATTACATATTTGGAATCTACACTATCTCATCTATAATGGGTTTTAATTTCATCAAAAGATTATGTAAAAAATGCTTTCAGACATATGCCCAAATGGTGGAGTGCACCTAGAATAGTTTTAGGTCAAATTTTGAATTTTTTGTTTGTTAGAGACAAAATAAAGTTTTAAAATTATGTATTGAATCCTTCTAAAGGCATGATTATGTAGTGGGGGCCTAGAATAGGCCATTTCTTTAGTGGAGTCTACAAATTTACTAAGACTAGATCAATCTATTTTTAAACAGTTAGCCTTTTTAGTGAAAACAGTCAGTTTTAGGCTATTTTTAGCCCTTTTTCCCATGATTTGGGAACTTTAGAATGAGGGAATTCATGGAAAGATATATTCTTGGTCTTTTCCATGTTGAAGTATTGTAGATTGATGAAGTTTGAATGGAGGAAAGAAAGAGAATATTGTTGCTGCCCTATTTTTTCTGAGTTTTCTATCTTTTTACTATATTTATGTTGTTCCTTTATCCTGTACTTGCTCGTACAGTATAGTCAAGAACATAGTTGATCAAAATGGTGTAGGGGAGGTTCTTACCTTTCATTTTCATTTGGTAGGAGGGATTTTCATCCAAGTTTAGGTATTTTATAACCATTTTCGTGCAGATTGTTCTCTAACAGTTATTTTGAGGGTTTTAATGAGGTTTAAGGATTCATAACCCATCCATCTGAGTTAGAGCCCCAAAATGGATGGAATGGGTGTAGGATGGTATGTTCTCTATGTTGCAAGTATGGGCCTAACCAGTGTTTTCATTGATGTCAACATACTCTTGTTGCATTGATGATAAGGATTGGATGAGCTATGTGCTGAGGATATTGAGAAAATTAGTCCTAATTAGGAATAGAGAAGAACAGTGAAGGAAGTAAGGTAAAGATCCCAGTTAAGATGAAGATCAGAGAAAGCGCTTCAAAGGGTTTGTAGATATGTGTCTTAATCTGATCCAGTAAAGATTTTAGAGGTACGCATGAAGACCTGAACAAGTTATGGCCACTTAAGTAAAACCACTTCTGGCAGGTGTTCAGAGGTGACAGAGTGACATAGATAGGTCCAGTGAGATCCAGAAATGCAATATCATGTTATGCACATTTGGTGGAGTGTTTAGGAAGCCAATGTGGATTGACAACTCAATTGGTTCGTGGTTTGAAGGTCTACAAGCATCTATTCCAATATGACAGTGATGACAGACTATGTTCTTGAGGTTCTAGATGTAGGAGAGAATGATTTCAGTAGGCATAAGTAGTGTGGATGTTCTTGGTGATTCAAGCAAGCTTGTGGAGGTCTTTGGACTGTGTCCAGTTTGTGTTGGTGGTCCAGAATGAAGATTGAGCTGGTAATTGAAGAATTACTTCCGGATGATGGTGTTCTTCCTAAGTCTGGCCAACCAGATGAGTTACACATCTTGCAGATGATCTTGAAGATGTTCTATTAAGAATGACGTGCTCCTAAAGAAATATTAAAGTCTCATATCTGTGTGGCCAATAGTGTGTTGATCCACGTGAAGTCTTTTTGTAATAAGTCATGTTGTATTTATGTATGTGCTCTATAATGTATGCTGACTTGGATGATAATTCCTAAGTCGATGTCTTGTATAAATAAGGAGTTGTAAAGTCATTTCAATTGCATATGATGGTGACGAGAGTGTGGTAGAGAGGTGAAAAGTGAAAGGCAAAGCAGAAGTGTTGGGCTTAAATGGAACTGACTCAAGTATGGTGAAGATGCTATTCTTCAATTCAAGTATGTAATAATCATTATTCTATAGACAGTGTGTCTCCTATAGGCAGTGGGCCTCTTGTGAGTAGTGTGCTCAGGTAGTGAGCCCTAATTGGCATGTACCATTCTGTTCTTTCGATTCTTCTAATAGAGAATACAATCTTGGTTTAGTCACCCTGTGGTTTTTCCCTTAACCAGGTTTTCAACGTCAAAATCTTGGTGTCATGTGTTAATGTGTTTTTGCTCTTGAATTGTTGCATTACATTTCCATGATTGATTTAGTATTATACTGCTGGATTAAGAAAAAAATTAAGTGATTATTTGGAAGAAAGTTTTAGACAACTGATTCACCACCCCTCTCAGTTTTCTGTCTTAAATCTAACAATTGGTATCATAGCAAGGTTCCTCTAAAAAGAGCTTAACCACTTGAGGAGATCTAGGATCTCATCCTATAAGAAGGATAGTCTTAGGTTTGATGGAACCAATTTCACTCTTTGGAAAAGTCGCATGGAATGTCACTTGCAATGTATGGGAATGCAGTATTGGATCATGGCTTCAAAGAAGTATACTCCTCCACAGAATGGTCCAAGAACTGTAGATGAAATCAAAGATGTTGAAAACAATCTATAGACTAAAGAAGCTCTTCTAAGTGCCTTGTCTGACTCAGAGCTGACAAATGTTGTTGACCTAAAAACTACTTTCGAGATTTGGGAAAAATTGGAACTTCTGCATGAAGGAGAGAAGTATGTTAAATGTGCCAAGCTACAAAATTTGAAAGGAAACTTCAAAAATCTGAAGATGAAAGAAGATGAAAATATCACTACATTTATGCCAAGAGTAAATGAGCTTGTTTGTGGCATTAGATGTGCTAGTGGAGTCTTGGATGAAGATGAGATAGTTGGCAAAGTTCTCAGATACCTTCCTGATTCTTACAAGTACAAGGTTTCTGCTATTGAAGAATTTAGATCTATTTCAGGTATCACAAGAGTTCAATTGGTTGGTAAATTGGCTACATTTAAATTGACTGAGTTTGGAGATGCCCCCCCAAGATTGAATCTGCATTCAAAGCTAGTGCCTCTGTTAAAGGAAAATAGAAGTTTGATCTAGGAGAGAACTCTTCAAAGAAACTATCATGGTATGAGAAAGCAAGAAAAGATCTAGAAGAAGATGAAGTAGAAGCTACTCAACTTGAAGCCCTTATTGCAAAAAGAGTACCAAGAGGATCTGGTAAGTATGAAGGGAAATTGCCTTTTAAGTGTTTCAACTGCAACAAGATTGGTCATTTTGCCTCAAGGTGTCCAGAAAGATTTTCAAGGCCAAATTCTAACAGATCAAGGTTCTAAAAGAAATGTTACTATGCTCATGAAGATGATGATGATGGAGTAACAGATGCTGAATTAGAAACAGGAAACAAACTGGGAAGTGACTGGGTGTTTATTGCCATCAAGGAAGAAGATCCATTGCCCTTTGAATCTGCTAATCATAAAATTGTAGAAAGAGCTATGGTTGCCCAAGTTGAAGAAAAGGATGATTGGGTCATTGACAGTGGATGCTCTCACCATATGACATGTGACAAAAATAAATTCAAAGATTTGGAAAGGTATGATAGAGGAGTGGTAAAATTTGGTGATAATTCTGCTGGCAGAATTAGAGGTAGAGGAACTATCTCTTTTGATGGAAAGAACAAAACTAGTAATGTTTTGTATGTTGAAGGTCTAAAGCACAATCTTCTTAGTGTTGGACAGCTGGTGGAAAAAGGTTATGATCTCTGATTCAAGAATGGAAAATGCAAGATCTTTGAAAGTTCCAGAACTGAGATTGCATCCGGTACTCAAACAAAAGGTAATATCTTCCACTTAGTTGGTATTGGTAAAAGTTGTCTATTTGTTCAAATTGATCAGTGTTGGTTATGGCATAGGAGAATGTGTCATGTGAATTTTGATAATATCATCAAGATAAGCAACACTTGGGCTGTAAGGGATCTTCCAAGATTGATAAAACCTACCAATAGTTTGTGCAAAGAATGTCAGTTGGGTAAACAAAGCAGAATCTCATTCAAAAGAAATGAACAATCTTCTACTAGATTATTGGACTTAGTTCACACTGATCTATGTGGTCCGACAAGAATCAAGAGTATGCAAGGTGATAGATACTTCATGTTATTAATTGATGATCATTCCCAGATGATGTGGGTGACTTTTCTGAAAGAAAAATTAGAAGCTCTTGAGAAATTCAAAATATTCAAGGCTATGGTAGAGAATGAAACTGGATTAAATTAAAATGTCTAACGTCTGATAGAGGTGGAGAATTCACATCTGGTGAGTTCATAGAATTCTGTGAAAAACATGGAATAAAGAGATAGTTGTCTCCTCCTAGGACTCCACGGTAGAATGGAGAAGTAGAGAGAAAGAACTAGACCATCTAGGTGTTGATAATTGAGAGGGGGGTGAATCAGTTATCTTAATTAATTTAACTTTTTGTTCTTCTTTAATAACTAGTGCAGTATCAAAACAAATAAGCATCCATAACCATGAAAGTAGAAACAAAATCAATACACATAACACAATGATTTTGATGTGGAAAACCCTATTAAGGGAAAAACCACAGGGTGACTAACCCAAGATTGTATTCTCTGTTAAAAGAATAGAAGTACAAAATGGCACTTGCCAATTAGGGCTCACTACCTGAGCACACTACTCACAAGAGGCTCACTACCTACAAGAGACTCATTGTCTACAAGGTACAATAAAAGTAAAAAGATACTTGAACTGATGAGAAGCATCCACATATGCTGAGGTTCAGTTCTGGTTAGGCTCAATACACTGATCTACTGCACTTCATTCTTCCTCTTCTTTGGTACTGTTGTCCTATCACATACCAGACCTGTATTACTGCTTCCACACTGCTCTCTACTTTTC